>VZTH01015288.1:0-88748 GCA_013397815.1 Aleadryas rufinucha | reverse complement strand
TGAAATGCTGGGTAGAGGTTTCTTGAATAAATTCGAATTACTCATGAAGAGAGCTAGCCCTGTATGTGTGGGGAGAAGGGGGTTGTTTTAAGAAGATTAAGAGAGTGAAACAGTAAGGCATTGTAAACTCATAATCTCTATTTCACACCTGACAGACACCAGAAGAAATAGAAAGATTGACAGTTGATGAAGAACTCAGTGATATTGAAAGGGCTGTTTATCTACTCAGGTATTTCCTAAAACGTTGCTGTGAAACATTGCTGACCATCATGTTTACATGCAGCTTTTTTAGTGTTTTACTCTTCACTCCTTTCATTTTCAGTCTATTAGTAGTTTTTTTGACCTTCAGCTATGTTAAGCATATTGGCAAGATTAAAATAGGTACTGTAATTTAAAAAAATCACCAGGTAATGGGGTGTCTGTGTATATGTATAAGCATTTGTGAGCTTTTAATGTTCCTCACCAGCACAGAGTTGTACTTAATCATCTTTTCCTCTGCAGTTGATTTTACAAGATTCCCTGAGCATTAATATCATTAACACCAATCATTCAGGGAGTTCATGCTCACTCTAAGCGAATATTCACTCATGGGCAGTTACCACAGGCTGGTAACAAAGCTGTTCTAGCATTCTGTGTGTGTTTGGACTTCCAGAAGAGAAAACTTGTGAGATTAGTTTTATAGTCCTTAGAAATTACTGTAGAAGATAGTGTGTTAATACTTCCCTCTGTTCTGTTTTTTTTTTCATTTTACCTCCTTCTTCTTGTTGAAAGCATTTATTTGCAGCTACTTGAAAAACTTAAATTTGGTAGTTTAAAATATGGAACTTTCAACTACTGTGTAAATCATCTTTGAGAGTACAAATGTTCTGGGGGATTTTGAGTTGAATATGCATTTTTAAACAATACCTAGTAATTGGAGAACCAGCTGCAACTCCCTCTGAGTTTGCTTATTCTGCTATTTTAAGTGCTTTTCTGGTGTATGCCTGTGCTCAGTATTTAGAATAGATATTCTTGGTGATTTAATTTTCTCTTTTTGGGGTGCATGTTATTATTTTTAAGTTATCATTTTTGTCCACTGATACTGCTTTTGATACTGACTTCTCTGTATGCTTTGTTTGGTTTTTTTAATGCTGAAATTTATTAAATAGAGGATTTTAAAACTTGCTTTACTCTTAGTTCCTGTAATCAAAGCAATCTATTGACTAGGGAAATTCAGAGGAAACAGTTTGCATGTGCTACATATCACTGAAAGGATGCATATAAATTCTGGTTTTTACCTCACAACAACCAGCGTAGGTGATTTTTTTTTTTTTTGTTTCCAGTGTGGTAGCAGATTCCTTTGCTGTTTTTCCAATTAAAGATCACATTTCCAACATATATGTCTTAACTAGTTCATTGCCTTTTTAAATAGCAAAAGGTTTCACTTCATGTCTTTCATATTATCAATTGCTTTTCAGCTTGGCCTTGACCTTCTCCTGACATCTTTATCTGATTTTCTCTACTCTAGCAGCTGTTTTTGAGACATAATATTCTTTTTCTTTTAATGAAGCTTTCATTTTTTCCTCTGCATTGTTCTCATTGCTGAAAGGTACCTTCAACTCTGCTTGATAGGCTTTTTGTAAGGTAATCTTACTGTGCAGGTATGTTAGTATAATAATCCAGTGGAAGCTTTTGCTGTTGAATAGCATATTGCTGTCCTTGTACTGAGTGGAGTGAAAGCAGAGTTGAAAAGCTGCCTGTAACCCAGTAGTACCTTTTATATAATGTACAAGAGCATGTACTTTTGGCTTGTCAGGAATTTTTCATCTATTTTAATTCAATATCCCTGCCTGTTGCTGTTTGGCAGTAACGTCAGCCCGGTCTTTCTGTGCCTCATTTTCTCGCACAGATGCATTATTCACTGTCCTTCAGGTTGTTCCTTATGTGGTACTCTCCTTGATCTTATCCAAAAAGCCACTGCCTTTTCTGAAAACCTGGCTGTAGAAGTAGCTTTGCTGAGACTGAAACAATTTGTTAATGATGCCTCTGTTGTATCCCATTTGGAAAGGATGATGTTATCTCCATATACATTAAAAATATACAAGAACAGTAACAGAAAGCAAATCTCTCACCTTAAATATCTACAGATAACATCAAAATACTACTTCTGTCACAATATCTTTTATATTGTCCTTTACTTATTGCACTCTAATCTGCAAGTTGAAGATTTTAAATTTACTGAGGTGGGTATCTTCAGTGTTGCTTGTACAGTGCAATGGAGCTGATTAATACTGAGTGAAACTTTTGTATGCTACAGCAAAGCTAATGTTTACTAATGATTTTCTGGGAAAGTTCAGAAAGAATCTTCACATTTTAAAGGTTTTCATTCTGAACAAAAAAACCTCAACCACTTTCTTCTCTTCTCACATCCTTTCCCTCTAAAACCTACCCCCAACTTCTCCTCCCCGCCCTTGAACTTGGATTTGTTTATATGCAGAGTTGTTGTATGTTTACTAGATACTTGTTTTTAGAAGATTTCTGCTCCTGTAGTCTTTTACTATAGTAGTCTGAAAATGAGTACATTGACATCCAAGTTGGAGAAGATAGATTTTCTTTTTTTCCTAATGACTGATTCTTGCTTGATATGTATATGAGAAGGTATTAATTTCCCAACTCTCAGTTTCATTAGTTATTCTTTTTTCACTTCTTGTGTTCTCCACTTCTCATTTGCAAGTAGTATCGTAAAGCTTCTGGCATGGTCTTTTACTTCTTGATATTGTAAAGTTAATTGTTCTGCTCGTCTGGTATGTATTTGTAGCCATCTAATGATTATTTTGCATTTCCACAGTGTCTTGTCTGTGTCTAGCCATGACGTATGGTCACAGATTTTGTAAATTTCTGTTCATTGTCTTCTTTTAAGTATGACATAATTATATACATACGAATGTTTTTAGCGCGTCGTAAGTACCTTGACACATTGATCCTGTGTGAGATCTCACTTCCATAGGGGCATGGAATTGTTTTTTTGTTGTCACCTAACAAAATTTGGTTTCACATTCTAAAGTGATAATTGCAGTTTTGATAATCCTAAAAAGTTAATCTCTATCTCATTATTATTTCTAGTGAATGTCTTTGCTTTTAGTCTCCCCTTTTCTGCTAGTACTGTTTTTCAGATAACTGTGTAATGAGGTAGATTGATAAGATCTGGCTAATCTGATAATTTTCAGTTGCATTAATTTTCAGTTAAATCAACTCTTTGATTTGCTACATCATGTGGATATAAAAACAGTTCTGCAAGCAAAAGGAGAGGATGTAGTAGCTCTCCTGGTGGCTAGGGTTACTTTAATATGACATGAGCATAAGTAAACTTCTGCTTTAAATCACTGATGTCCAGAGTACTCAGTTTTAATTAGGTAACATTCTGCAATTAGACTGAGCAAGTTCTAATTTAATAAGAATGTGGTAACAAAGTGGACTGTAATTTGTTTTAATCTCATCTAACCTTGTTTCTGATAGAGGAACTGGGCTTCCTTAGACCAGACTGTCAGGGATGTTTATGAACTTCTCATTGGAATCAAGTGGGTTTAGGGACTTAGGGAGGGAGAGGCATCTGAGTGTTTCAGACCTATGTTTTAGAGCTTCAGCCTGTTTGTTTGGTGGTTTCTGGAGGGTCTAGCAGGAATCACTGAAGAGTTGTATTCTGCCTGGGCTTTGCATGCTGCTGGCCCAGCAGATGAACAAGGACAGCAAAATAGCTGTGCATCTCAACCAAGTCAGTGTCAGGATTGATGGTTTATCATAAAACCATTAGCAGCTTAAGAGAAGCTGCCAGAGTACACTGAAGCAACGGAATAGTTTGCATTCCACCTCAAGGCATTGTGACCTCTGCCAGGACAGAGACAATAAGCAGCTCAGGGACAATAATTTGTATTCCTGCTGTGAACTCTTGCCTGTAATCTTAGTTTCCATGTTTTCTGATGCTTGATTCATGTTATTATACTTGTATTAATTTGTCTTACTGTAGCTCCCTCTTTTATGGTGTACAGCCAAAAGTAGGTATTCTTTGCCTGATGAGAATCTGGTTCTGGATGCTTACTGGCATGTGCACTGCAGAGTGGTTTGTTTTCTGAAGACTTTTTTGATAGATTTCCCTAGGGCTTTTACATTGTTGTGTGTACTATATGATTTTGTATTCAGCTACTTTTTTTTTTCGTTTGTGCCTGCTTAGTGTTAAAGCTTCCAGACCTTGACATTTGTGTCTTACTCAAAATAACAGGGTAATAATGAGTTATCAAAGTGGAAGATGGAATTATTCACCCTTTTGAGAGCACAGTATACTTTGTTTATGGAGAGGTCCTATCTATCAGTGTAGAAAACAACACAGTCCCTTTCTAAAACATTTATCACAGTTTTTGAAGATACAATAGATACTCTATGTAATGGGAAAGAATTCAATGCCTCTAAACTTAGGATGACTTAAAAAGACCACAGGAACAACAAGAAAAGTTGTACTTTATTGGAGCTATCCTTAATTAGCTAGAGCATTCTCAAATTCTAAGCATCTTTTAATACATTCTGTATTGTTAATTGTGAATGTCAAAACCACTTCTATTTAAAAGTTTGTGGTTTTAAATTTTTTTTGTCTAGTTTTTAGTGATTGTATTAGTTTTGGGAATTTTCATTTTTCTGTAAGTGAAGGCAACTCACCTTTGATTTTAAATGAAAGCTTTCATTTACATGTAACTTTAGGAGCTGATTTTCTGCATTGTATCATTTTTTTTGGTGTGTTACATAATCATGAAAACTGGCTACTCTATTCCAATTATGCAGTTTATGGTCCTGATGCATACATGGTATACTGAACAATCCAGCTGTGATGCTCAGCATATTGGAAAATAGTTCTGCCATCTGTACTGCCAAGCTGTAAATATTAATGTAAGAAGTATTTCTTAATTTTCCCCATCTTTTATTTTTCAAATTGCAACTTAAGTTTTATAAAAGTTTCATTCTGATTCACTTTGTTGGACAGGTAAACTATTTGCTTGACCTTAAATGTGTTATGCAAATAAATTAATGAGTATAAAATTGATTATTTCACCTTAAAGTAAAAGGTGTACCTGTAGACTCCTAAAGTGTTGCTAAGTCACATACTTTTATTTAAATTTAGATTTGTGCAAATGCTTCTGGTAATAATATTTGCTGAGTTGAAACTGCAGCTGAGGAATCAGCTGTGAATACACAGAGTAGAGTTAATATAGTGGTTTGAGAAGCATTAAAAAAAAAAAGGAGAGAGAAAAATCTACATTTCAGTTTTCTTTCTGAGGCTACAGTCAGTGCAGGAAGATGTCAGTGCCAGTCCCTTCCCTATCCTAGTGTTTGTGCTATGTTTGCCCTTTTGCCTACACAGCACATTGGGGACTTTATCTGAGGCAAACCCAGAAAATGATGGTTGGTTTTAAAACTAATCAACTGTGTGATCCAGAACTTTGTACCCTTTAAAAAAGACCCGTGCCAGCACAAAAGAATTGAATAGCAGCATGGGAGCAATGCTTGGGAGGGGGCGAAATGTCTTTGAGACTTAGCATTACGATTGGCTGGCTTACAGTATTTATGAAGTTACGGTTTCCTGGTGTCTGGTTTCACAGTCAAGTTAAGCTGAAAGAAGCTTTCCTGATATCAGAGAGGAGCTGTCCTCTCCTTTCATTATGTGACTGCATGTTACTGATAAGTTTTGTGTACCAGCGCTAATGCTGTTGCAGCCACACAGTCTCAGTCAGGTTAGGGAATGGATGCTAATTCTAACAGGTTTTTCAGATGCTTGCTTCTAACAAAGTGTGGAACAAAATGCGACTGCTCATGCTACTATAAATGGGAGCATGAGCAAGAAGTCACAGCTGGTAGATTACTCTCTCATCAATGGCAAACCAGATTTAGTTCTTGTTACTCTAATTTTGAATGTATACTTTGAATCTGTGAAGTAAAGTACTGGTTGAAGTGACCAGAGAATAGAAAGTATCAGCTGTTGTTTATTTTACAAGGCCTTTGACATAAAATGGACTTAAAGAATCATTAAAGTTGGAAAAGACCTTCAAAGGTCATTGAGTCCAACCTTTGACCAAACACCACCATGTCAAATAAACTATAGCACTAAGTGCCACGCCCAGTCATTTTTTGAACACTTCCAGGGAGAGAGAATCCACCACTGCTCTGGGCAGCCTTAACTGCCCCTTCAGTTAAGAAATTCTTCCTGATCTTCAACTTGACCCTCCCCTGACACAGCTTGAGGCCATTTCCTCTCGTCCTGTCACTTGTTGCCTGAGAGAAGAGGCTGATCTCTATCTGGCTACAAACCCCTTTCAGGTGGTTGTGGAGAGTAATAAGGTCACCCATGAGCCTCCTCTTCTCCAGGCTAAACACCCCCAGCTCCCTCAGCTGCTCCTCACAAGACTTGTGCTCCAGACCCTTCCCCAGCTCTGTTGGCCTCAATGCTCCAGCCCCTCAATGTCTTTTTTGTCATGAGGGGCCCAGAACTAAACACAGGATTCGAGGTGTGGCCTCACCAGTGCCAAATACAGGGGGACAATCCCTGCCCTGGTCCTCCTGGCCACACTATTGCAGACATAGAATGCCAGGATGCCATTGACCTTCTTGGCCACCTGGGCACAGCTGGCTCTTGTTCAGCCACTGTCACATGGCACCCCCAGGTCCTTTTCCATCAGGCAGCTTTCCAGCCACTCTGCCCCCAACCTGTCACACTGTGACCCAAGTGCAGGACCTGGCACTTGGCCTTGTTGCACCTCATATCACTAGCCTCAGCCCATTGATCTAGCCTGTCCAGATCTCCTTGCAGAACTGTCCTACCCTCCAGCAGAGTGACATTCCCACCCAACTTAGTGTCACCTGCAAATTGACCAAGGATGCCCTCGATCCCTTTGTCCAGATCATTGATAAAAAGATGTCAGACAGGGCTGTCTCCAATACTAAGCCCCGGGGAACACCACTGGTGACCATCTGCCAACTGAACACAGCACCATTCACCACCACTCTCTGTGTCCAGCTGTCCAGACAGTTTTTAACCCAGCAAAGAGTACACCTATCCAAGCCATAAGCTGTCAGCTTCTCCACGAGAAAAATGTGGGAAATGGTGTCAAAGGCTTTGCTGAAGTCCACGTAGCCTGTAGCCACACCCTACACCACCGCTAAGTGGTTCACCTGGTCCCAGAAGGGCAGTCAGGTCTGCATGAAGTTTGGAAGTCTGCCTGAGCTGTGATGTGTGAGACCAGGTAGTTCTTCTTTATGTGTTGTCAGATTCTTCTTTGGAGATGTCAATTATGTTTGTGTTTCAGAGCATCTTTGCTCATGTCATAATAAGGAGAAACTAGGTGGCTACTAGATGAAGATGTATTTTTTTAATATCAGACAGTTGAAAAATCTGTGGGTTTTCTTAACTTCTAAAAATTGTTCTGTTGTCCTGGGAAAACCTTATCATCCTCTCCTAGAAACGTTTGACATAGGAATATCCTGCTAAATATTGCCCATATTTCTTTCTTTCTACGTGATGGATCCCATACATAAATAGCACGTTGCCCAGCAAGAGTTTCTTTTGGTTTTGTTTAGATGAGCACTGGCATTTAATAAATAAGTTTAACACTTGCACAGTTAATTTTAGATGTCACATAATTAATGCATAATTATAATAATTCTTCTTTATATCACCTTCCTTAGAAAGTTCCAAGTGTTTATAGAAACATTTTGTGCTTTTAAGGAGCTTTTATCCTCATGCTTGCTCAATATTACTAATTTATGTTTTTATCCTTCGCCTGATTTGGCAAGAGATGATAGTATTGCACTAGTTTTTGTCAGGACCTGGAAATGCCAGTGGAAACTCTATGAAGATGTAGATGGGAAAATGTGGTATTTTGTGTTAGAATACATCAAAGGTACAGGCTCCTCAAAGAGTAGATCAAGCTGTCCATTTATGGCTAGTCTGAATATACTTTCACATGATGGTGCCCTGTAAAATAATGACTGTTGTATGCCAGGGACTGAAACACAAATCTCTAGTCAATTTTCATGGAGTCGTTGAAAGACTGGGGTCAGAAGGGATCAAAGGTCATCTAATTCCAACCCCCTGCCACAGGCAGAGGCACCTTCAACTAGGCCAGTTTGCTCAAGACCCCATCAAACTTGGCTATGGATGCTTCCAGGGGTGGGAACTCTGAGCAACCTCTTCCAGTGCCTCTCCACCCTCACAGTAAAGAATTTCTTCCTAATACTCAATTTAAACATACTCTCAGTTTGAAGCTATTTCCCTTTGTCTTATCACTGCATGCCCTTATAAAAAGTGCTTTTTCAGCTTTGCTGTAGGACCCCTTTAGATACTGTAAGGCTTCTGTTGGAGGCTGCTCTCTTGTCCAGGCTGAACAGCCCCAATTCTCTCAGCCTTTCCTCACAGGAGAGGTGCTCCATCTCTTTAGTTGTCTTTGTGGCCCTCCTCTAGACTTGTTCAAACACGTTGATGTCCTTTCTCTGCTGAGGAACCCTGACGTGGATGCAGCACTCCAGGCTGGGTCTTAGGAGAGGAGAGTAGAGGGACAGAGTCACATTGCTTTGCTGGCCACACTGCTTTGGATGCAAAGGCCAGGATACAGTTGGCTTTCTGGGCTATTGCACAGTGCATGTAGCCAGCTCATGTCCAGCCTCTCACTGACCAACACCCCCAAGTCCTTCCCAGCAGGGCTGCTCTGACCTGTTCATCTACCGGCCTGTGTTGGTACCAGGGGTTGCCCCGACCCAGGGGCAGCACCTTGCACATGGCCTTGTTTGAACCTCATGGTGTTCCAGTAATGCTCAGCTTGGTGTTGTTGGCAAACTTGCTGAGGCTTCACTTGATCTTTTTGAGTAATTAATGTAGATACCAATGA
Organism: Aleadryas rufinucha; assembly: GCA_013397815.1. Lineage (NCBI taxonomy): Eukaryota > Metazoa > Chordata > Aves > Passeriformes > Aleadryas > Aleadryas rufinucha. The sequence continues at coordinate 79,845 of VZTH01015288.1, read as the reverse complement.
CACTGGTCCCAGTACAGACCTCTGGGGGACACCATTTGTCACTGGTGTCCACTGAGACCACTCTTCTCTGAATGTGAACATCCAACCCAATTCCTTATTCACTGAACATGTTTTTCTTGCAAATTCCTTCTGGTATTTTGAGGACTACTTTGTTGTAGGTGTAGGAAGCCCTTCGCATGTCATGATGTGATGCTTCCATGGCCCTGCACTCTGACTCCATATGTTGCTGACACAAAGAAGCAGCAGCACTTAGTATTGATCCATCTACTCTTTCTCTAAAAGCAGTTTAGTAGCATGCACCGCTACCTGTCCCAAAAAATCTGAGTACTCCGAGACTCTTCAGAAGAACGACTCTTAGTGCTGATACACTCCATATTTTTGCATTCAGGGCTGTTTAAAAGCTTTTCTGAATCTCCGCAAGGCAAGGTAGGTAAAACTCCATTATATGTTGGTTCATATTGCTACACTGTAAACTTTATATGAAGGGAAGTTGTTTTACTGATGTGAAATTCTGATTATAATTTAAGGACTTCAGGAACTAGTACTGCAGTCTTGGGGCTGTATCTGTGCCTTAGCAGATATGCTATGACAGAAGAATTTGGAATGAGACAAGAAATAGCTTTGTTGAGATTTAAAATTAATCCTGCTCTCTGGGGTAAACTTGTATAACAGTTCATTTAGCTATTTTTAGAGTTAACTTTAGTAATATTAATGTTTTTGTCCTTGTTCACCAGCTGGTACTCTAAGTTACCCTGGATTTTGTCAAACCTTGGAGCCCAAAGCTTTATGTCACAGGAAAAAACACCAGGATTATTTAATCACTTAGACAGAAATTTTTTCACTGGGAAAACAAAACGGGAATGTAGACAGTCCTTGAGACTAAGCAACTCAAAGAGGTCTACATTATTCATTGAGAAGTTCTCCAACGCTGGTAGGAGCATCTTACTTAATCTTCTAGGGGCAGCTTTTGTGTAAGAGGAGTTCTCTTCAGTTCTTGAGGACAAACAGAAAAGGAAATTGAAGTGATTTCTATAGCAAGGATTTCTATTGACATAGTCTGGCAAAACCCATACTACAGCTAAAGAACCAACTGTTTTAATTATACACAGTTACAGGACTCTGAACCTGAATAAGAGGGTTGCTTCAGATTCCAAAACTGAGGCCAGAAGTGGCATCTCTAGCCAAAGACAGTTACGTCCTCCGGGAAAGATTTAAAAAAATAAACCCAGTAATACAGAAGCACATTGATGGTAATTGTTCATAACTGAGTTGTTCTTGAAATTCACCCTTTGAGAATTAACGTGTCACTGGCATCCTTTTATCTTGATTCTCCTCTCTTTCCCCCACAATGTATCTTTATCTTCCTAGATCAGGTTGGTATGTGTCTTTCCAGTGTGAACAGTAACAGTATCCTTTGCAGGCTTTGAAAACCAGGGTTCTCCAAACTCCTAGGCCTAGTCTGTTAAAACTAGTTTTACATGGCCATCACATTCAGTGCAGTTTGAGGTTGCTCCTCTCTCCATGAATAACCTTGCTGTCTCATGGAGACACTGACAAGATGGAGTCTTTCCCTTTGAATGCTAATTCCCTGTGGCCTATCCACCCCTGTACAAGGAAGACAAATGTCTTTCTGGTTTAAGAGTAATAATTAAACAGAATGAAGAAAGAGACAAAGAATCACTTAAAAACTTCTGCTAGATCTCCAGTATACATCTGTCTGAGGCTTTTTTGCCTCTGCCTGATACTTTTACATGAGCAGAAGGTACCAGATGCTTCACATCTATGTTATTAATTGAATGGATTCTTGATGGTGCAGGTATTCTTATTTAAAGTATTCTATTTAGCTTCTTTTGCATTCAAATAAGTGTTTCTGCATGTTTCTCTTTGCAAAACATTACCCTTTGAGGAGTTAATGTTAAGAAATAAAAATATCAGGCTCTGGGTATGTCTTTGTATCTTGGTAGCAGTTGTTCCAGCAGCATTTTATTCCATGTTACGTGACTGTGGGTTCTGAGAATGTGTACAACTCTCATGTACAGGGTAGCTGAGTCATTCCTTGTCAGTTGTATCAATTCAGAGCAGGACCAAGGGTAATTGCTATGCTTTACTGAACTCATTAACTGTTGTTGGAAACGCCTTGCCCATCTATCCCTTACATATTACCTTTCCTAACAGACTGCACATAGACAGTAGTTCTTAGGCATTGCATAATTCCAAAATTGCAGTTGCTTTGTTGACAGAAACATGTTACAGTGTGAATTTAGCCTCAGTCTTTCTATGTAATGCCTACTTTCACGTTCTTCCACTTGTTTTTGAATTTACTGTAAGAAAGTCAGATTTAGACAGTTTGTAAGCAGGGATAGATGAACTGGCATGAATGGAATTGCATCATTTTATGTGTGTATGAGTCCAAGCTGAGTATAGTAACAGGGGTTTGTTGTAGTATTTCAGACTGTTTTTTTTAAACTGACAGTGTTTGTAAGATTATACAAATAAAGGTGACCCACATTGCTAAGTCAGTATAATGTATAGTGGTGAAGAAAGACTGCAGTGTCAAAGAGCATAGTCTTACATTCTTTCTAATAGGGAAAAAAGTAATTTATGCATTCTTCTTGTCCTTATCCATTTTTCAAGAATCATCCAGTTTAAGAAAATACTTCTGGCTTTGGAAATAGACGAATACAACATTTGTTTCCTAGGGCATTTTTCTCATAAATTTTTAGAGTTAAATCTCCTATTTGATTGGGAAAAAAAGGAAAGAAATTGTTTTTCTTTCCCCAATCTGTCTTAAATCAGAATGATAGAATTTCTTTTTATTTTTTTAAATGGTAAAGCACAGGAACATTAAATAAAATTACAAAAATTTCCACAGGGTTTTATGTGACAGTCAAGAGAAAAGGTATAAACAGAAAATTCTGGAGGACTTGGGTTTTTTTTTGTTTATGGGAGTAGCTTTGTGTCCAAATGGTCAATTATGCCACTAGTGAAAATTCCACATTTCTTGAAGTAAAAATCAGTAAATTAATTTGGGTAGGTATCAGTTAGCTTCTCCCTCTCCACACTCCTGCTGCCTCCCCATGGCTATTGTTGAACTACAAAGAACGACACTAAGCACTGGAGCCACCAGTTTATGCTACAATTAAATAAAAGTTGTTCAAAGCTGCTTTTTTAATTCCAAAACGTTTCTCTTTACCAGTTGAAGTAGACCAGGAAAGTTTGATTCAAGGTGGATCAAAGCATTTGATAACACGATATTAACAGAGCTGCACAGCAGAAGTGATGTTGCGCTCAATAATACCATTGCATTTTGCTTTCAGTAGTTTATGTCTACAAAATGGGATGATTTGCTGTTTGTCCGTGCTGCGTGAGAAGTGCAGCTGACCAGCTTGTGGTCAGATTTTCCAAAGTAGTATATATTGGCTGGTTTTTTTTCCTCTTCCTTAGTGAAATTGCTGGGTAACTTCTGTTACCAAGAGTATATTGAGAAGGCTCAACTAGGGACGGGAAGAAAATGCTTTAAACATGCTAATTATATTTTTGTGGTAAGTAGGGGTTGTTTGTATTGTCTCTGGCAGAATAAATATATGTAAAAGAGAAATGTGAAAGGCATCTACTTTAATACACTTTTTTACATGGTAACATTACTTACATGGTTGGGCAGGCTTGGAGATAAAAATCCTGTCTTTAAAGGGAGAAACAGAAAAGATGCCATTTTCAGTGCTGAAATTGTGACTGAGCTTTTTGAGGGGGAGGATTTATGTCCATATTAAATAGCAAAACATGAGTCACTGCCTGATTGCTGCTCGCACCAAAATTCTTCTGTTATAAACAGTTAATCTCTTTTATGTAATTTCATTTCAAAGCTCAGGATTAGGACACCTATTTCTCTGCCATTTTGGGAACTAGAAGTTAGTTAGATTATAGTTGGTTAGATTCAGGGCAAGATTTAATTTTATTTTTGTTTTTTCCAACTGCAGCAATTGATAGTCACTAAATCAATGGAGAAAAGAATGATGGCTACTTAAAATTAGCCTGCTTCTTTACTACAGGTTTTAACCTAAGAGTATGTCTATTTCTTCTTATTTTTATCACCATGTAAAGCCAACTTAGGTGTATTTTAAGGGTTACTTGTAAATTCTTTGAACCTTGAATGCTTGTTGTATTGCAAGAAAATACTTGCACCATGAGTTTGTAATAAATCATTAGATGCATACTGGTATGTAAAAATCAACTCTAATTGCAGATAAATACACTTGTGCTTTTATCACTTAAACTGTCACACCTATTTGAAAATGATGTGTTAGATGGTAGATAGATCAATAAAATTAATATGCAGATCTCTTTATCTTACACACATCTTTATTGCAAATTCTGAGGGCAATAAGTAAAAACTTCTTGAGTGTCTCATCCTACTTCTTATTAAATTAAGAAGTTGGTTTTGGTATTTTTAAATGAACAGTTGAAATGTGGCAGCTTTTGGATCTATTGGGTATAATACCCCGCACCTGTAAAATCCATGAGCTGAAAAAGATTCTAACTAGACTTTAGTACTTGGTTGTTTGAGGTATTCAGGACTCACTTTACCTGCTTTTTGGTAAAGGATGTGAGTATTTTTCCCCAAATGTTATTCCTTCCCGTTTCTTACTTTCATTTTCTTTGCTCTCATTGCTGTGACTGAGAGTTTGCCTTGAAGCTAAGCTCATTATTTTCAGGGGACTACACACTGGATACCAACTGGGATAGTTTGTGAGACATCTGTAAAGACTGTGCTGGCCCTATGGAAGTTGTATAGAACTTTGGAGTTCTTTATGCACTAGAATAACATTGATAGCTTAAGCATTGTGGTCTGTGTTTTGGATAAATTCTGCCAGTAGATATCCATTTGCATGGCTGCCTCTTCAGATATCTAATAAAAGTATTGTTCATGAAAATAATACATTGTGTTAATATTACACAATGAGTTTAGACTAAAAATTTATTGTTCCAAACCTTGTAGTGATCAGTTTATTCAGTTCTTTTTCAGTAACAAGCAAGCCATAGGGAAGAGGGTGGGGGAGTGGCATGCAAATAGTATTGTATCAATGGATTCTTTTTTACCATAATTTTTCTGTGTTGCTTTTTCTTCCATAGAATGATACTGATACCAATGTAGTAAATAGATAAGCCAGAAATTCTGGTGGTTAATGCTGAATATATGCTGTGAAGGATCTATGCAGCTGAGCATATTTGACGTGCATTCAAAGGAAAGAGATATTCTTTTCTTCTGAGATGATTCTGGACTAATTTTAGTAAATGTGGGTGGAACTACTGGTAAATGCTTTTATTTATTCTTCCCATTGCAGAATGTCAAACTCTTTCTGGGGTAACTGTACTGCTAGAAATAAGTTAATATGACTATGTGAGGAAAAAATAGTGTAATAAAAGGCTATTTAAGATGATTGTAGTGATTTTGAAGATAGGGAATGTTACTAGGACTATAATTACCTAAACATAATTGAGTAGTGTTGTGGATTAACCCCAGCCAGCTGCCAAGCCCCATGTAGCCACTAGCTCACTGGGAGAGAATCAGAAGGGTAAAAGCTGGAAAACTTGTGGGCTGAGATAAAAACAATTTAATAGGGGAAGTAAAGCCACGCACACAAGCAAAGCAAAGTAAATTCACTGCTTCCCACAGGCAGGCCGGTGTTCAGCCATCTCCAGGAGAGCAGATGTGTAATGGTCATCATGTGCAATGGTGACTTGGAAAGAGAAACACCATCATTACAAATGTTTCCCCCTTCCTTCTTCCTTCCCCCACTTTTTATACTGAGTATGATGCCACATGGTCTGGAATATCCCTTTCGTCAGTTTGGGTCACCTGTCCTGGCTGTGTCTCCCCCCAGTCTCCCATGCACCCCCAGTCTCCTCTCTAGCATGGCAGTACGAAAAGCAGAAAAGGCCTTGGCTCAGTGTGAGCCCTGCTCAGCAATAACAAAAACATCTTTTTGTTATCAACCCTGTCTCCAGCACAAATCCAAAACACAGCCCTATACCAGCCACTGGGAAGAAAATTACCTCAGCCAAAACCAGCACAGGTAGGCAGGAGGATTCCGATGGTGTGCTGATAATGGTTTTAACAAGAATACAGATATGGATTAATTGTCTGTATATGTAATGCTTATTTTTATCTATTGTTTGAAATTGTTCTGTCATAGAGCTGGAAATGTGAAAGACTCGTGTCACCACTTGAATTTGTTTATTATGTTAGTTGTATTACCTGGTTTGGTTGTCCACTCCGACATGGAAAAAATCTTCTTGATTTTTGTATGTTTGAGAGACATGACTCTGACTCTTGTATTTAATTAAGTAGCTGAATTTTATCCTGCTTTCCAAAGTGAACATAAATCAAGTAAAGCACTTTTTTGTTTGACAGAGCACGAATCAGGAACAGCGTGGAATTGAAGCACTTTTTAGTTATTTGTGTATTTGCTTCAGAAAGCTGCCTTTGATCTATGGTTGCTTTTGATATATGAGAAAGCAGCACTAGAGTCAGCTGTTTGACATTGTATTGCTGATGCATGTAACTGCATCAGTCTGAAGTAGCTGTCCACTATACTTGAAAATATGAATGTTACTGCTATGAATACTCTTTGAATAATGAATAGAATGTGAACCAGCAAAGCTTTCCACTTCTGCCTTGTCTAAAACCTAGCTCTTATGAGGAGTAAGTTTGCAGTTTTGTGTTCATTTTCTAATTATTTTTTCTTTTGAGTCATCAGGCCCTTTAACAGCAGTAATTTGATAAAAATTTAATATGAACTGTTGGAAGTCATTCTGAGCCCACAGTTAGATTTCCTTGGCTGAGAATAAAGCTGCTTCTACAGCTAAAACTTCAAATTGTTTCTAAAATTTCAGATTTTTTTTTGCTGCTCACAATTTTACTCCTATATTTTTCAAATTACAACATAAGCTTAGCTTTTATTATTAGATATGATACCTGTCTACTTACAATATCTAGATATCTATATATATATCTATATAAAATATATCTAAGATACCTAGATATGTTTCTTAGCATATGAGGGAAAATGCTGTGATCAAAAGCTTCAAACCCTCTCTTTACCCCTTTTTATTTTTATTTTCCGTGTCGCTTTTCACTCAGTCACTGTGCTCATACCCTGTACTTTCGTTCTGTGCTCAGTGTTATTTATAGTGTCTCTATGGGTCTTCTGCATTTGCATTTTCTTTTGATCCAGTCTCTGTGATTTTGCAAAGGGCTGGTCAACTCATGTACAAAGTATATTTCATTTCCTATTTGTCTGTGTTTTACTGTTAGTAAGATTTTGTTGTTACGGGGCTTCTAAGCCTATTCTAAGAAGTTTGAATTTTTTGAAAGATGTGTAGGAGGCTCTACTTGTACTTTAATTCTTAAAAGGCTAGGGTTACTTCAGGCTTTTACTGTGGTCTTCAACTCTTGCATATACAGAAAGGTCTTTTTCATGAAGCCAAGCAGATACAGCAGAAAGACCAGTTAACAGTTTCTTTCCTAACCTTTAATGTGCTTTTCTTAATAGCATGCTGAGGAATTGTAAATGGATTTAGCATAGCATAATTTGTTTTTAAATGATTGAAGAGACTCGTAGCAAGGGTTGAGGTGAAGTGGCAGCTTCTGTAAGAGCTGTCAATAAATCTTGAAGAAATAAACAAGTTTTTTAGACCTGTGAGTCAGTTTAAGAAAGGAGAGGTTGAAATGTACAGCTACAGCTTTCTATTTTTTAGAAATTCTCATCAGCTTCCATGACTATTAGATTAGAGTTGCTATGAAAAAAAAAAGTATGGAAATGATACACGATGGAATATGCTATAGTCAGAAAGGCTGAGAAGGCATGATAGAAATATACACAGTAATAAAGTGGGAGCTTTGGGATCTGTTGTTTATAATACCCCACACAGGTAAGACCAACAAGCTGGAGAACACTCTAAGTAGATTTTAGTACTTACTAGGTAATTTAAAGTTTTCCTCTCTGTGTGCATGAAATATACTGATAGAAGAAAAAAGACTGGAGAATGAAAAGAGATCCTCTGTCTAATTTAGACTATAAGAGAAATTTAGGTCAAAAGAAGTAATTTATCCTTCTAGAATTTGGTTAGCATCTGTGGTTTTTTTTTTTCATTTTCAGTGTAGAAAGATTACAGGCCTTGTACTTTTTCGGAAGACTTCTTATAGCACATAATGCATGCTGTGAACATGACAAATCTTGTTGAATGTGAAAATTATAAATTCTGGGTCAGTGAATGAGACTGGCAGAATGCAAGATAATACCAGCTCCTAGTTCGTTTTTGCTGTATCATCTAGGAATGGGAAATGGCATTATCTTGATCTTGAAGTAAAAAGACTGGCTTTATTTTTCAAATTCAGTCTCAAAATAAAAAATGTCAAAATGAATTCTACCCAGAAACCATACAAAATGCAATATGTGTTTTAAGCCCTCTAAGGAAGAAGAAACATTTATCGTCTAGGAGATTGTGATGTTGATACTGGGGTAATGTTTGGGAGGAAAAATGTGCTCCTTTGAGGCACTTTTTACATTCTTGAAACTTTTCTTGAAATTTAGGGAGAAAAGCTCAAGGTTTACTCATAATGATTAATGTATAAACTCACAGAAACTGATGATATTAGGAAGAAAGAAATTATTGTGTCATTATAATGTATTTGTTTTGGTTCAAGAACAGAAAGGGATATCTGCATGAGTTAGATATTCTCTTTTCTCTCTTTGACAGATATTCAGCAAGGAAATAGAAATAAGAGACTTCAGTTGACCAAACCTATCCTGGTAAACAAGGTTACTATGAATACAAAACTACTGTGCAGCCAAATCTGGAGTTTCGATTATTACTTTAATTACAGTAGAAGTTTCATGTATAATGATACAAGTTCAGATATGTACTAAAATCAGATTAGTTTCTTCTTTTTTTAATCTATAGACCATGTAGATTTTATTCAGATGTGCTCTAAAATGATCATGGGCACATATATCTTAAGTAGAAAGTGAAAATGAGAAAATGGTTTTGAAAATTAGATTTTACTAGGAAAGAACTATAATGTCAATTGCAAGGGGACGTTCAGCCTATGATATAATTAGGGCTTCCGACTTCTTGAAAATTGACATTGTTATGGAGTTAAATTTTCAGATTAATTTTATTCTGTCTTATTTTCAGCAAAGTTATAGAAGCCTAAAAATAAAGTTTCTTCTCTTAAAGAAGTCTCTTAAAGTCTCTTCTCTTAATTTACTCTGGATTTTCTGCAGATTTACTCCCTTGTAATATATAGATTCAAGACTGTGCTAATAGTTATATTGCTCACAATTCTCTGTCTTTGTTCAACTAAGGCTCTTAAAGGAAGTTACTTTAACAAAATGACAGATCTTTCCATGGGACTGAGTCTGTTTATAATATACTTGCTACAATAAATGTCAAATAGATGTTCAGACACTCCTGTTAAATAATTTATGTTTAAAGAAGTATAATTGAAATTTAAGCATACCTCACATGAAATGAAAGTTACTGCTTTACACCAGTGTAAAGAAAGGGTTGTACTTTTACAGAAAATACTAGATTGTATTTTATCAAAGGAGTATTCACTTTAAAATAAAATGAAAACTAGTCATAAAATGACACATCAATATTTGTGATTTCAAGACATTTTTCTAATTTCTAGATTTTACCCCTTTTTTTACTAAAAGCCTAAAATTATTCAATCAAAGAAAAAACTAAAAAAAACCCCCCAAAACCCCTTATAAAAGTGTTAGTATTTATTAGCAAGAGCAGTACCTAGAAAGCAGTGTAATAGATTTTAAGTCTGTGTCTACCCATCTGCATGGGAAAGATTGCCATGTAAAAATCTTCATAATAGACTAAAAGTGTTTCTCAAAGGAAGTCTTACAGGCCACACACTTTCATGTTATTGACAGAAATATTTATCTGGTTTTCTAGTTTGCCTTGGCAACAATAGATTGTACAGGAGAACAGAAATCCTGGAGGGAGCATTGAAATGGAATCATTCTGAATAGGCTAAATCCTGTCAGATACTGAGCTTTTATACAAATAGGAAATTAAGTCTAGGATTTATGAATCCCAGTCACAGAATAGTTTAGGTGGTTTAGGGACCCCTGGCAGTCATTTGGTCCAATGCCCTGCTTAAAGCAGAGCCAACTTCCAAGTCTGATGTCATTTGATGTTAGATCATGTTGCTCAGGACATTGTCCAGATGAGTTATCAATGTCTCCAAAGATTCCCACAATCTTTGGACACCTTTTTCAAGTTTGAGTGTTTGTGAATTTCATTTTCCTAATACCCAATTAGTTACAGAATACTTAATTCATTTTTTTAATCTTTCTATTCTAATCCCTCACTCATTTGAAGTTGTTAAATTTTTACTTCTGTCTTCAACAAATTCAGATTTTGACCAACATCGAATATTATAGAATCTTGCACTGAAAACAATGTCACTTAAAGGGTGTTGAGTTAACACTGTAATTCTCGGCAGCCATTCATCAGAACTTCTGTTTACACAGAGCACAGACTTCAGTGGTTGATTCAACAGTGGCTATTTACCAAATAATTTTTGCTGAACTGGTACACTTAGCCACAGTGTGAAAGAAAAGCCTCTTCACAAACAGAGCCTCAGTTAGAGCTTGGGTAAACATTGTACCTCATTCTTCTTTACAATATTGTATTCTGCTCCTGTCGTCGTGTTTTGTAGGCTAGTGTGAATGAAGGAGAGAGAGATGTAAATCTATCTTCTCTTTTTTCAAAATCCTTTGTGGTAATCTTGTTTTATAGTACATTCAATGCCTAGTCTTTGTTCTTCATGCTGTAGAAGGAGCTGTAGTCCTTCCATCCATTTCCAGGTATAATTGTTTCTAATTGAGTACCCAGGGACTTTTCAAATTTTCTTTGTTCTTATCTTGTAGAATCTGTCTGTAAAAATGCTTTAAAAGTTAATTTAAGAAATCTCACTGTCTTCCCTGAGCTTCATGAAAGTTTGCAAAATTGGCAGCACCTACCCTGAACATAATCATAGTATAGTTGTGGGAAGGGACCTCTGGAGATCAACTAGTCTACCTTCCTGCTCAAAGTAGTGGCAATTAGAGCAATATATTCAGTCTTGTCCTGAATTCAGGATTTAGAATCCTACAGATGGAGACTCTACCACCTGTGTAGGCAACTCATTCCAGTATTTGTACACTCTGATGTAGAAGAATTTGTGGGGTTTTTTAAGATTTAAGTGGAATTTCCTGTGAATTGAATTTGTTCCCATTGCTTTGCATCCTGTCACCGGGCACTGCTGGGAAGAATCTGCCTCTGTCTTCTTTACTGTTTCACATCAGAGTTTATATATGTCAGATAAGGCCCCCAAGCTTTCTCTTCTCAAGATTAAAAATTCCTGTTGTCTTAGCTTCTGCTCAAATATTGCGATGAACTTGCTGCTGCCTATCTGTGAGATTCTTGTGTTGAATAGAGAAGAATAATCACCTCCCTTGAGCTGCTGCAGATGCTCTTGAGTGCAGCCCAGGATGCCATCAGCTACTTTTCCTGCAAGAATGCACTGTTGGCTCCTGGTCAGCTTTGTGTCCATTGGGACCTTCAGGTCCTTTCCTGCCAAGCTCTTTCCTAGTTGGCTGGCCCCCAGCCTCTACTGGTGCATGAGACTGTTCTGCCACGGCTACAGAACTTGCTTTTCCTGCAGCTGAACTTCGCAAGATCCCTGTTGGTCTGTTTCTCCAACTTGTTGAGTCACCAGAGTCTCCTCTGTCAGTCCCTCCTCCTGGTTTTGTGTCATCTGCGTACTGAGAGTCCACCTTGTCCCATCACCCAGGCCCTTAATGAAAACTTTAAACTGTTGCCCCCAGTAAGGTAAACCATGAGGTAAACCACCTGTGGCTGGCTTCCTTGCCACTAATCCCAACTCTTTAGGCTCAATAGTTCACTCATTTCTCAGTCCACGTCACTTTCCATTTGTCCACCTTGTATTTCATCAGTTTATCTATGGGGATATTATGGGAGACTATGTCAACAGCCTTGCTGAAATAAATTGAACACCTTCCACCATCTCAGCCAGTCATCATGTTGTCAAGTTGGCTGGTCAGGATTGATTTCCCCTGCACAAACCTAGGCTGACTACTCCCAGGCACTTTTCTATCCTTCCTATGTTTGTATATGTTTTCTAGGAGGATTTGCTTCAGTCTCAAGGCATCCCAAATATAATGTGGACTTCATTTTATGATGGTAGAAGAAACAAGTAAAACCAAATGCAGATGCTAGAGGGAGAGGCTTAGTGCTATGCTTGTGCTTGAGAAGTGTCTGAAAAGTGCTTTGCAATGGGTCTTGCAGTTAGACCAGGTCTGGTACCACTGGCCAGCAGCAAGCAGCTGCTGTTGCAGAGGAAGGAAATATTAGGACAGGAGTGTTGGGGCATGAGAGCTTCCCTGCCTGCATGAGGATTCCCAGCCTTGAAAAGTCACTGGGATCTCCTGAAGGATGAGCTCAGAAGATGAGTCCTGAAGTTTTATATTGAAATGGTATGTGGATTTTGCTAGCACAAAAGAGGTTGAGTTAAATTGCTTCTAAGTATAGGGCTCTGTTGTGTTCTTCTATAGTTAGCACTGTTAATAGAGGAATAGTGCCTTCATAACACCGAGCTTACTGTGACTCTGAAGAAAAGATTTAGCATTTATTTTAATTTGTTTATTAGTACAAAAATGTGTACATCTGAGCACTTAGCAATAATTTGCTATAATTCTGAAGTCTTCAGTATTTAAAGAAAATCTATGGTGCAGCTCTTTTGGTAGAAATAGAAGAAAAATCTTCTGCAGTTGGAAAATTACAGACTGTGTAGGTGTTGAAATGCCTCCTGCTTCACATTCTTAATTGGCAGTAAGCCAATTACTAAGAATTTCTGGATTAAAGGGAAAGGCTTCCCTTTCCTTTACATTTTGATGGATAAAGGTAGCATTTTGTTTGCATTTTTTAGCCGTTAGGGTTTCTTCCATCTTGATACGAAATGAATAAAATTTCAATTAAATAGCTTCTCCAAGTTACTTTGGCTTTTTGCATTACTACTGGATAACACAAAGATGTGCCTTGCCAAAGGAAAAGGATTTGTTGATGTTTAGTTTTAGTTTTAATTTTGGCATCCAGACCGTCTTGCTTTCTGTTTTTATTCTAGGAGTTTATCCACTTGAGTAATTTTTGTTTTCACCTCATACTTTTTTTCATTGCTGCCTACCATTTCCTTCCCATACTGCTTTTTTTGGTTTCCTTTCTGAATTGTGGGATACCACTGAGAGAGACAGAATGAGGAGAAAGGTAAAAGATCTGTAATTTAACTAAGTTTTTGCATCCTGTCTTAATCATGTTTGTGTGCATATGACTATACATCTGACTGCTTTCCCTACAGAAAAGAAATAATGGTAGATTTCTGTTAAAATGGTGTACATTGCATGTAGTTTTCATGTATATCTTCTATATGCCCCCTTCCTGTGGTTTATCCCTTGTATTGCTTTAATACATAAGATTCCATGAAACCACTGCCTTGATCATCTGGTTTGAAAAGATCTTTCAAAAGTTTCATATTTTTATGCAAAGCTACACTAAAAATTAAAGCATTCCTTGTAGGAAATGATATATAATAGCTTGATAGATTGGTATTTTTAAATGTTGTCTTCTACCACATATTATAGAAAAACATAATGCCTCTCTTTACTTTACATGAAAAACCCGAGTAGTGTAGGTTTATTCTTGTTGGTTTTGTTTTGTTTTTTTAATGAAAGCCATGAGCTTGTAATCATCATTGTGAGTAATGTTTTGTATGTTTGTGTTTTTGTAAGTTCTGGTCAGGATATCCAAGGAACAAGTGTGGTGGCAAATCTTCCAGTCCTGATGCGACAGAATCCTGCAGAAACACTTCGTCGGGTTTTACCGAAAATCAGAGTAAGTTTTATGTATTGAGGTTTGAATGTATCTTTTTTTTGCCAGTTTAAGTATTTTAACAGAGGAAAAAAAATCCCACTTTTATTGCAAACTCAGTCTCCAGGAGGTGTACGTCCAGTAGGTCTTCCACTTTAATTCAGTGAATTTACGAAGTATTACAGGTATTATATGTATTTTTTTAAATGATTACAACAGGGAAAAAAAAAGCAGAATTAATACTACTTATATGTTCTAAAGATTTACCAGTGTTTTGACAGTTTTTTGAGAATTCTTTTTGAGGACCATCCAGTCAGAATGGTTCATTCTGATGTTCTCAATCTCCTTTCATCCAAACATTAAGATTTTCATAGTGCTGTCCAGAAGAGTATAGTTTGCTTTTAGCTGTCTATGTAAGTCACAGCTAGCTGTGATAGATGCGTGCTGACCATGTAATGTTATACAGTAATTTTATATAGAGATATGTTTGTATTAAGGATGTTTGGGTTGTTTAACCTGAAGAAGAGAAGGCTCTGGGTATACCTTATTGTGACTTTTCAATACTTAAAAGGAGGCTTATAAGAAAGATGAGGACAAGCTTTTTGGCAGTGCCTTTTGAGATATGGCAAGGGGCAATTCTTTAGTTAAACTGAAGAAGGATAGATTCAGACTAGATATAAGGAAGAAACATTTTAACATGAGAAGGGTAAAACACTGGAACAGGCTACCCAGAGAAGTTGTGGATGCCCCATCCCTGGAAATGTTCAAGGTCGGACTGGATGGGGCTCTGAGCAACCTAGTCCAGTGGAAGGTGTCCCTACTCATTGCTGTGGGGGTGGACTAGCTGACTTTTAAAGGTCCCTTCCAACCCAAACTAATCTATGATTCTGTGATGGTGGAGAAGATACATGTCTATGTATTTCCACTCTGTCCCAGATATGAACCCTTGCCCAGAAGAAATGTACAAGTTCATTTAAGATGTGGTTTAAGGAGCAGCCTTGGCCAAATAAGAACAAACTAAATCACAAATGCAAATGCCAAACTTAGTAATGCTAAAGATCCATTTGGGCCCTGCAGAAGAAGGGAATTGGAGAGGGTCTTATCAATGTATACAAATACCTGACAAAGCAAAGACAGAGACAGGCTCTTTGCAGTGGTACCCAGTGACAGGACTGGAACAGTGCACACAAACAGAAACACAAGAGGTTTCTTCTGAGCATCAGGAATCACTTTTTCACTGTGAGGGTGACCGAGCAGAGGCACAAGTTGCCCAGAGGTGTTATTCTCTCCCTCCTTGGAGGTATTCAAAAGCAGTCTGGGCATTTCCTAGCTGTAACTGGCCCTGCTTGAGCAGGGGGATTGGACAAAATGACCTCCAGAAGACCCTTTCAGCCTCAAGCATTCTGTGAATGTCAGACATCACTTCTCAAATTCATATTATCTCCTGAGACACCTGTGATTTCAGGAGACTTCTGTTTCTTAAGAGGAGCTGTTCCAACTTTTGTCTGATTATTTAGATTCAGCAGATGCTCAAGAAATAGCTCTCCTCAGGACTAAGGACTGGTGTAGGCTGACAGATTGTTTAGAAAACATTAAAGTGCTTCTAGTTACATTCTGTGCTAGAAGATGCAGGTCAATAGGCATTTTGCTTAAATATGTATGAGTGTAAAAGTGCTTTGAGAAGAATGACTTAAAGTTGCAAAGTAATTGGAAGCTCTTCCACTTACACCAAGTATCTGAAGTTACTACTGCGTTATTCTGACATATGTAATGTGGTCTCTCTAAACCAACCTCCTGCTTCAAGAAAAGTTAGTTTGGTTTTTTTATGCTTACCATACTGAATCCATTTTTGCCTCTGCTTTTCTACTTTGAGAGCAGAATTCTTCCTGAAATTAAGGAGCAATAAGGAACACTGGGGATTTTCTACCCTTATTTTTCAGGCTATAGAGAAGTGTTGGTCTTGGCCTGTCTTCAATAAAAAGTCTAGTATGGGAATACAGTTTTTGATTCTAGTTTTAATTTTTTTTATATAGGGAAGAAAATATTTGAAAGTATGATCATTTGCATGAATAGGACCTAGAGCCTGGAAAGTATTTGTACAGTGGGAGTTGGATCTCAGTGTGATTTTAGATCAGGTTGTACTTAGTTATTTTGTAAAAGTATCTTCCTGTATGATATTGAAGAGATTCAACTGAAAACAGTAAATGAAGGAAGAAGCATTAGGAATTGAGGATAGAAGTACTTGAAATGAAGCAGGCAACTTTAATAAAAATGCAATCAATCTTTGAGCAAATTACTGAGAAAAATAGTGTGTTTTTCATCTTACAGGGTCATTTAAACCCAAACTGGATGCCTTCCTAGATGGTAAATTAAATGAAACCTAAGTTAATGGGCTCCAGACAGAGGTAAAAAAGTAAAATATAATGAGGTCAGTCTAAATCCAAGTGTTTTACACTTAAGCTTTATAAACTGAAACTTTGTAGAATGTATATGAATTAAGCTCCTTTCTGTGACACTGCTCTTATAAAGCCAATTCTACAATGTTGTTCTGTTATCTAATATTATTTATCTGTAATAGAAGTAAAGTTCTGTTGTAGCCATGTGCACTGCACTTTTAACTGCAAAAGAGTATTTGGCATCATTAACTTGACCTATTTTTTTTTCTTAACCTTGTTTTTGTTGGAGGAATCATCCTGACCATTAAATGGAAACTTTTATAGTCTGTAAAGGCATAATTGAACTCAACTGCGATTAGAGTCTTGCAAATGTAATCTGCCATTGCAGGGAAATAAGCAGATTTAAATTACTACAGTTGGTTCTACTTCTTTAGGTTGGGAGTAATCATTTGTGAAATCAAATTGGCACATGAAAAATGAATTGTGTAGTAGTTTCAAAGGGCTGTTTATTTGAAAGTATTGTCACCATATAATTGCATCAGGAAACCAGTGAACTTATTTAGCATACTTGCAGACACCCAAAGCAAAAATAAGGTTTTTATTAGAGCTGAGGGTAAAGCAGATGAAGAAAGAAATAAATGCAAGGAATGTTCAGTCTGAATGCATTGCAAATTTGTATTTTATTTGTGAAAAATTGATAAAACTGGTTACTTCTAGAAATGTAGAAATGGGTGTATGCAAATTGTTTATCATTCTGTGAAATCTAATTAAATATCAATTATATCAAAGACTGTATATTTAACATAAGTGTTTTAGGTCTGAGATGAGCAAAATCAGTACATCAATAAATGTGACATACGTAAGTAATTATTGAATTGTCAGTATTTTGGTTATGCTTTTTAAACAAGCATATGTTATATAATTTAGATCTTAATGTAGGAATGCGATTAGGAATTTTTTTCTTAAGTTCTGCAGTTAAAATGAAATTGCATCCTTGTATGTGTTCTTTTGCATAGAGAACCCCGCTCTGGATTTCTGCATGCACCTCCTCATGAACCTTGGAAGTCATTGAAATGCAGATTTAGGGAAAGCTTAGACATTTTTACCAGCATTTCTCTTTGTGCACAAAATGTCTATTTTCAAATGATGTTAATAGTATTTTTCCTGCTTTCCATCTTTGGGCTCTGCAACCAAAAGTGAGGGAGGGAGGTTGCAGGTGTCTATCTGACTGACTAATAAGACATTTTTCCAAATGCTGTGATTGCAGCAAACTATGCTTATTCTTGTTGTTGTGTATACATAAAGCTTTATTCAGTTTTGTCTGATTAGTTCCAAACTCATTTTCATAGTTACTTATTTTCCTAATTTTTCAGCCTCCTCTTGAAAGCTTTTCTTTTCCATAGCTGATTTTATAGTTTAAGAAAAGGTGGGGTGATTTTCATCCTTCCATGTACCTAACGTTAATTTTAAGGTCCGTTCTCATTGTATCCTTGATCTTCCGTAATCTCCATTATTTCTGTGTCTTTTAGTCTTTAATGAAAATTTCTATCATATCAATGCAATTACTAAAATGATTTGACTGTATCTCCACTTGCAGCATTCTTTTAAGAGAATTCTGTTGCAGGACAAAATGTGCATTCAAACTAGAGGTGAATTTTCTTTTTTCCGATTAATGGAATAAACCAGGCTTTCTAAATTTTAAGTTTTGATGCCTGAGTTTAACTTGTAGATATTGGAATAGTTAAGAACATGCTAATACCCTGAAATTCCATTAAATATGCTTGTCTGAATAAGATAGACAGGGAGAGCTTTTTTAGTCTGGAGTGAAAATTTGTGGAGTATCCATGTATAGAAAAATACATTACTTTCTAAATAAATAAATCTATATTAAGTGAATTTAAATTACTCAGGTTGTATGAAAATGGAAAGAGGAGACCCATACATTTCCAAATGCAGAACTGTATAGTTCTGAGTCTAAACATCAGTGCAGGCAGGTGTGTAAGCAGTCTAGAAATTTATATTTCAATGTCTCCCGAGGTCCATGAGGAGGCACATCCAGAGAATGTGTTCTCACACATGACTATCCAGAGTTATGTGGATCAGTGGAGGAGGCTATTTGGAAACTTTGTTTGTTGGTAAGTAACCCTGTTTGTATTGCGTACAAAGTGAATATGTACGGAAAACTGAATTAATAGAATCATAGAATTATTTAGGTTGCAAAAGACCTTTAAGTTCATCAAGTCCAACTGTTAACCTGGCACTGCTCCATAATTTTCTGTTCTGCACTGCTGTGTTAGCATCTATGGTGTGAAGATAGTGCTTTTGATTCTCTTGGGGATGTTTTTTGAACAAGTGTAAGTCAGAATCCCAGAACAACATGGACACATATTCCGATCCCAAAAATATTCAAAATACAAAATTGGTAGGTGTCCTTATTCTTTCTTGGCTGTGGCTGTAATAGCAGTGGAGGAGCAAGGACAGAGATAGTCTGTGGAAATAAAAAGGCAGTTTCCATGGCTATTGAATGCAAATATTTTGTTGGAAAGCAGTGCAGTGCTGTTTCTTTTTTTCATTTGGGGGAGCAAGGACACAGAGAATCCTTTTAGAAAGAAACATGGCTGTAAACTGAGACAGGTCTTGAGAGATAAGTTACAGTTCTCCTTCAAATAGGATAAACTAATAATTGTACATTTGTGCATACAAATTGTTTGACATTTGTAGAATGAAAACTTCTTGCTTTTTACCAAGTCAAATAGGAATTTCTCAGATGTTCTCTACAAACGATTTTCTCAGCAAAATTCTTTTGATATACAATACTTAGAGTCATAGAATTGTTAAAGTTGGAAAAGTCCTAAGATTATCGAGTCCAATTGTTTACCCTGCACCACCATTTTTGCCACCTCCCTAAGTTCCATATCCACGTGCCTTTTGAACACTTCCAGGAATGGTGGTTCCACCACGTCCCTGGCAGCCTGTTCCAATGGCTCACCACCCTTCCGGTGAAGAAAACCATTTTCCATCCACTCTGCCCCCAGCCTGTAGCACTGCATGGGGCTTGTGTGACCCAAGTGTAGGACCCGGTGCGTGCCTTTGTTGAACCTCAGACCATTGGCCTTGGCCTTGATATTAATTAAGATACTAAACAGGATTGGCCCCAACACTGAGCCCTGGGGACACCCGCTTGTGACTAGCTGCCAAGTGGATATAATTCCATTCACCAACACTCTGGACCTGGCCATCCAGCCAATTTGTAACCCAGTGAAGAGTGCACCTGTCCAATCCATAAGCAAGCATGCGCTCAGCTGCACAATGATTTTTTTTTTAATCTGATCCAGGCTTATTTTTATTTTACATTAAAAGACCATCTTATTTTTTACTTTTATTGAGTGATCTGAGAAAACACTGTTCATGTCAAGCACTTTAAAAAGGAAACAAAACCACATATATAAAGTGCTGAATAGGAAATATGTGCTTTAAACTCTTACTGAATTCGGAATCACTTGTAAAATGAGTGTAATGCTTTAGTAGTAGAATAATGAACTTTTTATTTTCTCATGAAATAGAGGGACACATTTAGAAAAGTAAACAAATGGAATGTTCACTTAGTTGATAGATATTTATAGTTACTAATACTTACAATGGATGCTACATGATAGATTGCATCCTGCAAGGTCTGTGCATAAATCTGAAATTTAAAATTTAAATTGCCCTTTTTTAAATTAAAAAAAGAGTAATATTTAATTTCATTTCAACATATTAACTTTGTTTAAATTTTGAATTTATGATTTTAAAGACAACCTAATTAATGACTTTCCTGTGTGTCAGAGCTCAGAACTACTAAATGTTTAGTTAGCTAGATAAATATTCTATTATATCTTGCTTTATTCTTAAGACTATATGTATGTACTTTTCATTTGCATTCCATGTTAGTCAAGGGATGAAATTTAAGTTGCCTTCTGCTATTTTTGTATCTCTCCCTGAATGAATGAATGAAACAGTTCTTTTTAATTCATGTGCATAAACAGCAGAAGTGCAAGTGTTGGCTGGTGTGTTTTTACCTCTCATTTTGTAAACTAGAAAAATCCACACATGCATTGATGAAACTTAAAGTCACAAAAAGTATTATAACTAACTTTTTTTTTCTTAGAAGATTCATGTAATATAATAAGAAAATTTAATGTCTCCAATAAGTTGCTGTTAAGAGAAAATAATTTTACAGCTAATTTTATAGTTTACCCCGGTTGTTGCATATTAATTCTAAAAGTGAATGTAAAAATTTGGATGTTCTTTCAGTACATTTCTGCCTCACTCTCTAAATTGTTACAATTTGTAATTATACAGGAGGTTCTGCATGTTGCAGGAGTGGAAATGCAGTTAACAGCTGCTGTTTCTTTTTTGACTGTTCTGCAAGAGGAGTTGGTGTCCATTCATACGTACTCCCACTCCTTCCTACACATCATTCTCCAGAACCTGGAACACAGAGATGCAGGTCAGGGCTGTACAGCTACTCTGATGACTGATGACTTCTACATGTTTTGTTTCTTTAGTGACCGTACAATACTGTGTCAACAGTGAGTGCTGTCACTGTGACTTTTATCTAGACTGGTATGAATGAAAAGAGTTTTGCATGATGACCACTTTCATACTGATATTTAAATGTAATTCTGATTGAAGCAAAAAAACCCTCTCACTTTGTCTGAAGGATTAAATCCCAAAGTTGTTTCTGAGTGTGAGCTTCTCCTGAAGTACTAACATTTTGTGGCTGAGAAAATGGAGGGAGGATGGTTGACAATTCTTCTGTGTTGACTATTTTTTCCTAATTTCTTTGACACTAAATTTAGAATACAAAGGGAAAAAAAAGGCCTGTTGTGAAACTAGAAAGTTTCAGTGGGCATAAGAAAAGAATGTGCTTCTAAATGAGGGAAATTAGCTTTACAAAGCAATCAAAGTAATAATTAATTTTATATAGGAATCAGAAAGGGACAATAAATGGGGGTGGACTTTGCTTCTTACCTATCCTACTTCTTACTTTGAAGTCTTGAATGTTTAGTGACTTTCAGATACATAGCTCCTTGAAGACGTGTGTAAAAAGAGCAAATTTTGTAAAACTGATGTACGTTTTGGTTTAGTCATTGTATGTACCATATAATATATCAGGTATAACTCATTCCTTTTAAACAGGTGTCAGCAATGCATGGTTAGAAACTCTTCTTGCTGTAATAGAAGCTTTACCAAAAGAAACTGTCAGACACGAGGTAATAGTAATCTCTCACTTATGCTAACAAAAATTAACATTAAGATTGTAAGATTGTATATCCCTGCAAGTTTTATTCACCTCAGTCAGATCTGTGGCAGTTCTGTGGAAATGATAATAGTTGTGGAACATGCTGTAAGAGACCAATGGGCAAAAAGGCAAGACAGGCAGTCACCTTAAAAAGAGTAGGTTCTTCAGCAAATAAAGTCAACACTTACTGACACTTCACTGTAACACTTCCACTGCACCTTGTATTCTCAGTAACATGTTTTCCTGCAGTCTGTCTTGGTTTACCAGGTTAGTATCTCACTCTGGCTCTTCATGAAGAAACTACATTTTGTTTACTACTGGACTAAAATTCCAGTCTGCTCTGTCTGCTAAACGTAACTGAATGCTGGAGATCCATTCCTTAGTGTATTTCAGTTGTTCTTGATGTACCAAAACCCTAATGGACTGCAAACACTTAATTTTTTACTGTGTAGCTCAAGAAGGAAGAAGAAAATCTGTCACTAAGTTATAATGTTAGTCCCCTTTAGTCAGCTAATTTATTCACTTTTAAGTATTCGTATTTTGTTAAGTTTAAAAGCTTTTCAACAGGCATATTTACTGGGTTTATAATTTAAAACAATATGGAGATTTAAATACATGATTGTTTGTGTGGTATAAAAATTCTCATTAAAACGAGTAAAATCCAGATCCGTTTAAAATAAACTTCTAAAGGGTAAAAACTTAGGTTGGACGAAGCATATAGAAATTATTCTAGTCACCTCCAAAATCTAATTGCAATGTAATTTTAAAGATGTCATTTAAACAAAATGGACTATTAATGTGCATAGGCATCATTATTGTTAGTACTGATTAATTCAGTGAAAAGGTTAATGACATTTGGGATATGTTTTTCTAGATTTTTTTTTTTAAGAAGAGGAATACTTTATTTAATGCTCACAATTTTTCTGCTCATATTTCTTCTTTTTTTTTCCATGTAGATCCTGAATCCACTTGTTTCCAAAGCACAGCTTTCTCAAACACTTCAGTCACGCTTAGTTAGTTGTAAAATCATGGGAAAACTAGCTAACAAGTTTGAAGCTCATATGTAAGTAGACTGTAAATATATTTTCATTCCATAGTGTAAACCAGTATTTCTTTGTTAGTGGACAAAAATTACTACAAGCAAAGTAGACTTTATTGCAAAAATGAAATGCTTTTTTTTACAGATCCCTTTCATTATTTAACTATCATGTTCAGACTTGCTAATGATCATCATCTTATAACTTGAGTTTGTTTGTTCTTTCACAGATTTGAATAGATACCATTTTCATGCCATTCTTCCATATTGTTTTTCTTACTGGAAAATAAGCCACAAAGTGGATTTCTCTGCACACAAAACACATCTTAATCTCCTTGGAGTTTCTTGTCATAAACAGAAGAATTCCATTCCTAACTTTTTATTATGTAACCAAATTTAGCATGTAGATCTGGTTTTTTCTATCCCTAATTGAAATGTAGATCTATCAGGAACTACTGCTGTTCCCTGATATTATCCAGCCCTTAGATTCAGTGTCCGTGAGTGGACAGAAGAGCAACGATGAAAGTAAATCAGTGTAACTCATCTGCCCAAAGCAGTTGGTGTGGTACATTCCTTGGTCAGTTTACCCAGGCTTACGGTAGTAGGACCAGTTCACCAAATGTGTTTCCTATCCGGGCAATTGGCACAATGTGACTTGGAATTACAATAGAAATCTACTGTGGGCTACTACATGCACAGAAACTGCCTAGCTGATGAAGTTCACTCTAATAATGATTTTGATGTGCCCCAAAATGCGAGAATTCAGCATAACAGAAAAGAAGAACAACAGGACAATATGACAAGATATTTAGGAATAAATTTCTTTAGATTATGGTTTTTTTCTTTAATAAAGAAAAACTAGTAGCAGACAAAAGGAAACTATCTAAATCTTCATTTGCTGTTCAGACTATACTTGTTGGACATTCAAAAGTTAATGAACATGGTAGAGAAGTATTTTTTGAGAATGTTACCAAAGCCTTCTAAATCTTTATATTCCAAATCTCTAGGACTCTGTCAGAATAGCAGTTGCATTTATTTATTTGATGTTACAGTCTCATGAAAATAAGTGACTATACGGATTACTTGGAATCTTATATGAACATATAACAGTGTTAATTAGTAGCCATAATTATCATATTTTTTTTGTTGTGTTTTTTCAGGGTTCCTTGCTGTTCAGAAGTAGGAATCTCCTCATTTCACTAAACAGATAATAGCACCTTTTCTGCACAGCCACTACATTTTGAGAAGATAACTGAGAATTTTCTGGGACATCTTGTTCATCTGGTAGAGAGCTCTGAGTGCAGTTCAGAGGCCTGAAGAGAGAGCTAGGTCCCCAGGTCTAGAATGTGGCAGACTGAGTAAAATTCAGGACACACACTAATTCCCCTTTCAGTAGGGCTCTTGGTACAGGCCCAGAAGACATATCTGTCCCCAGGAGTAGGCAATACATAAACATATCTTCACTTTCTTCTTCAGAATGGCACAGTTTTTCCTCACAAAATTTACACTATAATTAAAGACTTTGTATTTGATGTTACTCCCAGGTTATTTTATATACTGTCCTTGTCATAGAACATTAGTTTTTCTACCCTCTGTTCCAGTGTTCCAAGTTAAAAAGTCTTTTTTTTTTTACGTAGCCCCTGCTTTAGAGTATTCTAGAATGCCAAGCTTCCAAGACTACAATTTTTGACACTTGAGGCTAAATTTTTCTGTAAGAAATAAATTAATTTTCATTGGAATGAATGAAGGCTGTACAAGCTGGCTTGAAAATTTGCTTGTCTGTGTCTACATCTTATTTATCTTGAGTTTTGCAATAACATGAGGATTTTTATAGAGATATTTTATGAATACGTACGACAGAATCTTGGGCAGTGAAAGGAAACACAATGGCTGATTCTGCCAAGTTGTAGTATGTGTTTTTACTTAAATAGTAATCAAAATTTTTATTTTGTATCTGCCATTGATTTACATGAATACTTGGTCTACTTTCCTGAAGACATTACAGTATTCAAGCCTTTAATCTTAAACTCTTCTTCTCCTTTCCTCCGAATTTTGTCTTGGGTGATACCTGCATATAAAAGATGAGATATTACAGACATTTAATTGGGATTTGCATTTCCATTTATATAATTCTTTGTATTCTTTCAGTGGCTGTTCAGAAATTGTGCTGAAGATGGTTATTAAATGAGGACAGCATTCTACCACAGTAGCCTACCTACTATTTTTCTAGTTTATAAGAAATAATAGATGAAATATGAGCAAATGATAATGACAGTAAATATTCCTTTTCCTGTTTCTTTGTAGCGCATATTTGCATCCAATGTACAATATTCTTTTCTAATTGCTAATTATCAGAAAAATCATTTACTATGTGTGATAAATTAGTAATGTATGGGATAAACAAGTAATATATGAGTAAAGTTCAGTGCTGCTCAATGGATTTTTTATATTCTTGTTCTATATATTAATAAAAAATGTTTACATTTTTAGTATTAAAAGAGAGGTTCTTCCATTGGTAAAATCACTGTGCCAGGATATGGAATATGAAGTTAGAACTTGCATGTGTCGGCAACTGGAACACGTAGCTCGAGGAATAGGGTGAGTACAATTTGCCGAACTGATCTTAAATGCAAAATATTTCTCTAAGATGGTAGCCTGAAAACTCCTTTTAAAATTGCTGAATTCGTGCGTACTCAATAATGAATTTAGAGTGTACAGATGTGTTCTTAGGAACTGGCTGTTGGCAGTTGTCTCTTTTCCAGTTTTAGATTTTTCTTTCTCTTTTATAGTAAAATTGCTGAACCATAAACCCAACAATTTTATATAGCTTCTTGACATCATCTCAATTACCCATTAGTGGTATTTGGCTTATTTAAAAATTCTGACAAGTATTAGCAGTTTTAATGATTACTGTGCAGTGTTTGAGAAAGGATGCTAAAGGGGTTTTGTAAGCAAATTTCAGTTCAGTATCAACTTTTACTTGAAGCTTGAAGGCCTTCAATATTCATGCATAGGATTGAAAAAGTCTGGAACTTTAATATTACACACAGGATTGGTCTCTGAGTGAACAAGTATTTTAAAATTGGAGGTCTCTCTACCTGGTATTTTGTCAAGGAGGAAAAAAAGCAGTAACTTCTTTTACAGACTGGAAAATTTATCAAGTAGCATTCCCTACCCAGTGCTGGACAGCAGAGCTAGATTAGTTCTTGAGTGTCTGTCTGGCTTTTAAAATTGTAAATCTATGAGCAAATTCAAGGATGAGTCTGAAACTGAAGTGTCGTTGGAAAGATCCGTTAAGTAGGTACTTGAGTTTGTTACGTTAGTACAGGTGTTTGTGGAAAGGATGCCTTCCTGTAGCTGTGGAATGATTTCTGGTTTTTGTTTTTGTGGTTTTTTGTTGTTGTTGTTGTTGTTGTTGTTGTTGTTTGTTTTTTTTGGCTTTTTTTTTTTGTAATGGAGAATTATATTGTGGTTTAGATTCTGAGTTATTAAAAAAACAAACTAAAAAACCATCAAAAACTCCCAAAACTAAACCCACCAGAAATTCCTGAAACAATGTGCCTAGGAAATATTGATATATAGGGAATTCACAGCAAGAGCTAAGCATTGCTGTTATGTATTTAATTTGTCTTTTTTTTTGTAAGGTCATATAGGTTAGTAATTTCTAGATCCCTAGAAAAGCTTGTCATTATTGCATAGAAAATAATCTTATCTATGTGTTTTAGGCACTTCTTCTGCAAGGTCTTTGTCCTGCAGAAGTTCAGAGGATGTGAATAATGTTGAAACCATATTATACTCATCTCAGTGAAGTAGCTCTTTTTCTTTTTTTGTACTTACTCTTTTTTATATCAAAATGTAGGCTAGCATGATAAATCATTCTAACATTTGCCATATTGAATATCTTTCAATATAAAAGAACTTGTGATTAAAGAAGAGAAAGGTACTATTTGCCAGTACTGGTGATATTTGTAAAACTGGGAATTTAACAGGCATTTTACTAAACTGAATTACTGAATAATTTGATCTTGCATTTATTTTTTACTGTGTACATGGGTCTCATATATCTTCATGTATGACAAAATCGAATTCTGTTTAATGGGAGATTAACGATGAGATAAAATGAGGATTCTGTTTACCTCCAGGGAGTAGTCTGGTGTTTTTATTCCATAACTACTGTGTTTTGATGGGAGAGATGGTTCTGTCTGTCATATTAGTTTGAAGATTTTTGATGCCACCAAATTGGAAATCCAAAGAAACGTTTGCAATTATTATTTTTTTTTAATTTCTTTCCCCCTTCCCCCTATTTCTATGTTTTGATTTAGGGTAGTCCTACCCTTTTCTTTCCTGGTCATTCTTAGGCTGTCTGTTCTCATCTATCTCATTTGTTCTTGGTCGATCCCATGGAAATTTTTTTGTGTCGTAAATTTGAGATATTGTCTCCATTTCCATGGATTCCTTTAACATTCTCAGTCAACCTGTGCTGTAGTCAAGAGCTGAGAAGTAATCATATGATTTGGCTTTGAAAATGATTTGTGATGCATAATACAGAATTTTTTTTTTAAACAATACAAATACATTATTCTGAGTAAAGTATCCCTTACATAGGATATGCATATAGTTAGAGAATATTTCTTACAGCTACGGGAGTTATTTTGGTGGTAGCCTTTAGGAAGCACTCAGAGTTTGCATGAATCTGTATGACTGCTTTTGGCAGTTTTATTTTACATTTAAAATAAGTTTATGAACAGCCAGGTGTTAAAATAATAACTGAAAGTGTGCGTTGTGTCATTTTCTTCACTCCTCTAAATGCAGTTTAAGTTCAACATATACTAAGCAGTGTGAAAGAAGAACGAAAAAATGTTGTTTTCAGTGGTTACAAGGTGGCTATATCTTATACTAATAAGTAACCATACTAGAAAGGAAATTTTCTTAATTCTGTTTAGTGTCTTTAAAATGAACTAAATTTGATTTATTCTACCTGGGAGTTGAAAGTTTTAAAAAATTATAAGTATTATGCAGTGGCAAATGACCATATTACTGGTAAATTACCAGCCTTAGAATAGTGGGTTTGATAGGGCTAAATTCTTTGTTGTCAATTAGTGGTCTGTCCTGTGTATTTTTCTTTGATTCTTTCCTCACCAACTTTTATTTTTAGCATTAATGTATTCATATAGACTGTTCTCTCTCTGAAGTTTTCATTTAATACCCTCTCAATACTTTAGATGTTTTAATGTCATAAGAAGTGGTGAACATTCAGTATTTTCAGCATGGAAGCTATTCCAGTGTGTCATGTTAAGGATGAATAGGTAGTAGGTAAATGAAGAAATAACTAAACAGACATGAGCAAATCTTTAGGTAAATGGTGAAGATATAATGTGACAACAGTCCCAATGCTTATTTTTACTAGTTAGTTAGTTATTGCCACTAAGTGATCTACCATTTTCTTGTAATTTTATTTGAATATTTAATAATTTACTTGGAAGAATACTGTTAATCTACCTCTTGGTCTGCTGGTGGGAATAATAAACTCTGTAAGGTGCAAATCACTTTGATGCTGATTATAAACATTTGAAAGGATTATTGTTTATATTGACTTACAAAAGAGGCAGCTGTTACTACTTTAGTCTGATTGGAAGGGATATTTTGAGCATTTTTATTTCAGCATCCTGGAGTTAAGTATTAGCAGTATATTGATAGGTCAGTACCTACCAAGGCAAAAAAGGGCAAGTACAACCCTTTCTTTACTACTTTAAACCAAGGCTAAAAGCCAGTGTTTACACTAGTTGGGAAATCACATTTTCTCTGAGTAATAGATGCTCTCTGTAAAGAAGACTCATCTTTGATGTATAAAATTTACAGACACTTCAATCCAACATGGCTTATACTTAATAATTTTTGGCTTTGGACCATCATATTGAGCATATTTGATCATAAGAATTTTCTTAGTGACATAGTGAAACAGCTGGAAGCCTTGATTTTTTTCAGACTACATTTTCTCTAGTTTATTTTGAGCTAATTTGAATTCTTTTTAAATGATGAAGTTTTGCATTTTAAATTTGCATGTTTGTTAGGTTGACCAAAAAAAAGCCCTGAGATTGACTGGAGGTTTTTCTTTAATTTTAATTTCCTTAGAACTTTGTCAGTTTTTCCTTCTTGACTTCTCAAAAAATATCTAAATGAGTATTTCAGGGAAGAATTTTCTTTTGCAGTGGCAGTATTGTTTCATGGTAAGTTTTCTTTTGACTGCTTGCTTCATGTTGCAGGACAGAACTAACAAAAACTGTGGTGCTTCCTGAGTTAGTGGAACTGGCAAGAGATGAGGGCAGCAGTGTACGCCTGGCAGCTTTTGAGACCTTAGTGAATCTGCTTGGTATGTTTGATGCAGGTAAGTATTTAATTTAGGCTTACTAGCCCAGTCCTTAGTGCTCTAGTGCATCTTGTATTTAGTTTTGTTATTGTTTTGTTCCCTGTGCATTATTCAGACATTTCTGATTTTATTTTGTTTATTGCTTTGTGCTTTGTATTTCCTTATATTTAATGTCTTGCAGTGCTTGATATGCAGAAAGTTTTAAGGGAGGGGAACTAGTTGTCCATGAAATCAGTTATCATATTCCAAGTTTCTAATGTAATGTGCCTAAATAGAATGAATAAAATTACTGTATAAATTACGGGAATATTGTGTTGCTAGTATTTAATTAATTAATGTAGTGCTATCAATACACAGAATACAAAGTGCTAGCTCAGCAAAAATGTGCTGTACAGGAACTTGGTGATGAATTGCTACAATATATGGTTGTATTTAAACCATATAGAGGAGTGGATAAGGAAAAGAAAAAATTATATAGTTTTGGGGAGAATACTGTAAATTGACTTTTTAGCAGTTAGTGTTTATATCAGTAAGTATGATAGTAGGTTAATTTTCTGATTCTTGAGCCTTTGGATTGATGCTATCAAGTTTGTGCCTCTCTGTCTCAGTCTTCACTCCTCCTCCCCCACCCCCTCTGTAACTACTGCTTTGAGTTACTGTAAAAAGCTTAGAGAAAGCAATCAAAGGTTATTTACAGGTTTGTAAGGAATGTGTTTCTAGAAGTTGGGTTTGCGTGGGTTTCGCTTTTATGGCTGAAATAGAAAATGAACACTTTTGAAGGTAGATGACCCAAAATTACATCCTAGAGTTTCTCACCCACAATATCAAAATATTTCTTCAGGCCAACCTAACTTTGTTCAGCCATAATGATTTGCTGAATTTTGCTATTGATCTACCATTAAAAAAAAATCATAATCCCTTTAGAATTCAAACATTTCAGTACAATGATTTTATTTTAAATAATTCAAAATATATAAATTTCTTTAAACATTTGCTCTTTTATTTTATAAGGACACAGAGTGCTTGAATTTGACTTTAGTTTCTAAATTATTTAATTTCTTTCCTGTGTCCTTAATTATTTTGTTTCTCTGAATTTATTGTATACCAGAAGATTTTGAAACACTTCTCAATAGATTTGAAAAATTAACTTGCAGCATATCCAGATTTTTCTATTTACTGTCATAGTCGTGTTCAGTCTTGATCTCCCTGTGTTCCTACTGTTGTAGGAAATCTTGTTGTAGGAGTACTGCAGTATTCTTTCTCTCTCTATATTCTTGGTGAAAGGAGAAGGTAGTGACTCTTTATTTATTCTCTGCCTCATCCTTTACTGGGGGATGCCTTTTCCTTAACAACAAACAAACAAATAAACATAACAGGTAAGGTGTTTAATTTAGGACCTGTATTATATTAACAGGCTCATCCTTCTCTCTACCTGTTTTCAGTGACCGCCTGCCAGAAGTAATCCTGAGAATGTTAAATGAAATTTTTCTTAATTTATTACGGAAATTCATTCTCTGTGCTCTTTTTAAAATGTTGACAAAGGGCTAACTCTAAAACTTTCTTTTGTTTTTCAGATGATCGGAGTCAAACTGTTCTCCCATTAGTGAAATCATTCTGTGAAAAATCCTTCAAAGCAGATGAATCTATCCTAGTTTCTTTATCTTTCCATTTAGGGAAACTCTGTAATGGATTATATGGTATGATTTAATTTCTTTTTTAAAATCTCAAAAATGAGGGAAGATTGGAGCATTTGAACCCTTTGGAAAATATCCAGATTTGAGTGTATCAAATGAAATGGTAGTTAGATTTTGGAAATTTCCTCTTAGGATGACCATCTGCTTGTTGTTTGTTGTTGTTTTTGTTTTGTTTAGACAGGGTCAAAGATGGAAACATGGTGTTTTATCTTTATTGGTTTGGCTCATTTATTTGGGTGTTCTGGAGCTTGTGATTTGGATGACTGAATTTTTGAAACTAGAAACCTTTGAAAACATTATGATGTTAATTTTGTATGTTCATTTCTGTGCTTGATCTCCTTTTTAAGGCACAGTGCAGAGTGTGGCCCATAAGGAACTTCAGGGGAGAAGGGAGACCTAATGGCATGTGGATTCCCCAGCTGCAGCTGAGGCCAAATCTGAACTCATAATTTTTATACTCATAATTTGTGCTTGAATTTTCACTTGAGCACAGCACATCTTTCCTTGATAATTCTGCCCACCATATATTACCTGTGGAGGAACAGCACAGAATTATGGCTTTACATTATAATTTCCCCCTAGACTCTTAAAACCTTTGATCTTTCCTACAGCTCTTTAAAATGAACCTTCATGACTATGTTAGAGACTATCAAAGTGACCATTGCTTCACTACAACTTACTTGAAATGGCTGTTCCTCAGTGTCAAACTGTTATTTTCAGAAACAGAGAGCTAGGAAAGTCCATCCTGTATCTATCATGTTTTTCCAGTCTTCTTTTCTCTAGGTTGAATGACTAATTCCTGATCTTTCTTCCCCCCTGAACTCCATCTGACAAATTAATATTTTTCTTCAAGTTACACCTTGGGATGGTTGAACGAAGTGAAAGGGCTACTTCATGTGTCTTGGCAGATATATTGCTGTTCACGTTTTTCAGTATGAAAAATTTCTTTTTTTTTAAAATAAATCTAGCGGCTAGTTAGTCTTTCTCTTTCCTGACCTTGTGCAGGTGATGCAGATCAGGCTAAGCATGGTACCTTACTGCTGTTCTAATGGAATAGTAGTCTGAATTTTTAAGGCCTTATGTCCAGTTACTGAAGAGCATTTTAAACTCTGTCTCTGAAGAATAAGCAGTCTCTGTCCTTGGATGATGATTTCAGAATACTGAATAAGCAAAGTCTCTTATCCAGCATCCAGAAAATCAATGAAAATGCTGAATAGTACCGCAACTAGGATAGAACTTCCTTTATACAGTTGCCTATCTTGTCAGTAGTCCATGGGTAGCTTTCTCGTAGCTGTTTTACCAGGCAGTTTTGGAGCACCTTTATAGTTTTTAATCTCTCATTCCTCTTCTCTTGTTGTGAAAGTCATGACCTTTACTGCCTCTTTTGTTTCACAGGTCCTGTTACCCCATACTAGAAGGAAATTGAATGAATTTGACAAGTGTTCCTTTTTCCATGTTTTCTACTGCTATTTTTTGGAAGGGGGGAGGGTGGTGTTGGTATTTAGTAGTAGATTTTTTTATTTCTTTTTTTGTTTCAGTTTTTTCAAACATGTGAAAGTAACCTGAACTATCTAATTATATGGCTTGTCCTTTGCCTCTCCAACTATTAAATATCAATACCACTTCAGCCCTTTTCTATTCCATTATTTGACTTATTTAAGATTTCAGCAACTAGTACTTAAGTATTTTGAATACGGAAACACAATGTGTGAATGAAACACATCTGACTCTGTACATTTTGAAAACCTCTTGTTTAAGGTCCACTGACCTGTTGCTTCTCTACTTAAAGCTTGAATCCTTGTCAGAGTTATTAATGGTACTCAGCCTGATGATACTAGTGGAATTTGAAAAAGAAAATAAAATTATTAAGCATTTCAGCCTTCTTGGCTTTCCTCCCTCCCTGGAGTAGAAAATTGAGCCTTTCTTTCATTATTCTCTTATTACTTAATGCACTTCTAGTTTTTGAATTCTTCTTGCTAGTTGCATTCCAGTTTGTTCTGAATACTCGTGTGTACTGATTATACTCTGCTAGATTCAAGGGGGGTGGGAGGGAGAGGAGGGATAAAATCAAGATATTTGATAGATTTTAAAATAAGATTTGTTTGGGTACATTATTAATAGCATTTGTAATGAGGAAAGTTTGTTGTTTTGTTTGGTTTTGTTTTTTTTTCTTTTTTTGAGGCATTTTTACTCCTGAACAGCACTTGCGGTTTTTGGAATTTTATAAGAAGCTTTCCACACTGGGTTTGCAGCAGGAAAATGGACACAATGATAATCAACTACATCTGCAAACTCTGGAACAGGAAAAGAAGTATATTTCAGTGAGGAAGAACTGTGCTTACAATTTTCCAGTAAGTAATATTAATTTAAAGTTTAATAGTAATTTGTGTCATGCATATAGTTCACTAAGTAAGACTACATGAGTGATAGAGGAGTTATTTCCAAATTGTTCATTGTTAGCTAGATTTTAGCTCTTTCCTGCAAATTTTCAGTTAGTGAGGTTGTCCAAAAGAGTTAGCAGGAAATACTACTCTTTGCAGAGTCTCAGAAAATTATTGGCCCATTTTGACTGAGGAAATGGTGTTCTAAGAGTTTACTGGTCTTATTCTTTCCTACACATTTTCTCCAAACTCTTAGCACAAAGGATTTGGGAAAATATCTGTGAAACACAGTCCTCAGTTTCAAACCACTTGAATCTACACTTTAACATTCACTTACACTTTCACTTTCACATTCATGTGTCACATCTTTCTAGGGAATTGAAGATGGAAACTGAATGCTTATGTTGATATTTTAGTCATGTTCCTGCCTGCGTACAGAAAGTCTTTTCAATTTTATGTGAGGTCTTTAAATACACCAGTCATGTTTCTGTAAATCTACTTTGTATTTTGACATTCTGCATTTGTATTCAATGAAAACATGTTTGCACCAAGAGCCAGTAGACAACTATTTTTTCTTCTGCCTCTTAAAGGCAAGCACACTGTATGTAGGTAGACATCTGTTGGTTTATTTGAGCAAAACCAATGTATGTACAAACACAATCATGTTGAAATTCAGATTCTTGCTTTGCTGCTTGCTAAAATGTTCTTTGTTTTTGAAGTATCCAGTTACAGTTTTTGCTAGAGTACAGAAACACTAACAATATTTATAAAACTGAGGTTTTATATGTCATAGTTTTAGTCCTTATCTTCAGAAGAAAAGCCTGCAACATGTCTGGAACATACATAAATTCAGTTTAGTTCTCAACTCTGTATTTTGTCAGGTGCCTGTGTTTTAACAAGGCCAACAAAACTTTCACATTTCCTCCTTAAAATGACAGCTTGTTATCTCTAAAGTTCATCTGATAATCTCTGATAGTGTGATCCTTTAGTTGTGTACTTAAAAAAGGACTTTATCCTTCCACAGGCCATGATTGTTTTTGTGGATCCAAAAAACTTCAATTTAGAACTTTATTCTATATTCTTCTGCCTTTGTCATGACCCTGAAGTTCCTGTCAGATATACCATGGCCATAAGCTTCTTTGAAGTAAGTCTACAATGGTTCTTTGTTACTGCTCACATGGGTTTATTTTGTTTTGTTTTCTTCTTTAAGCTTACATTTGGGACTGTTCAACCAAACTAAAAAGACAGGAGAAAATGTATTGAACTTGTTTAGTTTTTCAAGGGTGTTCAGTTCCTTCCAACCTCTGTATATAGCCCATATACACACACTGTTTTATTTAAGTTGTGTGACATTTGGCTACAAGAGACTACTGCTAGGTCGTGTAAGGAGCAAAAGCTAAAAAAAACTTTTAATGATCTAGTACCACAAACATAAACAAATGTAATAACTATAATATTTGAAGTTTTTCAATAATATTAGAAAACAGACAAAGAGAGATAGGAACTTGCCCTTTTTGTGCCTGAAAATCTTTAGAACTATAGTTTGCTGCTGTGGAATGTGAGGAATATTTATGTGGAACAAAACCAAATGAAATGCTCAATTTAATATGAAACTAGTTGGAAATTTATGCAGATGTACACCATATGTATTCTTATATTTCTTTTCAGCTTATATAAGTTCTACTCTGTTATTTTCATAAAATTTTAAAAAATGTCTAAATGCATAGGTAGTATTAGCTGTGTGGGGTGAATTCCAGAAAGTAAAATACAATCTCCTAAATATAGGATCCAATACAGGGAAATCTTTGATGTTTTCGTATTCTCTTACTGAGAATCCTTGTGTTTCAGTCCTTGAGCTCAGCTTTGATCCCATTTTGTTGCTGGGGAAATTGGTAAATTAAGCAGTTTGTTGAAAATAATTAAATTACTAGTAGAGGAAAAGATGGCTTTATTTCCACCATTGTAAGAAAGATGTATGCATTTCCAGTTCTCATTACCTATTGGTGCCTTCATGAATGATAATCCAGCATAGTTATTGAAATTGTAAAATCAGCATTTAATTCTACATAATATTTTGATTTAGCTATATAACACTATTAAGGTACTGCCTGAATATAAGGGAAGTATTTTAGCTCATTTTAAAAAACTTGTAAAATTATACCTTGGTCTAAATTTACATTTAGTTCTTGGTTTAATTTTAACAGCATATCTAGGCAACCATGTGACAGACAAAAATGAGTAATTTATGGCATTCCCTGCTAGGTGGATTACTTTTCAAAAAATGAAAGTCCTTGTAGCCATTTCATTAAAGCTTCATCTTGATTGGAAGTAAGCTCTTATTTTCACTTGGCTTAAAAAAAATTAAAAAACATCATCTAAATACTCCTTGTGGCAAAAAAATCTCATTCCTGAAGTTTGTGTTATTGCTATGGAACTTTTTTAGTAGCATGGAAGTGGACTGCTTGTGTTTTTTAAAAATTTACGTGAGACTTATGCATCACAGAAGTCACAGTCAAAAACCCAAAGAAGTAAGGACTGAAAACTTCAGATGGAAGGTTGGAAAAGCTTAAAATCCAGCACTGGCTAAGAAAATTCTTACGTTTTATCTTCTGTAAATTATACGGCAGGCTGACTCTTAACTCTCCTAATTTACAACATTTGAATATTCCACAAGGAAATTTCTAGCCTGGCAGTGTAGCCTTAAACATTTTTGGTGAAATAGAGTTAATTCTAAAAGGATGTTTCATAGTTAGATGATAGACCTGTTTCTTGACTCATGTTCTTTATATAAGCATATTTTTAATGTGATCAGTGGGAATGTACACAACTTTAGGAGGCTGATATGAAACAATTTTTTCTGTCTCTTCATGCTTGCTGTAAGGTGAGTAAGTAAGTGGTGTTGTGCCATAGGACTAAAGAATGTTTCACCTTTATATCTTACTGTCG
Organism: Aleadryas rufinucha; assembly: GCA_013397815.1. Lineage (NCBI taxonomy): Eukaryota > Metazoa > Chordata > Aves > Passeriformes > Aleadryas > Aleadryas rufinucha. The sequence continues at coordinate 43,794 of VZTH01015288.1, read as the reverse complement.
TTTTTTAGGTTGCTAAGCTTTTGAATTCTGATGTGTACACAATACATAAAGAACTGGTTACGCTATTACAGGATGAGTCGCTAGAGGTAATACACTTTTATTGGAACTTTTTTTTGCTTATTACATCAAGGTAGATTATCTTCATGTTTAATAACCCTTCTGTAACACAGTAGAGTAACAATTTGAAATGATTAACAGCTTTTACTTCTATTGCACAGATGCTACATAAAGATGCCAGCCTTCTGTGAATAAAAAGGAAGAAAATAGGAAGGTGTTTGAATTTAGTAAACCCACACTAAATTTATTAGCTTTTTAAAATACTATTTCTAAGTAGTTTTAATCGCTGTATTATTTATTACCTTACAAAAAAAAAAAAGCTAAAAAACCTCTGGGTTTGGTACTATATTAAAATAATAGTTGATGGGATTCAAGGTCTTTTGCTTTGTTTTATTTTTATTGTCTAATTGAAGAGGAGATGAAGAAGTTGTGTATGGTTTAGAGATCAAGATTTACAGAAAGAGTTTTCGTTCAAGGTAACCTGCATAGAACATGAATCATTTATATTGCAGTCAACATAGTGAGACTTTTTTGGATGGAAAAAAGAGACATATTTATGTTTGAGACAAAATCACCATTTCCTCTGATATCAGTTACTCCAGTTGTTGATGTTTCTTGTTTTCTATGAGGATCTTTGGATATGGCATGGAAAAATGAGTTTTGTATTCAGATGCTCTTTTTTCATTCAGTACCTTTTGTTAGATGTTTTCAGGAAAATTACAGTATTCATAGAACATCTACTTTTAGTTTATGAAATTCTGACCCATATTAGAAGATTCACCTGAAGGCTGAGAGTTAGAAGCATCTGGTGACTTTGAAAAATTCCTTGTTTTGATCTGTGTGTTTATATGAATAATAACAAATATATTGAGCTTTATCTTATGTAGCACCTCAGTCTGAATTGGTACAAAAAATATGCAGTTATGTACTTTTCTAGTCAAGTTAGTCTCACAACATTTGAAAGTAGGCTTAGTCTATTACTATAGGCTATATATTGTATTTTGTCTATCAACTGCATTTTTTTCTTAACACAGGAAAAATTGCTTTTAAGATACAGCTGACAAATATAAAAAAACATTTCTTTTTGTTTGTTTAGGCTCTTAACTCCTGATGAAACACAAATCTTTCTTAAGGATGAGTGTTCATTTTAAAATATATTCTCTGGATAGTTTAGAAAACTTGTCGGATCACATAAATAAAAACTGAGACCTGTAATGCTTATATTACTTACTACATTAAAATATCAATTTTAAATCCTGGTCCTCATCAATGCAACTCATCTTTTTTTTTCAACATGAGAGAGCAGTAACTTAAAAGGTGTCAGGAGGGATATATTGGTGAGAGTTAAAAATGGAGTTGAGTTCATTCACAGACCTCTTTCATGCAGCCTTTCTTTAAATAGGTGTTAGATGCCCTAGTAGGTCACCTTCCTGAAATCCTTGAACTAATGACTAATGGAGGAGAAAACAGTGGATCAGAAAGCAAGGTGGGTATTCTCATGTGTTTTTTAAAATTTTCTTTCTAAGTGAAGGTAGTAGCAAATTTCAGACAAATTTTGTAGGCAAACACTTTCATGATTAGTTTCTGCTTTGGAGAGATATGAAGTTGCTGTTTCGTTTTTTGTTGGGGTTTGTTTGTTTGTTTGTTTGTTGTTTTTTTGTTTTGTTTTGGTGAGTTTTTTTGTTTTTGTTTTTTGGGTTTTTTTTGTGTTTTTTTGGTTTTTTTTTGTTTTTTTGTTTTTTTTACTTTATAAACTTTAACACTAAAAAAAGTTTGGGAAAGATTAGAGTTAATATAAAAATGAACAGTTTATACATATTCTTTTTCTAATTAACCACAGTTCAGTGAAAACAAAACTTTATTTCATGTTAAGGGAATGATAGCTAATACCTATTTTAAATCTTTTTCATATTAATGTATCAGTTGCTCATGGGTACAATTTTCAGGCTTCTGCTAGAAGGGAATCTATTTCCTGAAGTAAAGACACTGAATTAAAAGATCTGTACTCAGCTCCCAACTTTTCTAATTTAGTTGTATGTGGCTCTGGATGATGGTTTATTGCATGACTCCTCACCTCCAACATGGAACAGAAAAGATGCTGGTTTTGAGCCTACTTCCTAAATGTGTGGATAAATTGAGATATTGCAGCAGTATAAGAATGGAAGGAATCAATTTTCTTGTATGGACAGAAGTGTAATTTAAAAATTTGAATGTGTCAGATGTTTACAGCTGTAAATATATATAACATATAACAAATGCAATGCCAGGTGTGGCAGTCTGTTTCATTTTTCTTAGTGCTAAAGGGAATTTAGCTTGGCTACTCTAAATTCTTTGCCTCCTACTGAGAAAAGGTGTATAATTCCTACTAAAATTAATTCCTACTAAAACTAATTAGGGGATTGAGAACAATAACTGCAAAGATTAAGAGGATAAAAGAGAAATGGGATTCATTTGGTTTGAGAAAGAGAATACTGAGGAGAGTTGGCTTAATGGTCTTAATATCTGTAAAAGGGTGTTACAAAGAGAATGGTGTTTAGTTTTCCTTTGTCAGGAGAAGGGGTTGGAGATGAAAGTGTGTTTAGTTGGGTACTGGAATAGCTTTTGGATTAGTCTTCTTGTCTTATATTGTTGTGATATGCTTTTTAAGCATAGTGACAAGACACACAGCTCGAAAATGTAAAATTAATGTTTATCTTTCTGTTTCTAGTTACTCTCTATTCCTGACTTGATTCCTGCATTAACAGCAGCAGAACAGAGAGCAGCGACTTCTTTAAAATGGAGAACGCATGAGAAGTTACTACAAAAATATGCATGTCTCCCTCATATCATATCAAGTGATCAGATCTATTACCGTTTTATTCACAGAATGTTGACAATCATTTTGACAAATGTGAGCCCATCTTACTTTCTCATTTGCTTTTATTTGTTTATGTGAACAAGAGCAATGACCACTGGATATTTGCTATGTGTAGCACTTCCTGTATTACATTAAAGTACTATCCTTTCATATGGTATATCAAGCTGTGAGATTTTTCTGAGAATTTTCACTGAAAACGTGCCCCCATTTGAGGAGCAAAATTTGGATTGACCGTTTTCCTCCTATCCAAGAATTCTTTCCTTTTCTTGTGCTCATCATCAGTTTGTTTCTAGTTAAATCAAAACTTTTTCCTCTGACATACGCCTTCTTTTTCCTGATTCCATACATTACATTGTGTTTGTTCTTTATGAAAGAACACTGTATTTCTAAAAGAAATTATTATTTAGAGCTACTAGTCTGAAATTTTACTGAGTTAATTCAAGAATAAAACTGTTGTAAGAGAAGATGTTGTAAGTTTTATTTCTAACACCTGCAATACAGAAGGTGCCTTGCAAACATGGAATATTTTAAGATGCTTATAAAACAGTTGAATCTACAAGTTGGGCAGGAGGAATAAAGAACTAGGTGTCTCATGAATTGGCCAAACTTCCCAAATCTCCCTTACATTATGATAATTATTTCAAAATTTATAAAGTTAGGCTACTTTTTAGCTATTTTTTTCTAGTTCTAGAATTGTTATATATTTTTACTCATATTCTTTCAGATATGTTTAATTGTGTTCCCTTTATTTCTTTCAAGAATGTCCTGCCAGTCCAAAAAGCAGCTGCTCGGACTCTCTGCGTTTATTTGCGCTACAATCGCAAGCAAGAGCAGAGACATGAGGTTATTCAGAAACTGATTGAACGTAAGATGATTTTTCCTCGGTTACTTAGAAATGAAAGTTAGTTTTGACTGAAGATCTATTTGTAGTTACATTTATTCAGTGTAATTTCCTTCCATCATTGGAGGGATTACTCTTGGAAGACATTCAATTGCTTATATTATCACCAGCAAAATGTACTGTGCATATGTGAGGAATATCCAGAGCTTATATAAAGAGATTGGGAAAGAGGCAATGCAGGAAACTGATTATATGCTGGGACCCCTCCAACCCTACTTCTTGTACCCAAAATTACTAAGCTGTAGCTGCAGCAATATACAAAATGGAGTTCCTATGTAGAAGTAAAATTCTCTAGAGCCTTCAGCATAAGAAGTGCTGAATAAACCTCAGAAATTAATTTATTAATCAGTCACGCTTACTGACGCTTTGGTGTATGCTATGTGTTTTAAAGATAGTTGAGAAGTTTTAACAGTTCCCATAAACATTGCTTAATGTTTACACCGTACTTTTGATACTCCTGTGACATGGTTTGAAAGGTATAGAGGTCTTTGTTTACACAGTAACTAGTTCACTTGCTATTTTTGCTTTTTCAAGTGCTCAGTGACAGAATGAATTCAATTCAGAATGTTAGTTTTTCACTAAAAGAAAGAATTGAGATAGGCTGAGAAATTGTGCCTTTTGATGCCCGTGATTATCATCTTCAAGTCAAAGGTCAACCTGTGAAATGTTTTCTATCTGACATTGAAAACTTGACAGATAGTATCTGCAAATTTTTATTTTTCAGAACTGGGCCAAGGAAAAAGTTACTGGAACAGACTTCGTTTTTTAGATACTTGTGAATTCATTATGGAACTGTTTTCAAAATCATTCTTCTGTAAATACTTCTTTTTACCTGTGCTTGAACTTACACATGACCCAGTGGCAAATGTCAGGTATGAAGAATATGTAGCAGTGTACAGGAAAAAAAAACTTTAAATAATATATGAAGAAATACTGTTAGAACTTTTATGTTTTGCTTAAGTAATGGGATTAGAATAAAAACGTAAAGAGCCTTCAGAATGACCAGTATTAAAGATGTAGGGGAGTGTGGGAATGATGCTAGAAAATCCCAGAAGCAGGTCAGTTCTGAGTGTTTGAGAGACTGATCAAAAGCATCGGGGTTTGGGAGTAAAGGGAACAATAAGGCAGAGGAGCCAGCAACAGATGGAAAGAAAGTAATATGCTATTTCATGGGTATAGAGAGAGAAACACAACTTCAGTCTCCATTAATTTCCATCCATTTCATTGTCACTATATGCAAAGTAAAACACTCAAGCAATTCTTTCAGTGGTCTGAACGAAACAAATTAGTACAGGTTTTACCTTATGGAAAAGGGTATCTACTTCCTTGTTAAGGAAAATTGAAAAACAATACAGTAATATTAGGGAATTTAGTCTGTTACTCATTTTTATACAGTTTTTTTTCTGTTATTTTTGTAGTAATTGTTTTTTCTTTGTTTTCTAAAAAGATCGAGACCAGGCAGTTATTACCATTAGGAAAGTAGATCTTTTTTTTGGTCACATATTTTGTGTGATTTTACACTCTTAATCTTGTTTCTGATGTGTGTTATTTATGTTGTCATCATTAACATATCTGAACATCTAATATTTATGCTGCACAGAAATTTATGTAAGGATAATTTGCACATACAGGTGTTCACTCAGGAAGCTTCACCACATACTCTTTATTACCAAGTGAAACTTTAAATAGACACTGTCTTTAGTATGACTACCACATCTCAACTCAGCAGGATCCTAAAAATTAAGCCATTTTGTACATACAGACTAAGATTCATGTCTCATGTCATTAAATTAAGAGGATTATATTAAAACAATAAACTAAATTTGTATATAATCTGAAGTAGCTTATTGCTTTTAACAAATATTTTAATTAAAAGCTCTATTGATACAATATTAAAATTTAATGGAAACTTGAACTAACTTGCAATCCCTTAGCTGACATTAAAATTCATTTTGTCGTAATTCTTTTCTGGATTGTTCTTGTACAAAAGAAATGCTCTGTCTTCAGTGGAGAGAAGTTTACAGGTTAGACGTTGTTAGCTGATGGTTTTAAAACAGACTTAGGGAGATACTGTTCTGGATTTCTATAGTGTGGTGTAATTCTCGGTAATGGGAAACTATGATGGTTAAAATATTTTGAAGGTATAAAAATGGTAAGATGAGTTCATATGAGAAATTTTTTTTGAATGTTTATAATCACAGAGTTACCATGTCTGGCAAAGGATTGTCTCTGATCCAAAGTCAGTTGACTCTGAGCACAATAGAGAATATATCCATGTGTTGTTCTTGGTGTTTCTTTTAATCTATTTCTATAGATTAAAACTAGTCATTATTACATGTTATTACAGTCTGATAAAATCAAGCAATTTTTGTTTGCTCAGTTGCATGAAATATTTTAAATTTAATTTGCAGAGTATTTCAGTGTTAATAAAAAGCAATTAACACATTTTTTTTATAAACAGTTTAGAAACAGTGTCTTGGAATCCAGGGAATGAACCACAAAATCGTTTAGATTGGAAAAGACCTTTAAGATCATCAAGTCCAACCATTAGCCTAAGACTGCTAAGTCAACCACTAAACCATGTTACTAAACACCACATGTACATGTCTGTTAAATACCTCCAGGGATGGTGACTCCACCACTGCTCTGGGCCGCCTGTTCCAGTGCTTGACAAACCTTTTGGTGAAGAACTTTTTCCTAATATCCAACCTGAGCCCTCCTGGTGCAACTTAAGACCATTTCCTCTTGTCCTATTGCTTGTTATTTGGGGGAAGAGACCAACCCCAACAATACTGCCTTTCAGGTGGTTGTAGAGAGTGATAAGGTCTCCCCTGAGCCTCCTTTTCTCCAGGCTAATCACCCCCAGCTCCCTCAGCCACTCCTCATCAGACTTGTGCTCCAGACCCTTCCCCAGCTCTGTTGTCTTTCTCTGGACACACTCCAGCCCCTCAATGTCTTTTTTGTCATGAGGGGCCCAGAATTGAACACAGGATTCGAGGTGTGGCCTCACCAGTGCTGAGTACAGGGGGACAATCCCTGCCCTGGTCCTACTGACCACACTATTGCAGACACAGAATGCCAGGATGCCATTGGCCTTCTTGGCCACCTGGGCACAGCTGGCTCAGGTTCAGCTGCTGTCAAATGGCACCCCCAGCTCCTTTTCCATCAGGCAGCTTTCCAGCCACTCTGCTCCCAGCCTGCCACAGTGTGGGGTTGTTGTGACCCAAGAGCAGGACCTGACACCTGGCCTTGTTGAACAGCACAAGCAGGGGAAGCCTCCAGACATCAACAGAAAGACAAGGAAGGGAGAAGAAGGGCTTTCTTTTCTTCTTTTTAATCTGTCTGATACATTTTCATCCTTGCAGTTGTATGGAATTGCAGTAACATGATTTTTGGTGAGACTTGGGCTCCTTTGTACCAATGGAAGAGATTTCCAGGATATTTAGGTAACAAAGTTAGGTGTGCAGATGCCTTGGAAAATCCGGAGGTCTCCTTATTTTTCNGCTAAGTCAACCACTAAACCATGTTACTAAACACCACATGTACATGTCTGTTAAATACCTCCAGGGATGGTGACTCCACCACTGCTCTGGGCCGCCTGTTCCAGTGCTTGACAAACCTTTTGGTGAAGAACTTTTTCCTAATATCCAACCTGAGCCCTCCTGGTGCAACTTAAGACCATTTCCTCTTGTCCTATTGCTTGTTATTTGGGGGAAGAGACCAACCCCAACAATACTAAAGACGTGTTTATGGACTGTAGTCGTGATCTGTAGAGGTGTTTGTGAAAACAGTATGTCTGGAAACAACACATAAGCAACAATAACTTCTGAAAAATAAGACCACCTAACTTATGTATTTTGTGTCAAGAGCTAGCATGAATACATTGAGAATTAATAATAAATATTAAACATCTGCATCAAAAGGTGAATATTTAGGTGGCTTGGGGTTTTTTTTGTAGAATGAAGCTGTGCTGTTTGTTGCCAAAAGTTAAATCTACTCTGAAGATTCCCACTGATAAGCATTTACTTCAGCAGTTGGAATTATGTATAAGGAAACTTCTGTGTCAAGAGAAAGACAAAGATGTCCTGACTATTGTAAAAAGAGTAAGCATTTTTCTTTTTCAGCAGCCTTTTATCTTGGGGTTATCATTGAAAGTTAAGATGACTAAAGTTATGCTTTCTGTTGATTTTCTCCGTGTAAAAACAGGAGATTAAAAAATTCCATTGTCTGTTATGTAATTTTGAACAATTAAAAGATGATATAGTATAGTACATTCTGTGAAATACAGGAGTGTTGATGTTTCCTTGGTTATTTCCTTGGTTACTTATATTGCCGTTATTTTGTATTGATTGAAATTCGGGATTTTGGCTCAATGACCATTTATGAAAAAATAGCAAATGGCTAGAGAATGGATTAAATGTTGATTCTAGTAAAACTGATCAGGTCTGTGAGACAGACATAGCTTGTTAATCTATATACTTTACAATATACAGACAAAGCATTTGCAGGATTTTAAAATGTTACAAATGTGTTTGTAATGTGAATGTTTTAAAAAGTACATCTTTAAGGAATGTCTATGCTTAGTCTCAAATTTAGAAACCATGAAGTGAAATAGCTCAAGTAGGTGGCTTCCTTACAGGGCCAGTCTGCAGGGAGAGACTGGGTGAACACCTGTGTGGAACCTTCTGAGTTATACACAGATTTCCTGAATTGCTTTTTTCAGTCCTGGTTCCTAAGCCTGTGCTATAGCTATTCTTGCTTTGATGCTTCCCTGAGTGTATTTTGAGTTCCATCTAGATAGTCTGTGAGTCTGTTCATTCTGTGAGTCTCAGCAGGGCTCTGAGAATATTCTCTGACACTTTTTAACTGCATTTGTAGCACAAATATAAAAGCATAGGCTTCAAATACGTAGAAAAATGACAATTTTTTACTTCAAAGTGTGGCATGCCATTGAGTAATAATAAATAATGTTTTAATTTTCTTTATAGACAGTGTTAGAATTGGACAGAATGGAGATCTCTGTAGATGCTGTAAGTACTTACTAACTAATACTTATCAACTACTTTTAGTTTCCATTTTCATGTAGTGATTTTTTATTTTTATTGATTTTATTTTGAAGTTTCAGAAAAGATTTTACGAAAATGATTTATTGGATCAAGAAAAAGAGAGACAAGAACATCTCCTTTTGGAAATGGTATATTTTATCAGTACACTGTCATTATTTTAAAATAGTTTGTAGCTAAATATTAATGAGGAAGTAATTTTAAAGTAGGGGAAATGCATATTTTGGAGAGACCTGATAGGTTCATAATCTGTGTGGGGTTTCATTTTACACTTTATAAGAGGGTTAAGTCCTTCAAAGTAACATGTAACGTTTTTTTCTTTACTACCTGAATTTTGCTGTGTCAATTAGAAAGGCAAACTTGAGTTTCTTGGGAAATACGATGTATAACATAATAAACTGATCAATGAAACACCTCAGAATTCACATACAGCTTCCCTAGGTGAAGAAATTAATGTCATAACTTCTTTTGTCCCAAGGAAGCTGAAGGATGCTCTGTGTTACAGGCATTCCTGTTAGCCAGGAAAAAGAGAAAAGCAAAAGCTACTGTAGGCACTTCAGCACAGAGCTTACATCTTCACCACATTCTGCATCTCCACAAAGCCTAGATTAGACTGCTGCAGTCCTCTGTTCTGCTGCCTCCGCTCCGGCCTGAGGTGGGAGAAGCTGAGCAGCTGATAGGATTCAGAAGATCCTGATATTGTTAACATGCTTCCTCTGACTTGTAGTAAATGCACTTTGTAGTGAACCAGAACAGATTCAAGTGTCCCAAAAATGCCATTGTTTCCTATGTTTGTGGTCTGCTTTGATGTCAGTAGGTATTGCAGGTCAGTATGAGCAAATATACCTGACCTACAGATTTCCTGCTACTTCCCAGTGTCTCGAGCCAATGGTTCAGCTTTGTTCTCAGGACCTGCATACACACATTCAAAGTCTTGAATTTAGTTCTAGCAGTCTCCAGGTAGATACAATTAATGCTTTTATAGTGAAAGCATTTGAGTGGTGCAAAATAGCCTCCAGTGTGCTCTGTGTTACTATATTTTGTATGATGACATCAACTTTTACCCTCTTTCTACAGCTATACTTTAGAAGAGCACCTGAATTTTTATGATATAGGCCACTGATATGTGCAATCCTTCTGTATCACAAAGGCTTCATTGAGCACTGTTTGTGAGAGGCATGCTTTTGGGGAACCTGAGATGGACAGTGCACATTGTGCCATGTTGCAGTCCCAAACAGATGAGCCATTCAGCCCACTTAAATGTGTCTGACTGCTAAAGATTTTAATATTGAATATGCTAACAATCCTTAATTTTAGTAGCGGACTTTGTTCCAGCAACCCTGACCTGAATTAATTACCTCTTTCTTTTCTTAATTGGGTAGTAATTGGAACTACATGAAAAAAAATCGATTAGAACAATTATGGTTCACTTACCACTTTTTATTATGGAAATGGTACAGAAAATAAGCTAATACTGTGTAGTTTTTTGAAGCTAGAGTGATATCTATTCACCAAATGGAAGATACTTTTAGGCTGGGTGGTATTACAGAAGGGCAAATAAATTCCATGAACCTGAACAATTTTACATAGTTGATTTTTGCATAAAGATTTATCAACTGTAGATGGTCATTTTAGATCTTTATAAGGTTTATGTGACACACCTTAGCATTTAAGAAAAACATTTTCATTGAGTTCTATGAAGTAAAAATAGTCTGTTCTATTTTCAGTGTATCTGTGTAACAGAAAAATTTTACATTGCCAGCTGCTGATTTCTGTACCTTTTTAAATATAAAAAACCCCAAAAGCCAGGCATAGTGTTAATAAGAAGTTAGAGATGTGAACTTCAACTCTGAGCTTTCTTCAGACTGTAGTTTTTAAATGAGATACGTACCCTGATTTCATTCTGTACTATTTAGTTGGTTCTCTGGATTTTCAGCAGAGGTTGTACTACTAGCAGGAGAGAGTAGAAATTAACTGTTGTTTGGAAACACAATTTATTTACTTTTACCTGAGTGATATCTAAGAAAATTATTCATTCTTTTAGGAACAATTAGAAAAGGAGAAGCAGAAAAATGAAGGAAGATCTACAAATATTAATGATAAAATGTTTGAAAAGAAGCGTAAGTTTGTTTATTTGTGTACATGTTGTTTATGCATGCTTTTCTCTTCTACAAAGGTAGTAGAGAAAGGTGCAGGAAAGAGATACTATACAATAGAGTTTTAGAAATTGGAGGTAAAATTTGTTTCTATATATTTCTGAAGTTATTTATGAAAACTGGCCTCATATATTATATATAATAATATATATGTTTTATTTTGACTTTATTAAAATACATTACCGTTTTAGTTCTCTGTTATTTTTCATTTTGGGATATAGTATAAGTGCTTGTCTGTGATATTTCTGAAGTGCCAATAGCACCGGATTAGATATTACTCTTTGCTCCAGGACTATGATATGTTATGTCCTCTATATAAATTTAAGTTTTAAAAGGGAAGGGATTATACTGGTCTTTTTTTTTTTTTGTAGGTAGAGACAGTAAAACATCATCAGTGCTGGCAAAAAGTATCAATCTCTCTGTTTCTGGAAGCTCTTCTGGTACACCAGCAGGTAAGAACTGTTCAAAAACTCACCTGGAACACTTTGATCTCACATCACCAGGTTGAACCCCAGCAAAGCTGCTGTTGACATCTGTGGACCCAAGTTTCTCCTACTGCACAGAGGAAGGATTCCTCTCCTAGAACTAAATGTATTTTCTATGGTTTTTAGTTTTGTTGTATTCTGTAGTATATAAATAATGACCTAAGGTTTATTTTTTTAATTGAAGTATTTATATCGGTTCCTTCATCTACCATAGGTTGACAGAAAAATATTTTTTAAAGTGTTCTTTATTATTGAGGAAATGCAATATTCTTATTGAAAAATGTTCTTTATAACTTTAGGCAAAGAAGAAAAAAAATCCAAGCTGGTTCGAAGCCAATCTTTCAGTACTCAAGTGCTGCATCCAAAATACAGCAACATAGACAAGTGTCCTAAGTATCTTTATAATCTTCATTCTTTACCTCATAGGCAGATGTTTGCTCATAGACAGCTGTTATGAAATTATACGCTCATGGATCTCTGAGAGTAGTGATGTACTTACTGAATTGTGACTTATATTTTCATCTTTGTGTTTAATTGATTAATTGAGGGAAGAAATACCATCTAAGGCATGCTGTAGCCTACAAATAGTTATTAATTCCTTTTAAGTTAATATATGTCACCTTTTATCATATATTAAAAATAATTTTCAATATGAATTGCTAAATCTAATTTTGTACATTTCTTAAAGACATTTCAGCATAACTTTCTCATTTAATTTTTTCATATAAACTCAGAAATAGTCTCTAATACTATTAAACAGCAGCATGATACAATTGAGACTAACACTTTCGGAAATAACCACCTTGGTTTTGTTTTGTTTGTTTTTTTTTAAGTAAAAGTTCTGCTACAGGATATACATCTTCAGTATCAGGAATGGGAAAGAGTTGTATGTTATCTTTTAGTGGTAAGTAGGTTATTGTATTGTATTTTGCTTCAGTTTTTTTGTGTGGGTGTTGAATATATGGGCCCAATTAGACAGGCATACTCTAAAATGTCTTTCTCGTAAAGAAAGCGGAATAATAGATTTCCAATACGTTTGGACATTTAAGTGCTAGTCTAGTAAGTTTATTTTTCAGATTCTTTTTTGTTCTTATACATTTGTTTTAATTTATGTTTAAAAATAGTAAAAACAAACTGAGTTTGTTATGTCCTGGCTGGAATTTCAGATATCATAAAAAGGTTGGGTTTGCAGTTTTCCCCCACCTATTTTACATGAGGAGAACGAATATTATGTATCACTTCTACTGAATTAAGAGAGAGAAATTACTGTTTGCAGTTCTGTCCACTAAATTTTAAAGCGTTTGGGTGATTAAAGATAAGACTGAGATGAATGGCTTCCTAGAGAAATGTGTCTTTCCATCACTACCAACAGGCACTAGACAAGTAACTTACATTAAATAAGTAAATTTTACGCAGCTAAAGATTGGCCCAAGAAATCACGCTCTTTACATACATTAAATGTATTAATATTTTCTTTGAAAATGTGTATTCCGGTTATTTAGTGGGGCTTTTTCATAAAAATACTTGAAGAAATGTTAAGTTGAAACCATTCCGTCAAAATTTTGGATTAGTGCCGTAGGAAATATGCCACTGTTGCCGCAGGAAAAACAGCTCATTCTGTTTACTCTCTGTGTACTTTTTTCAACCAAAATTCTTTGTCTAAGCTGCAGCTCTTTGTTTCAGATGATTCATTCCGAACTCATTCTACTGGTAATAGTGGCAATGCTGCCTTCCCTTCTAGTTCTTCTCGCAACTTATTTAACTCAGCTGACCAAAAGAACAATGGAAATAAGGAGAGTCAGTCCCGAAAGATGAGCATGTAAGTTGTTGACAAAAGGTTAAACTGAGCCTAGGGGTAACGTTTTCGAAGGGAACTCAAAAGAGCCGTGTAAAATTAGGCCTATATTTATTGTACTTCTGCACACAGATCTTGAAATACTAAAATAGCAGAGTAGAAATGTTATGTATGCAATTATAAGTGTTCTAAGATGGCATTATCTTCTAATTAGACTTTCACATTGTTTCTCCTGCACACATTTGCATTCAGCTGGTACATAATTGGGAGGGTGGAATGGGACAAAATGAACGGTGGTGCTTTTGATACATAATAGCTACAGTCACAGTGATTTAGCTGCCTGTAGCTGGAGAAGTAGAAAATAAGTCTTTTTAGACTATTTACTTTTTAATTTTCTTTCTTTTTGTGTGCTTACCTATATGTTTATGTATCATTATGTAACAATTTTTTTGATGAATGTGGAGACTAATGATGAACTGCTAGTGCTACTTGTTATTAATGCTGCCATCTTTGCCTTACCTTAGCCATTTAAAAAACCCAAAAATTTAGTGCTAGGCCTTCCTTTAAACATCAGCCTATGCTGTTCAGCATTTTGCAAGAACAGAATCAAAGATGTATTTTTTGCTCCTGTGATAAAACTGTAAGTCACAGAAAATCACTGTGACATAATACTCACCCAAATCTCTGTAGACTCTAGCAGCAAATTCCCTGCAGATTCCTTTTCCACTATAACTAAATTACTGCCATTGGACTAGCTGTAATTTTGTGGGCTCAAACTGAGGCTTTTGTTTGCTAGCAGAGATTTTCATTCTTAGCCAGGGCAGAATGGAGAAAGGAAAGGAGCCAGCTCTAGCAAGAAAGGAAGTCTGGGAAAGTAGACTTCAATGTAACAGAAACTACAACTGGAAGCTAAGATAGGAAAGAGGAAACATCTTATACTGGTTTGCCAGGTATAAAGAGGAAACAATATTGACAGTCGGTTTTGGTGAATTAAATAAAGTTTAATTATTTTAATTATTTTACCAATTATTTTAATTGTTTTAATTAAATCTGTATGAGCATATTTTTCCACTTCTGTATTTTGTTTCCTTTAAAAAACAAACCAAAACATCTCCCCAACTTTACTCAGGATTTTAAGTTAATACAATTACTAAATTGTAAAATAAAGCACTCAAAAATTTAACAAACAAAAAAAGAAATTCTCAGGACAGTATTAATTTAACTCCTTGTGTACTTGATTTTTTTTCTGCTGGAATTTTGCCATTCTCACCGTACAAGATAAATTGTTCTGTAGAATGAACTCAAGCTTGCATAGTGAGCTATTGTTTTTAAAACTGCATTTTCTTGTAGAAAAGGTTGGAAGGTCAGTTGTGAATGCAGATGGACTGTTTTTGTTAAGTGGTTTCACAGGAATAATACTTTAAGGTGCCAAATCACTTTGCCCTCTGTCCCTGTCTTTGCCAGTGTCTAATGCCTTCTCTTAATAATACCCACAGTACTTCAGACTTTTTATAGGTGATCATTAGGGGGTCACTTATTTCAAAGTGCACCATTTCAAAGTCAGCAGTTAGATCAGTAGACATGCTGACATTTTCAGCTATCTATAAAGTAAATGGGGCATGTATCTTGAGAACATAAAATGTCATGGAGTGCTACATAGTTTCAAAAATTAGGTGTGCTCAAAACCTCATTTTCTTTCACCCTAATCCCTTCATGCCTCTTTTCCTTGCTTTAAAACCAGAAAAAGAGTTTAAATGTTAAAAATATTTTTAGCAATCTGTAGAAATTCCAATTATTTGCTGTCCCACAAGGATTTGGGGAAAATGAATGGATTAATATTCATGAAGCAGTGAGGTTCAAAGGTTAGTTAGACAAATTTTTTGTATTACATAAAACTTTTCCAAATTTCAAAGGTTTTTCTATCTGTCATTTAAAATAAAACGGATATCTTTTGTTTAAATACAAAGGGACAGAAAAAGGCTCACACAGAGCAGTTTGCACCTTTGTCTTCAGGCAGAAGAGTGGAATGTAAGAAACACAGCTTCAAGTCTCTACATACCATTCCCAAATGGATACCTTAAGAGCAGAGTGTTTGAAAATAATATCCGATCAAACACAATGATCTGGATGCTTTGTTTGGCTCAGAAAGTCCCTGAACTGCATAGGGTCAGAAGCCAAGAGGATATACCAGGGAAAGAAAAGCATTTTTGGGAAAAGAAGAGGAAGCTTAGGATATCCTACATTTAGTTCTGAATAAGAGTTTTAATGTTCTCTGTTCTTACGGGAAAACGCATCTCTCAAGTTGGTGTAATGTCTGCTGTGGTGTAGATTCAACTTCTCTTTTGTAAACTGAGCTAATACTTAACTGTTTTCATAAGAAAATGAAGCGACTCTATAAGGAGATATTAAGAAATACAGATACAGGAATGTTTGATGGTAAATGCAGTCAATCGCAGGTATGTTTAGCTGTACTTTTTGTCTTTCTTTTGCTCAGGAAGTCAGGCCTGGTGCTAAACATATGCACACTAAAATTAAAGAAAAACAGCTAAACAACAAAAATGTCAAGAAGCTTTTTTCAAGAAGCATTATTTTCTAAGTTGAATGATTGAAAAAATTGATATCTAAATAGCTAAACAGCTGACAGAATTCACTCTGAGAGAAGAATTTGAAAATTGTACAGTGAGAGGTGCAAATGAATAGATGCTCATCGATGAGCATCACCTTTGGTGGACTCACTAAGGCAGAAAACTTGTGAGAAGATAATAATTGGGTAATTTTTTAGACTCTATCATCATGCAGATTTGCATATGTGCTGGTTAAAATTTGCACTGACCATCTCAATTCTGGCAAGAATTGAGACAGCAATTCTTTTAATAACTTTTAGTTTGCTGTCTCTGCAACTTGAGTAAGGTAACTTCTAATGTTTCTTTTTCTAAGTAAATATGTGGGCATATGTAATACATTTAATTATTAAAGTATAAGCAGATAAAATTAATGATTCTTAGTTTGAAATGTATATGTTTGGATAAAATATTGTTTAATTGCTTAAGCCTAATATTTTCCATAAAATTGCTCTACAGAATATTGGCAAATGTTCACTTTTGACAATATAGTGCAGTTTGCAGGGATGAAGAATTTCTGATTTCATATATGATAGTGCTCCAGAATTTTTCAAAACTCAGAGTTACTTTGGTGGAGAACTGAAGTCTTTTCTTAGCACACTCATGCATTCAAACATTCAGTTCGAACTAAGTCATAAGTGTGTGCCAATTAAAATTTTATCTCTTTTTAAAAATAACGTAAATGCAGGGAAAAAAAATTAGTAAATCAAGCTCCAGTGCTCACAAGCAGGTGACAAGAAAGTATTGTTTTAGTGTAGGTGTCAGTTGCTAGGTCTTAGGTAATACTTAGGCAATAGAAAATGCAAGAAGTTTGCTAAAGAAGCACCCATATAACTTCATGGGGGAATCAGAAAAGAGATGACTCTGTGCTTTAAGTACCTGATGGAATAGGAAAGAATCAGAAAGAGCCTGGTTGAGTACTTTGTCCTGCAAGAGATCTTACTTAATATGCAGAGCAGACAAGTTTTTCTGAGATCCTGTTGAAAAGTTGCCAGTTAGATCATGAATCATCCTAGTGCAGACATTAATATAATTAATGAACACTGTGTTCTGTCAAGCAGTCTGAGCTTGTATCATTATGCTATGTAGCTTTATTATTTCTTTTGAATGTTTTCAGCTTTATGAGATTAATTCAGATATAAGCTGTTTTGCTTGAGTTTATATTGATGTAATATGACTGATTTCAACATGCAATTGTTTAAAACTGTTTAGAAACTTTATAGATTCGTCAATGAATATATCCGCTTTATAGACAGCATTTAAGTATTTTGCATCTTGCTCTATAGACATACAGATATTGCCTGATTTTATTTCACTTTGAATTAAAACGTTCTTCAAGGATGTGTGGTACAGGTTTTCCATCTTGTAAAAAGAGGGAGTAGATTTATTGTTGCATAAAAATTAATTTTCCAATTTATTATTAGGAATTTCTAATTTATTATTGGAAAGTTAAGTCAACAATAAATCTAAATAAATAGCAGTATTTTATAAGATGTCCACAGCTGACCTTTAAGACATCCAGTTTCGTGTGTGACCATGATGTACCAATTATATGTTTAAGATAAGTATCTTAATGTCTTTCATCCAGTCATATAATTGCTTAGGAAGTTAAGCACAAGATGAAATAATTCTGCCACTCACCTACTACACCTTGAGTTACTTACAGCTTTTAATCATGTTTTCATCATGACGTTTAAGATGCTAGGAGTTCTGAGTTCCAGTGGGACTGGCATGTGTTTTGTGTCCCAGTTCTATGATGAAGCTAGTAGGTATCCTGACACTGATATATTATCATATAATATATGCAGTTTTTAAACATTCAACAGTTTTAAAACAGTGAAACAGAACAATATATTGTGTTGTTTGTAATTTATACTGTAAAATATTGATGCAAGTTAGTATTTCCACAGAGTTCTAAAAGTTATGCCCTATTCTTTGAAATGTTTCTGACTGATACAAATAGTTGTTAATTGACATAGCTACAACTCTTTGAAGCTGAAAAATTGTATATTTAAAGATTAAGGCGTGAAAAATCCAGAGATTACCCAAATGACCTTGTGATCAACATGAGACCTAGAAATCACACTGTCGCGTGCCAGACTTCTGGCACTTTTTGTAGCCATGAGTAGTCCTCTTGTACCAGCTTAATCATCTCACTCAGAGCTCTACAGGACCTTCTGTAGTCAACTTAATGGAGAACTTCACCCTTCTTGTGAAGAATGCCCTCAGAATGTGTCCATGTGGCTTTCTAAGTGGGTGCAGTAGAGCAGCTAGTAATTTTTAAAGTGGAGCAGCTAAGAGTTAAAATGTTAAAATGTGTTAAAGAGTAAAATGTGTTAAAATGTTGTGCACAATAGCAGTTTATTATGTTATGCAATTTAATAATATAATAATAACATATTATATGTGTTTCTTCTTTTGTATGAAGAAAAAACAGAAAATCAAACTCCTAGATCACCTGACAGAAAAATGAGGGAACCAGAGACTGGAGGAAGCAACATTCTGGTGAGATAAGGTGGGAGCAGCAGATGGGACTCTCTAATGCCTGGACTGAATAAAACGCATCCTGCAATGTTAAAACTTTAAAACAAATCTTTTAAATAAAATTCCAAGCTGTAAAATATGTTCTGATAAGCAATGTAATGGTTGCAGAATTCTAACATTGTAGTGAAATGATATGAAATATAACTTCAGCTATGTGCTCTTAACTGCTGCAGCTAAAGAGAAGATTTTGTTTTCTTCAGTTATGCCTTTGTAGTTTGAATTCTTGGATTTAGAATGCACATACCCATTATTTAATTGGCTTATTTACAATCTTAGCAACTCTTAGCTCCCATACTTTAAGCAAGAAATAGAAGGAATTGTTGCGAATATGAAAAAGTAATCCCACATTTTAAAGAATCTGCAAACCTAATTTAAGACCAAAGTCCAGAACCATTGATCAGTCTATAAAAAAACATAGACTTTTGAAGCATTGTGAATTTAGAATTAATGTTTTTACAAGTACTAAGTTCATAAAAATTCTGTGTAAGTTTTAAAGCAATCTAAAAGCAAATGTCTCCAGATGATGTAAAAAAGAAGTTTTATTTCATAAGTTTTGTTGTATAAATACTTGTTTTAATTTTTAGTATTTAAAATTGTATTTTCACTTGAATAATTTCTAATAATGAATCTAGTTTTTAATCAGCTGTTATTGCAAGCTCTCATGGTTCAGTGATGTCCTCTGCATTTGTTTGTATTAATGCTAAGGTTTCTATCAAAATTTATGTGGAAAAACATGCAATCATATTTTAAAAAGTTCTATTTATGCCAATACTTGAGAGAGAGATTATGAAGCTATTGTCAGCTTCTCTATTTCAAAATGGAGGCAGCATAAATATATGGATATCAGAAATATATGGTTTTTAAAATTTATTGGTGTATGATAAAGATGATCTGGTCTGTGTATGCATATGTGTGTGTGGTTACTTTTTATAATGTAAAAACATGAATGATGATTTACTCAAAATAAAACCTAGGACAATGCTGTACATGCATGTTCTTGAAAAAAAATTCTCAGGGCATCTTTTATAATTAAAATAAATAAAAGCACTTACCTATGGAGGGTATTTATTTAACATAGTGATAATGCTGGATGTATGCTGTCTTGTGTGAAGTACAAAATGTTTCTTTGGATTTAGCACTGCCTGAATTCTTAAGCTTCCTACACCGCAGTTGGATTTAGCTGTATTCTCTGTCTTAAGTCACAGGCATTTTTTGGGTTCTGTGGAAAAACTTAATTTTTCAGTTTGTTCTGCAGCCTGGCTTAGGATCTTGTAAATCACAGATTTCTTTAAAAGCTTCTTCATGTTTTATCATGTTTAACATTCAGTATTGATATAGGTGTACAGATGACCTGGGCTGGCTCCTTCTGGGCTCTGCTTTTGGTTCATTAATGCAAACAGATACTCCCAGTTCCCCAGGGAAAGCTGACTCAAGTGCCTGCTACAGCTGCTCGCCCATGGGCCATAGGAGACTGCTCAGTCTGTTCTTAGTCTGACCTTTGCCAGGGACCAAACTCAGATCATCAGCAGCCAGCTGTAGAACAGGACTCAAAACTGTGTTTGCCCTTTCAATGCCTTTACTAGGGCAATGCAGAACAACCAGTAAGGTCAGAAATTTGAAGCTCTTTCTCCCCTTAATAAGCTGTAATGAGTTCTGTAAACTGTCTTTTGTTTTTTCTTGGTTGTCATTGTCTGTCATTTTAAACTGATTAATTTATTTAATGCTGATAACAGGTGCTCTTCTCAATAACCCTGTTGTGTATTAAATTCCTTCAGTGTAGTATTTAAATGCTCTGTTTAGACATTTTTTGGACTGGACATTTTCCTTGTGGAATGCTTCTGGTGTCTTGTGCATACTTTCATCAGTCCTTTACACTACAGACCTCCATCCAAGCAGTCTTTTTAAGGGCCACATCCTTCTGGGTTAGTTCTGTTAAACAGCGCCAGTGCTTTTGAACCGTTCAGAGCATTGTTTTTACCTGCTGGTCAGCTGTAGCTCTGGAATAACTGTGCAGTGGGATTGGTTGGTTTTCATAGAGACCAGTGGCAGGAAGGAGTGATTCTCTTTCTGGGTACATTTGTAATGCAGCTGGAGTTAGGTTAGATGCACCTTCATAGTCTAGTCAGAGAGCAGAGCCTGCCTCCTGAGTCCTTTCGTGAGTGACTTACACCAGTGTCTGGGCTGTTGTGGGCAGACATCAAATGGTAACTGAGGTGATTTTTAGAGATTTACTAGCTTTATTCTATAACGTATCTTCTGTATCTTCTCTAGCAGATGTATCTGTTTATGTGTGTTTACTGATAGACACCTGTGAAGTTTCTTGCCAAATCATTTTGAAAAGCCTTCTGCTGCCTTTTGGGCAATTGTTTTGTGAAGGTTGTATGAGCAAGCAGAATAACACTGAGATCTGTTAGTTGCATAAAACTAGAAATAGCTTTTTGAATTGTTTTGTACTTTATACATAGGACTCTGCTAATTAAAATCTATTAAATGTTAAGATCTTGTCGTTCTGTTGGAAGCACTGCTCTACTTGAATAAAAGAAATTGTGTTTAGATCATGGAAATATTTTCCTGAAACATCTTGGCAACACTTCTTGGATTTTAGGATCAACTCTGTGAATAGATTTATTCCACTATAATGGAGGTATGTTTTTTCCTACCAAAGTGTGCCTTAGTTCAGTCATAGAGTCCTGTTAACATAGTTCACCCTGGTATCTAGATGAAATTCTGGGTTTAGGAGAGGGCTAGCTTTGTGTCTTGAAATAGTACAGGCCAGATTTTCAAAAATCAGAATACCTAATTTATTTTTCAGAAATATTTTGTTTTTAATTCAAAGAATATTTTTAAAGCACATCATGTACTCTGAGAAAATGAGGTGATTTGATAGTCTGCATAAACACTTTGAAAGAGGTCACACTCACAATGTAGACTTCATGATAGACTTAGCGCAATTTCTACAGTAATAAAGATCTCTAGGCAGAGGGTATAAATTCTCTTTTAGGGCTTGATACTGCTTCTGGTTTTGTAACTGGGAAAATTCTGCTAACACTGAGGTTGCTGGGCTCTTAAGTCTCTTTGCAACAGAAGATAACATTGAGGAATCTGCAGTGTTTGGGAATGAGCTTTGTGAATATTTTGGCATGTGATTGGAGCTTTTTGTTCAGATTTATCACTAAAATATTGATCTTTGCAAGTTCTGTTCTGTGGATGTTGGGTTTTCTTTTAATTTCAAAGGTAGATTTTACTAGTCACATTTTTGTCACTTTGAGCCTTAATGAAATTAGCTTGTTACGTGGCATTAATAAAATATTGCTGGGATGACCTAGTGCTAGCTGGAGAGACAAAACAGGTTTTCACATTTCATATTTCAGTGTCTTTTTATTCTAAAATAAATTAATAAAATAAAAATAAAGCCTCTTACATACCAAAGAATAGAAATTACTACCTTTATTCACATTTCTGTTGGATCAACCACCCTGCCAACGAACAGTAATGTTTTAAAAGTTTCTTCAAAAATCATGAAAAGGAATGGTCGGTCCACTTTGATGACAGGAGGCACCGTGAATGCAGTTATTTCTGAACCACTTGCTGCTGCTGCCTCAGTTCCTTCTTCATCCACTTCAATAACTGCCTTTTGGACAACCTGAAGTGCAAGGTAGGAATAAAATATGTGACAGAAATTAATACTGACATGAAAAGTATTTTTCCAGGTGAAGGCATTCAGTCTTCTGTTAAGGATTAAAATGAGCAGGTCAGTGCAATCTGTTAGACCGGTAGACCCACGTGCTGTCTACTTCAGCAGCAGAGGAGTCAGCACAGCCACTATGCCCACAGTGCTCACAGTGTGGATGCTAGTTCAAGAGTCATTGCACTTTTCCACATTTCTGAGCACAGACCTCACTTAGAGATTGGGGCTTTTGCATGAAGCAACCATTGCATTTGTATAGAGTGCTCTTCTATGACACCCAGCTGTGCAAAGGAATTTCTCAAAAGTAGGAAGTGTGTTTTCACCCGTCACAAACACGGACTGGCTGGATGTGTCATTCACAGTTGATTTTGTGAGAGCTTAGGGAAATGCCCCAATCTTGGCTTTTTCCCCTGTATATTTCTAATGGTTACATTTGGTAGCACAGACTAAATATGTACAGCACTGAGGCACAGTCCTGGATTGGTTTGAGGGTCTTTGCCTTCCCACTGAAATCGCAGCCTGGCAGAATCTGATTTTTCATTTTTTTCCTCTTTTCATTTTGTTCTTTCAGCCTGTGTATGCCTCTGAGTGCTTCTGCTGTGTTTGTGTCTGTATTGGTGAACTGTCTGGTCAGCTAGTGAATTTCCAGCTCCTAAACTCCTAGTTCTAGGAATTACTTATGTGAAAACTGTTGAAGGCTTCACTAGTGTTGAGCTTTCTGCTACATATTCTTAAATAATAAATTTGTTTTTCACAATTCACAGGGACAGGATGCTCCTCTGGCACTTTCTGGCTGATGCACATATTGCTTCTAATATCAGTTAGCAGCTCCTGGTAAAGTGTGATTTTTTCATAACACAGTAGAGTTAACTGCTGAGAATCAGCATGAAAGTTACATGATCAAGTGGAAGAGAGAAAAGTGCGGCAGATTGCCATTATATTTCCCAACAGCGAAATAGTTTATACCAAACTGAAAATCACTGCAATTTTATCCATTAAATATTTATTTTTACGATGTTGCATCTTCCCAGAAAGGTTGTTTTGTTAAGCCACCGCAATTTTGAAAACCTGTAGGTCACGCATTAGAGTTTTTGAAACTTGTGTAGAAGTGTTTGTTACACCACGCTATTAAATGGCTTATCATGGAGGCTTCTATAGGTGTGGTGTAGGGAGACTTGTAAGAGCAGCACCAGAAGGATTCTTTTTCATAGGGTAAAAATACCCAAAGGGAGGGCGCAAAGAAGGTGGAGCCAGGCTCATCGTTGGTTCCCAGCAACAGGACCATTGGCAGTGGGCACCAACTGAAACACAGAAGGTTCCCTCTCAACATCAGCAAATGCTTTTTCATGTGAGGGTGACTGAGCACTGGCACATGTTGCCCAGAGATATTGTGGATTCTTCCTCTCTGGAGATATTCAGAAGCTGTCTGGACATGGCCCTCAGCAACTTGCTCTAGGTGATCCTGCTTGAGCAGCAGATTTGGACCAGGTGACCTCCAGAAGTCCCTTCCAACCTTAACCATTCTGTGATTCTGAGAAGCTTTTCCTGGAGTTATGGTCCTGAATTCTCAGTGCCATACAACCCTCCACAACCACAAGCAGTTGCATGCTACAATTTCCTTACATAAGTTTTTAAAGCTATGTTTTTAAATCCTGTGCTGGATTAATTTTATTTGGATCTTGTTTATAAATTCATCTTATTTCAGAAATTTTTTTTTACTTTTACTGTAATGTATGAATTTATATTTAGAATTAATTGCTTTTCATCTTGTTCTACACACTCCATTCTTGTGGGTATAAGTATCTCTGTGTGTTGTGTCTTTCATCTCCTTTCTTTGACCATGCCTTTTAATTTTCTATTATCAGCAAATTGTCTTTTTAATAGACTAGATGTTTCTTTTTCATACAACAGATCTGGTCACATAGACCTGTTCCTTCTTGATATTGATGTGATTGACAAGTCCTTTGTCTTCCATTCTCTTCTGCTTCTCATTCTGCCTCAGTTTTCTATCAGTCTTCCGAAATTCGTCTGTGCTCTCCCTTAAACAGTGCTACAAAATACCTCTTTCTCCTCCTCTTTTTTCCATGGGGCTGTGTTCCTGTCTTCTTGGCCATTCACCGCCCTTGCCTTTACCTGCTTAAAGGTTCTTTAAAAGTTTCAGCATATGAAGTGGAACATCTGTTTGGGTTGGAGTACAGCTGTGTTATGCCAGTCCTTTGCTGTGAGATTCTGTTTTTTCTCTTCCATGGTATGCAGAAAAAAAAGCAGGAGTGCTTTGACATCTCTTTCTCACTGTTACCTTTTTGATATTTTATTATTTAAACTTTCTAAAGTTCTTTATTTTCTGAGAAGTATACCTGTCTCTGGACTCTGTATGACGAGCTCCCTCCTTGAATTTCCTTCCTTGCCCTGGCTTTTGCCATTTGACTGTCATTTATAACGTCTTTGTTGTTCCCAGTTTTTGTGAAATTGTGCTCACTCCCTGCCAACCATATTCCTCTGGAGGCAGAGCTTTTCTCTTGTGATGGGTTAGCTTTGGGAGGCACTGAACACTTATGAGATGTCACTGCCCCTTACCTCTACACACCTCATACTTGTAGTGGGATCTGTCTTGATTAAGATGGGTAGATTCCATATACCTGGCAGATGAGGTACTTTGCTATTAGTGTCCCTATAAATTTATATAACCATCTTGGCTGGGCCATTTATATACTACTATAATCCAAACAGCAAATAATTGTAGAAGGCTTACCTGTGAAACTGCTACATATTCATGATCTGTCAGATGACTAAGATCTGCTGAACGTGTAAAGAGCTTTTTAATTCCTAGACCTTGAAGTAGTTTCTTCATTTTGTATTTTTGCTCTAGTTTGAACTTTGGAAATGAAATATCCACTTTTCTGTTAAAAAAAAATAAAATTCAATGCAGAGTGTAGGTCACTTGACTGCTGAAATGCGCACTACTCAGGAATTAAGCTTTACACTGAAAAAGAAGGGACAAAAACTGAAGAGTCTCTGCTGGCATTTAGGTTGGCAGAAAATAATTTCTAACCTGTTGACTGCCAGTGATGCTAGAAATCATTTCTTTCTCTGTATAAATACTTCCACTAACAGTTACAGTGTCCTGATACCAGGGTGACACACTAATTTTTTGACTGGTGAAAAGAATTGTCACTTCAGGAACTCCATTTCACAGGAATCATTTGTGTTTACATTTTTATATTCAAATTTATCAATTCCTTTGGGTTTCCCATGGTAAGGAATGTTTAATAAATGTCTAGGTTTATTGTGGATTTTGCTTGGCAGTCCTAAATTTTAGGAGAGAGAAGACCTAAGGAAGAATATGGAAAGACTCATGCCCTCAGAGAGAGAGAGATTTTTAACTGAGATGGGCCAAAGATTTATCCCCTCAGAGTTGAAACTTTCACATGCCACTTAGGCTGTGAATAAGGCCCTTAAAGGACCTCTACTCTGTAGATACCTCTTGCCACAGAGATGCTAACATGGTAAAAGGCTTAGGAAGACCAGCTAATCTTTGCTGGGCTTTGTTGCTTTGCTGCAGTAGACATCAAAGACATTAGGGCCCCATGGATGTCGAAGCAATACCTGGTTTTCATGTTTCCAAGCCAGGATTCCACAAGCTCTGTAGTCAAATGGTCTTCAATTGAAATGTAGTCTCCCTCTTTTTCTGGGATAACAATCAGCATGTGGGCATTCCCTTTGTAAGGTATCTTTATCACAGTGCATCTTAAGTTCTCATCAAAAGTTGAATTAATTTTATCTGACTTGAACATCATGGGTACCTGTACGCTTCTGTATTTGTTTATGTGGAAAGTCTCCATTTCCGTGAATTTGGAATTAAATGGATAGACCCACTTGCCTGAGGAAAGAAAGAAATTAAATAATTATGTGTGTTTAAATTTGTTCCAAAAAAGTTATTTTCTGTATCTAGTTGAAGTGGCTGTCAATTGTGTCTGGGATAAGTGGATGACAATTTCAGTATATTTTATGTTTATTGTATATAAATTTTTTTACAGAAAAAAACCAAAGTAATCCACAAAATAAACTTCATTTGCACAGAAAGAAGGAAAATAGTTTTCTAAGGTTGGTTAGTTGCCACCCAAGTTCAGAATGTATGTTCTCTTTGTTTATTAAATGCCTGGTGAGCATCTGACCTTTCCTAACATGTAACCTTCTCGTAAATTCTCTTCCAGCTGTTCAATATCCTATATTTAATTTAATTATCCAATATTTTGGATGGGGATTCAGCAGTGCACTGACCTCTCCATGGAATGGTTGCTGCCTATCACTGGTATTTCTTTCCCTCCCCCTGTAGGGTAATATAATAGGGTACTTGGGTTCCTCTGGGGCAGATGATTCTTGATGGAAATAGAGAAATTATTTTTGTTTCAATTATTTTGTGCACTATGTTAAATCAGTCCATGATTTTATGCCCAGTATCCAGCATTCAAGAGTACTGTGATTAAGATGTTTTCATTTTAAAGGGTGACTGAAAATAAAACATGGTATCCAGTCATAAAGAGGGATAATTTGGAGATGGACTGCGATAGTTTGATACAGGGCTTTTTGTTCTCTTTGAGACTCTATTGTAAGGAAGAAAGCATAGAAGAATGGTGGTTCCCTATCATGAAAAATAATTTCCAATTAAATAAGCTTAATAGAAGAAAGTAAACTTAGAGACATAGAGAAAACAGGACATCTAAATTTATTTAAACTCCCCCTAATGTAGCTTAAGTTAGAGTCTTGATTCTTCTAATAAATAATTCTTCTGAAAAATGAAAACAGCAATTACCTTTAAAGACAATGTAGTCCACAAGCACCAGTTTATTATGGCGGTCCAGCTCTTCAAAAAGCCCTGGGATTTTTCCTTTGGTCCTTTTGTTAATGTTTTGATTTATTAAAAGTTTTGCCTGTGTAAAGTTTTCAAAGTCCACTTTCAGGAATTCCATATCAAAGTACTGCTTAGATAAATTCAGGAAAGACTCCTTGAGTTTGAAGTCCTTTTGAATAAAAGAAAGAGTACCTTGCACAAGAAGAAATTCTTCATTCATTGTGATGTTACCTATCAGTTGTTTAAACAAAGCTGGTAAATGGTGATCCACTCTGTCCTCCACAGCATGGAGGTTTAGACCTTTTACAATTTGTCTGTGTGTTTCTCCTTTAGCTGCCAGCATATAGACACCCATGAGCGCTGATACAGAAAGGGGAGAGATGATTACGTTGTTGTCATGTGTCATTGCAATTCTTCTGTAGAGGTTAAATCCAAAATTTGTATTCTTTTCAGTGAAGTTGTGAAGAGTGAAGTCTTCAAGACCTTCTTCTTCAAAACCTTGGTCTTCAAAAGGCTTAGAGATATTTTTGTGATGATACCACTCTTTGGAAATACTGACATTGTTATTTCTTTCCAAGAAATTACTCTCTTTTTCCTCCTTTGGAAATTTAAGTTTGATATCAGCCTTGATGAATTCAAAACATATTTCACTTAAGAGAAATATATAGATTCCTGTTTTCATGTTGACATCCAACAATGAACTCTTGGGGGGGTTTTTTCCTAGAAAAAAAGGCAACAAAATGACTTTTTAGTTTGTTCTTCAATTCACCATGCAAAAGGTCATAGATGTAGTGAAGTGGTCTTTCTGCATCTTCTACTCTAAATTAAGATCTGGTTCCTATCTGAAAAGTCAAATTTAGATCAGTGAAAGAGAAGTTTCCAACACCATTAAATCAATCCAGAAAAGATATCACAATCTTCTGTTATTGGTGGTTCACATCAGGAGTAGTTCACTGATTTTCTGTTGCTCACTTGTATTTCCTTTACAAAATGAACCCCAGATTTCAAGCACAATATGCAGCTCAAAGATGAAAAATGGACTTGCTAGACACATTGTTGCAGCTTCTGCTCCTATCAAACTGATGTCATCTCTAAGCACAAGAATTCTAGGCAGCATGTGATGGAAACAACATGCTTGCCTTTCATAATTTCATCTCACTTTTCATCCGTCTGCTATGGGTTGTTTATTACTACATTCAGATCTTTCTCCTGATCACATGCCATAGCATTCCCTGCTCTTTTCTACCTTGCTCTCCAGAAAATGCTGAAGTAGGTTTATCAGTTCTGTCTCCTCCCTAATAATAGATGCTTCAATGTCAAATAGCACAAGGATGAGGCAGTTGTTCTATGCTTAAAAATACAGTATTTTACACAAGTTTTGATTTCTGAGTGAAGTTAATACAGGGTCTCTCATCTGGCCAACAAAATGTTTAGAGAAAATTAGGCACATCTTACAGGACACCTCAGGCAAACCTTAGCATCAGACATTGATTGTGTAAATTTACAAATGAAATGCACTTTTCAAGCATAAAATACAAATATGATTATCATCCATCTTTCCATTAAAGCAAAATATTAATTCTCTCCCATACAGCAGTGTTGAATTACACCTTATGAAAAAATTTTGAATGGCCACAATCTTTGGAGATGCATTTTCCCATTGTAAATTAAACAGGGTTTTCAAGACCACCAAACCCGTGCAGATTCCTTTCGTATAGCAGTGAGTAAAGGGATAAATGAGATGAAAAGATGGATTATATGGCCCGTCATTAAAGTAGTAAGTGATTCAACAGTCTAGAATCACATGGCAACTGCTAACTACTCCTTTTAAATTGAGGATCTGTAACAGCAAATTACGGTCATTGTATAATTTGTAATTTGGCAGATGGGAAGCTGGTTTTATCCGATTTATTCAGAGTTCAGCTGAATTTCACAGTTGGCTGATTCAGGCTGTGGGAGTTAGTCCTGAAAAGGTATGTAGATGTGAGTACTGAGACATTTGGGTACCAAGTCACGAGATGCTTTTGGCAGTCAGGTGGTGTGCTATTTTCTTTGGAGATAATAGGTCACGTTCTGTACTTGGTGCTACACAGATGGGCTGTCATGACTTAATCGGGAGGCAGTGAAATTGCTGAATGTTATGCCTGCTCTCGAGTGCATGGCAGAGAACAGAGTAAAATATGCAGCAAATATGTTGTGAATATTTTTTTCTTTATTTTTCTTTCCCATTAACCCTTGATTTATTTTTAATGAGATTCCCAGTTGTCTGGATTTTGCAGGACTGGAGTAGGGAAGGGGATGACTTGGCTTCAGCTCCTGCCTTGCTGGTCAAGCGGTGCATGCGACTTCTGGAGTTCTGGGATACTCACTGTCCCCTGGCAGGCTGAAGCAGTGCAGTTCAGAGCTATTGCAGTAACTGCTGGGCATTCCTTCTGCTTATGCAGTGACCCACTTTGGTGGGAAGTAACACAGATGCAGAGGTCCTGTTCCTGCTGCAATGCTGCACCTGCCCTGGCAGCAAAGAAGGAGGTTCTTTCCTCTGGGAGTCATCCCTACTTTGAAGAAGCATCCTTGGACAGTGCAGAGTCAGCTCTAGCAAAGAGGCAGGGATTGCAAAATTTTGCTTTTGATCATATTCAATCACAGGGAAAGGATTTTCTGCAGCAGCAGTCCCTCTCTCTAAAAGAGCATCAGGCCTAACTGCTCACTAGGCATTGCAGAGGGTGAGCTCTTCCTCACCTTTTCTAGGCACAGTGCAATTCGTGCACAGCGTCTAGCACTGCTGCGTTTGGCATATGTCACTGTTGCGTCTCTCTCTGGAAGGCCTGGGACAGTGCTTGGCTCCAGTGGCCACCAGTTCCCCAGGGAGATGTGAAGGGACTGACTGGGCAAAGTGCTGAGCTGCCTTCCAGAGGGCTCTGCCTTCCCAGCACAGATAGATTTTGCACTGAAAGGGCAGGACAAACACAGAAGCTCTTGTTTACAGCTACATCCCAAACCTTTCAACACTCAAGAAAAGATTCCTGCATCCTCGGGCAAACTCATACACAAATGCTACTGATTTTGGTGAAATGAACATCATGGGAATAAAAACCTTGCAGATGCAAGTTTTTTTAAGTAATCACTGCAAATCTGAGATTGCAAACATTTAAAGTTAACATTACAGCAGCTGTATCATTCACCTTTACTAATAGAGCTGGTAAAAATAGAACTAGTAAAAACAGTTCTGGGAACAATAAAGTGGAATTTATGTACTCATAAAGACTCATATTTTTAGACCTGAGTGAAGCTTATTGCTAATTTTAGACAACTCACTTTATGTGTAGAGCAGACAGTTCATTAATAAATGTGTGTTAGAACAAAGTGAACATTATTTCCATTTTAAGAAATATTTCTAGTAATATCAATATCAAAGAAAGAAGTTTCTTGTGCAAATCCCTTTTCCTACTGAAGGCATTAGGGCAAGAGAAAAATACATTAGAAGCTGATTAAGATCTGCAGCCATTTAAAACATCACATCTAGAGAAACATTGATAAATATATAAAATTATATATATAAATACATATATAAAAATATAATAATCTTTCCTTTACAATTTAAATGCTTCATATAAATCTTACCTTACCTATTAGGTAGCTCTTCTGTTACTTAATGAGCTATGTTTAAAATTGAAGTGAAGATGTCTGTCCCATTTAGAAGTTTTTGATCAAATATTTGCTCTTCCAAAGACTGATAATCTGGTTTTGTCTGTTATAAATTAACTGCTTTATAAACACTGCATATGTGTTTCCTATAAATGGCATAATAAGGGAGGGTTATATTCCAGTAAATATGTTCTGTCTTTCACGAGAAACAAGAGAACAATAAATTCTTTGCATTTAGTCCTTCAGCACTCTATAAGGATGTGGCCCCACACATCCAGTAGCCCATGAGAATTATTTTTCAGGCAGGCTCTGAGCTACTCAGTGGTAGAAGCAGAATCCAATCCTGCTTAAATTACCCCCTTACATAAAAGAATATGTCAATATTCACCAAGGCAGGGGGAGCACAAGGGAGGGAGGGAGGGAGGGAGGGAGGGAGAAGGTACAGAACATTTGTAGGGGTGTTACCAGGTCCCTCGCCCTGCAATTTGGCCATGCTTTGAGAGGAGAGGCCAGGGCTCCACTCCCTCTTTGAAGAGTGTGCCAGGTATTCGGTGATGTATCACTCTGCCAACATCAGCTGCCTGATAACCACTGAGGGATGTTTCTCCCATAAAATACAAAATGGGCCAAGCTGATATTACCACAAAAGTTATACGGAGCTATGGGAGGCATTAATAAACTTTTTGAATTTTCAGTTGGTCTTGCTTGAACAGATTTGAAGGCTGGCTTTGGGTCTTGGGCCTTATTAGTTGGGCAAGGCACATTCTTTTAGACAGGTAGTTTATTCAACAATTTCTGTAACATGGGATGGTTTAAACTCTTCAGTATTTTGATCGTTGGTCTAATTCCATATAAAACATAAACATGGAATTCCCTATCTTCCCCTCATGCTCCTAAATTATTTTCAAAAATACTCCCAAATGAAATAGAACACTTAATTTTGATTTGGATTGTAAAAGAAAAATAATTTGGCTTTAAAATGTGAGATAACGGTACTAGTCTCTAATTTTCCACTGAACGGAAAAAAATAAATATTATATGCAGTCTAAGTGCATGTACTGGACATTTTAGAAAGCCCAAAAAAGGACTGGGGCATCCAGGACTGAGTTTAAAAAAGGCTTTTGTTTGTTGCTGATGAGTATTGCTTCTATAAGAGGGTTTGCTTACAAAATGCAAGATTTGGTTAGGAAGGGCTTAAGAACTGAATGTAGCCCCTCCCTGGTCTAACCAGATTTGTATCCTTGTTCCAAGGACACCTTATTGAAGGGCAGTTGTGGGGTTTATGCTCTTAAGAAGTTCAACAGAAGGGTCACAGGCTCTAGCTTCTTAAATTCTCTTTGGTTTAAATTAATTTAAAACATTCTTCCTTTTAGAAACAGTCCCAGTCATAATAGGCCCCCAGTGTAGGCACTGTTTTAAAGAACATGGGAAAGTAAGATGGGGTTACGAACTGAAGGCCCAGCTCTAACATCAGGTAGTCTATTCCCTAAACATGAAAAGCTCCACTGTGAATGCCCCAGTGACTTCAGAACTTCTATTCTCTGTCCAGGTGACTGGACGTTTTTTTTCCCTACTTCCTAGTCTTCCTAGTCCATATCTATTTGCGGTTAATTCAGTTGGATTTGAAATTCAAATCTCTTATCGCATGGAAGAAATTTGCATCTGATATGGTTGAACAAAACTGCATTACTGCGGTGTGCCTCTGAATCTGTGTGTCTTCTGGATACTGTGGTACTGTGGTTGTGGCCCAAAGGAACCAACAAGGAAAACCTGATGCACACAGAACCCAGCTTTTGTGCTCAGCAAAATCAGCAGTTATTTGCAATGCCAGTAGCAACCAAGCCTCTTCTTCTCGCACCAGGACACTGACACACGTGGTCACTGCTGGAAGCTGAGTTAAGACACTCGATGTTTATATTGATGTTTAATATTCAAAAGATTAAGATTGTTTATAGATGGTACTGAAAAGAAGGGTTTGATGAAATCTTAAAGTCTTTGAATCTCTAGGCTAAATCTTTGCTGGACCACAAAGCCCATATCAATCCTGTTTTACCCAGAGGAAAAAGGAGACTGTTATGAGATGTATTGGCTGCGTACAGAGATCTGAGAGAATTGTCTTCCTCTCTTGTTATTCACAAAGTCCTTGCTGTTTTTTTCTGCCAGGTAACACCTTGCTGAGAGTATCCACCATACACTACCAGGAGTAATGTATTCCTCCCACCAACTCCTATTTATATTGTCAGTTGCCCTTTGGATTCAACAGAGCTTTCTGAACAGTAAAACTCCACACAGCATATGGGTAACGCTCTGCCAAACTATACATGTTCACAGAATGATTTACTGGGAAAGGATTGCCAGTGTGCAACTCTGGCAGAATTGCACTTTTCCACAGTTTATGGCAAAACCACCTCTGAGACCAGAACATGCAAGGCCAATACATGCCCACTGCTGCCCATGTGCATCTCTGCTGGGAGCTTGTGCTAGCAGAGTGCTGAGGCTGGGAAACAGGCAACTGATAGGCCAGCCGTTGAGCCTAAGACTGTCTGTTCTCTAATAGACAATCATTTTTGGATGCATATGCAACTCTGAAAAACTTGGCAGTGATTACGTAGTCCAGGTTCTCTCCAATCTGTTTGACAAAGCCCTGTGACTCTTCAGTACCTGGGGGTAGATACTGCAGAGGCAGCTTCAGCTGCTTGTTCCAAATAGTCAGAGAGTTTCTGTCGTAAGACCCTTTCTTCCTTTTGCAGTTCTTGTGGGGCTGGCAACAATTCTATTTCAGTGTCTGCTTTTCCTCTTACTTAATTTCCTCAGTCTGTTTTAGGAAACCTTCTGTGGCCATGAAACAACCAGTCAACCTAATATTCAGGGGTTTTGGGGCTTAGTTTCCCTGTGCTGACTATGATTCCTCCCCGTTATGATCTCCTTGGAACACCAATAGTGCTTGCATTAAGTAATGCCTCTGTTCCACATGCGGTGACACATTTTAGCAGTTTGTAACTCGACTACAGCTGAGATTCAAACTGGTCTATAAGACATAATGGGCATGATTGCACTGCTGAGAGCAGGTTCCAGGAAGGAGACGGCTGGTTTGATTAATTGTATCTGTATCAGCTTCCCAGCAAGTGATTTTTTGGAGCTGAGTTTCTTGCCTTGCTCAAACAAGGTAGTAACTAAACAGATACATTTCACTAAAGGCCCTGCAAACTTCTGTCCCCAGCTAGTGGCTACACATTTGGTTTCTCAAGGGCAGACACAGGGTATTTACACCTGTCTTGAGGGATCTAGTTGAAATCAGTCAGAAATACTGTCCAAGCTGGAGTCTGATGAGAAGGATAAAGGTAAAAAGTATCAATTTAGGAAAATATTTAGGCTAAATGTGATCTAACCTCTTCCATGTTTCTTAAGACTAAATAAAATACAAGGAATAGTGCAGGGGATGATTTTCAGGGATCTGTAGTTCTTCTGAAGTCTCACTGTGAAATTACTCATAACACAAACTAACATGCTCCAACAGTTATAAAACATCTCTTTATACAGTCTCCTGAACATACTTAGTTCGTCAATAAGCTGATTCATCAAGGTGACTGCTGCTTCTGCCACTCCAAGAACGCACAATATAATTGAAGTCATCAGGATGCAACTGTGGCTCCAGACCTACACTGTTTATAAGCTTGACCCCTTTTGTACAACTGTGCCACTGTTCATGTGACAGGATTCCTGTAGTGAAAGCCTCTTTGGGTGGTACCTATTCCTGCATCTCACCTGGGGTGGGATGGGTGTGTTACTGTACAAGGTGGACACAGCAGTAAAGCTGTTGTAGCTCATAAACAGGGCTGAAGTGTCTCCCCTGCACTTCTGACTTCACAGTCAAGTGCTGTCTAACTGTCCTTGAACACACAAATACAAGTGTAATTGTCTGTTAATAAGACGTCTTACTGTGGAATCTTTTAAAGGAAATGCAAAAATGATGAAGCACTGTAACAGCATGTCCAGAGAAGTACTATCAATTTTCAGTAAGAGGTAAAACAATCATCCATGATGTATGATGGAAGTAACATGAACCCTGTTTATTTCCAGGGGATGGAGTAAATGGCCTTTTAAAGTTCCCTACCCTTGTTTCCTGTGGTTTTCTGATTTGCAGTAATGAAAAATTTTAATTCACAATAATTTATTTATCCTCCATTTTTGCCTGCAAGTATTGAAGAGCTCTAGCAGGGGCTGGCTGGTGTTTGCTGAGTCCCCATGGAGCCAGCAGGTGTCATCAGAACCTTTAGTTCTCATATGGGAAGAAGGATAATTTTGTGTGTTTGGACAGCTGCCCTTCTCTGTGCCTTACTAAGTTTGTGTCATAAGACACGACTTAAGCAGGCAGGAGACACAAACTTAAAAAAATGTCACTGGCAAATATTTCTGTTCTCCAGGGAGGGCATCTCAAAGTTTCTCCAGTAGATGTGAAATGCAAGTGCATTTCTATTTTAAATTCCTGGAAAAAATTCAACTTGAAAGTCAGGAATTACAAAGTGTGTAGGAGATTGGTATATCTAAGGGGAAAAAAACCTTATTGTACCTTCAAAATGGCAGAAAATTTTACAATCGATGACTTCTGATGACCTGAACTTGAAACATGATCTATTTTCCCACTATTTCTTATCCAAGTTCCATGTTTACATGCACTGCACATGCATCTCCTTACTGCTGTGATAATCAATCTGAGTTCCTGGGACTTGTAGTGTTTGACTGTCTGGCCTGAAGCAATTACCTGATGTAGTGAAGAAATCTCTGCACTTTGGCCTCTGTAGCAGACATGCAAAAGGTACCCTCTGGCACTTGTGAAATGTGCTGAGGGTTACTAAGTACCAAATGAGTGAAAGTTAGTGCTACCTGCATTGTCCAGAGTGGCTGGTAAAGAGCTCTGCATTGTGGGGTTGAGTTCT
This sequence comes from Aleadryas rufinucha, assembly GCA_013397815.1. NCBI lineage: Eukaryota > Metazoa > Chordata > Aves > Passeriformes > Aleadryas > Aleadryas rufinucha. Next base: position 8,193 of record VZTH01015288.1, on the reverse strand, counting down.
TGATTTTCTTTGGGGTTTTTCCATTTGAACAGAAATATCAGTGCAGTAACCTGCTGCAGGCCTGGCACTGAGCATGTTCTTCCTGTTGGAGGTTGCATGGGGTGCATATTCAAAACCAACACTTCTTCCTCAAGAAAGTGTGTATCTACCTGGCTGTGCTTTTATGGAGTATTTAAGCAGGAAATATTTTCCATACAGGACTTGGTGTCTTTGTTAAAGCTGCTTCAGCACCTTATACTACCTGTTCTTCCATGAGACGTGTCCATGCCTCTCTGGTTCTACTCATTTCTACATGCTGGTCTGTGACCAGGCCCTTCCTGAGGTTTTTGAAGACAGTATCTGTGTCGTGACCTATGTATCTATGTTTTGAAGCCAATATCTATCTGAAAAAGTAAAACTAAAGTGGAGAAGCAAGGGCAGATAAACAATTCCTTAAGACATTAATATTTTCTTCAAATAATATATGAAGCTGTTATATGGCAACAAAACAGTTCTTGTGAATTTGAGTTAAAAGGATAATAAATTACATGCTGCTACAAACAAGGGACATCCATAATGACCAGTCTCAAGTGTAAGACCAGAGGCATTGCACATTTGTGGCTATCACTCAACTGTAAATATAATATTCATTTTCTAGGAAAAGACGTATTAAACTAAAAATCTACTATAATTTGAACATTTGTAATTAATATATCCGTTGTTTCTTTCCCATAAGGAAAATTGTTTGGACAGTGAAATAGTTAAGTGGACAGCAACCTCTGTCTGTGAGCTGTATAGGGACTCAAATATGGCTTTTTTTATGTTTCGTAAGAATATCGCATTTAATATGTGGGCAGTGCCAGATGTGAGGTGTTAATTTTTCACTTCCTTGATTTATGCACTAATGTCACTTAGCAACCTTACTTATCTTTGAAATGGAACTTCTTAAGGATATACATACATAGCTAGTGAGAATATAATTTATACTGGAAAAAAAAATTGGGAAATGGAGCAAATGCATGAACCTCTGTCAGTCCTGATTGACACCAGGTGCTTAGTTTAAAGCTCTTTTGAGAGGTTTTGTTTAGGCCACTACAGAACTGCTCTTCCCAGTTCCTGATATATTCTGATTAAACTGCCATCCAACTCTGAATTTTGAGTCAGTAGATTTTCAGCTTGTATTTTTTGAGATTAGGTTATATTTTCTCTATTTCAATCTCTCTCTCTCTCTTGCCTTCTTTCGATTTCATTTTATATATTTTGAAAGTATTCTTTTTTTTGCATCCACTGTGACAAAATGATAACGTCTGAAACATACCAAATTCATGCAGCTGAATGACCTGATTCAGGGCAGACACTTTTACAGCCTGTACTGTGGGAGGAAGTGATGAGCTCATCTTTGCCAGACATCAGATAATCTGCACCAGAGAAGTTATGGAAACCAGGTTTCACTGAATCTGCAGGCCAGACAACTCTTTATAGGTACCAAAAAAGTGCAAATATGTTTGCTTTCAGATACTTGTTTTTATGCTGGTAAGTTGATCCCATCAATGTGTGAGAGGTAGATGAAACCTTAATATTCACTTCTGAGATAACAAAGAGTAGTGAGATATGTTCATCATGAGCAGTTTTTATGTAAGAATCCATTCCTATAGGGTGATAGGACAACTGGAAGGAGGAGAGAAGAAAAGGATGACAATCAAGGTTGTAGAAAGCTGAGACTTTACCGAACAGGGATCAGAAAAAGTGACCTTGTAGGCACTCAAAACCTGGCCCAAGATTCCACCAATCCATGGAACATGACTGGCCATTCGAGGTCTGTTCCTTGGCTAGTACCAGCATGTTCCCATGGGGTTGGCATGGACAGTGCAGTCTCTCAGTGAACTCTCTGGGTCACTTGGAGTAGAAAGTTGTATTCCCACAGGATGTGGACCATGGGTCAGCTCAAAGCACCTTCACTGCCAGGACCCCCATGGAGATTCAGCTGTAGGTTAGTCTTGCTTTTCTGTGCTGCAGCCATAACTACAATATCAGCAGTGTTCTCTATGCCTTTTCTTGGAAAGATTCCCAGCCTCCTACAGTCAGGATTTTGTGCCAAACTGAAGCATTTAAAAGCCTATAATACATTGTATTATATATTCCTTTAAAGAGAGTGGTGTCTCCAGTGTGGGAGCAGTGTTACTTCAGACACTCCCTGGGGCTGTAGCCAGATCAGAATAAGTGACTGAACACATCCAAGACATACTTCTTACCTCCCAGAAGGCCTCATCTAGCATCTTCACTTGTTCCTTCTTAGTCATTTTTGATTGAAAGCACCTATTTTGCTCCCTATATAACGACACAATTTTTGGATTCCACTGAAGTCACTCTATAGTAAATGATAGTAACCTTGGTCAGCATGTGATTATAGAATGAAGGCAAGATTTCTGCATCATATAATTTGCTTCTGATGGAGGTATTCATTTTTCTTTTTGGCATTGTAATGAGCATGGGAGTATTTACATTAACAGGAGGTTTAAATTACAAGCCACCACCCATTCTTCTTCAGCGAGCAGTGGTGTCTTCAAGTTCCAGTCACTGTCCTTCTAAAGGACAGCCAGTCCTGTGGTCAGACTTCTTGTCAGCCAACATTTCTGTTCAGTAGAAGATAAGCGTAGGGTGAATATCATATTTCAGCGACATTTTATTGAGCAAGTGGCTATATTTAACAAGACTTTGCTCTCTCTGACCAACAAGCAAACAAGTGCTCTGGTGAACACACAGTGCAGTAATAACACAGAATTGAGGACTCTATCAAGAGACTGTAAGAGAACAAACTTTACTTTTTAACATCATGGTTCACACACTTGCCACCCAAACCTGTATCTTCAGCTTGATCATCGTTATCGTACAGCTTAGGCACAACATAGCCATAAGGAGGCATTGGAAGATCTAAATTTGGACACAAAGATGCTCCCATTCTAAAGGAAGAATATATTCACTGCACCTACTTTGACGCTTGTGGGAGGTCAGACCCAATGATAATCCATCCTGCCTGTACTCCATATAGGTTGGTCTGGCAAACATCTTTGCTTTTAACCTGCTCCAGATATCCTGTCTCAACTCCTTAGACTTGCATACGAGTAACGTGGACCATGTGTGACAATGTGCTCAGATGCTCAGCCTCCTGCTATTGTGTACCACATCAAATTGCTCCTCCCAGGTAATGTGTAACACGATGGGCTGCAGCAGATCAGGAGCACTAAACAGAACATCAAAAATAGAGAATTGATGTTCTTCATATGAGAAAATAAACATATAAGATACAGACTGTTGCAATAATAAGGGGAGGAAAACTACCAGTCCTTTCAGTGTGGATATGTTTTATTGTTTTATCAGTAAATTTTAACTGGCATCGGGCTGTTTACCTGAGGAATAATGCAGTGGAACTCTGATGGGAAAGTGTTACTATCCTAAATCCTTGTGTGGACTTTCATTCCAGCATGAGTGACTTCTTGGGTGAGCTTAAACTCTTAAACTCTTCAGCAGGTGACAAATTAAAAAAGATTTCTTATGTCAGAACAAAAGTTTCTGTACAGAAAATTTTCAATCTAGAACTATATTATTTTAAATCAATCCTCTAGATCATAGCAGAACCGTGGTTTTTTGTGCATCTAGTGTAATGGAAGATGGAATGATTCAACACATCACTGAATATGATTTTTGGAAATTGATTTAACTCTTTCTGCCTTTTTGATCAAAATTCAACATGTGAAGCCTTGCAAAACTCACGGTTTCCACTGCTAGCTAGCACCACAGGAGTAGGTCTGATACTATGGCTGTGTGACTCCCATACTGGACTCACAGAGCAGCTCTTACTCTTGGCATGCCCAGACCTGCCATGGTGTGATGGATTTTGAGTTCTCAGAGAGAGCTGAGCCAGTGAGAGCCTCCCTGTAGGAGCAATTACACCAATACAGCTGTGCCTGTAGCAGTACAGCTCATGCTGCTCAGGAGAGGTGGCACAGTCTCCGTATGAGACAGTGGTACAATGACATAACTCCATTACTGCACTGAGCAGGCTGTGGGTTTAACTGCCCTTACTCAGGCAAGGACCACTCTAGTAATTAATTATGCATATGCTGCAGTTTATGTTGGTAACAGCGTGTCTAGTTCAAGTAGATGTGATAGATATAGGTGTTGAGGCCAGTCCACAGCACGATGCTGAAAGCCTGCAAGCAAACAAGCTCTAACAGATGAGGCTGCAAAAGCAAAAGTTGAAGCCAGGCTAGAAATTTTGTTCTAAGCATAGATGAAATGCAAATGCCTCATCTTTTTTTCAGTTCTGCTGAAAAGAAAAATGAGCGGTGCAATGGAGTCTTTGGCCAGAGTTTTATCTCCTAGTTTAAAATCAAGCAATAGGGAGTTGGGGTGGAAGAACAATGCAGAGTCAGCATGCTAACTGCAATGCAAACATGAGCGTTATCTTAAATTTGCCCTGAGAGAGCAGAAAACAAAGGTATAAGCTAGCAAAGCATTTTCTTATAGAATCTCCTCTGTGCACTGACAGTGCCTTAGCCACTGTCTCCTTTAGAGTAATTTGGTTTAATTATACTAACAGTGGTTAACACTTCGATGTCCCTGAGCCATACAGTAAAGATCAGTGTGTGTCAGTGCGTGCAAGTGTATCGGTGTGTGGGTGCATCTGTAGGAAAGAAATAGGAGACTGAGCCTGAGTGCCAGGACTTAAGCAAACAGATGCAGAGCTGGAAGGACCTGGGCTGTGTCCCTTTGCCCATTAGCCAGGGTTTGCTCAGGAATGGTGGCAAATTGCAGTCACCCTGAGAGCAGATCTTGGGAAGGAATCTGAGAAGACAGCATGCCTTGGTGGAGTACAGCCCACCTAGGGAGCCCTGCTGGCATGTCAAGCAGCACCTCGACAGGCAGCACTTCCCCCACACTGCTCAATGGTGTGGGAAAACAGCCAGGAGGGAGCAGAGTCCTAAACCCCACTGTTCTTTTTATCATCTCAACAGTGATGCATTTGAGCTGGGGAGAAATCTGTATATTAAAAAGTGCTGTCATCACAGTCTCCCAGTAATCTCAAAAATGTCCAGATTTTGTGCTATCTTGATGTGTGGTTTTGTTCACTTCCCCAACTGCATGAGGTGTGAGACTCATCTCTTCTTGATGCACTTCAGGAGCTGTGGAGATATGCCCTGTGTTGGTAAATGTGGCCTGCATTGGTTACAATATCATATACATGGTAGGCAGAGCTAAGCTGAAACAAAATGTACCGGCTGCCTTCAAGTGTCTGCTCTTGATTCTGCAGTGATAAGGTGATCTCAGCCGTCCTAAAAATTGTAGGTTTTGCTTGTGTCACTTTAAAGGGGGCATTTGGAAATTGGTATTTTTTCTGCATGGGGAGATCATGCCTACAAATACGGCAGCAAAAACACACTCCTGACTTCAGACTTCCAGCTCCATGGAAATCTCTCCTTTTCCCTCCTGTCCCTGTCTGTGCTACCCAAGAAAGGACAGCACACGCAGGGACATCCGATGGATGACACTGGGACTTTTGCATCGTGGTCAGTGACTGCCTGTCAGTGAGGCTGACACCTCCGACCCCAAGGCTCCTTCCACCTGAACTCCTGTTTATCATCAGCCCACCCTGTAGGGATACCCCCACTGTTTCTGCCCAAATGGCCTCACACGTGTTCAGGTTCAGCCCCAGCACTGCCAATTCTGGTGGCTATGAGCAGAAGCAGAATGAGATGACCAGAGGCTGAGCTTTTCTGCAACCACCAGCTTAAACACACCCTATTTCTTGAACTTGCATTTATATTTTACTAAAGTCTGGAATTATTAGAAAGTTTTTCTTCTGTGACCAAAGGACGCCAACTTGACAAAGAAAAATGCATACAAAATCTGCCTGTTTGGGAAGACTGCTGAGTTAGACAGGTTTTCCTGCCTGATGCTGCTGGGCTCCATGGGATGGCATCACCCTCACTGCCCAGCATGACAGGCTGAGCTCATTTCCACTGCAGAGCCACTCCAGAAGTCTGTCTTTTCCACATGATTGTATGAGGAATTCAGGATATATTTTGAGAATATTGAAAAATAAATCCTCAAAAAATAAAATAAAATAAAATAAAATAAAATAAAATAAATCCCCCAAGCTTTTGTTAAAGTTTTAAATATTATACAATTATTAAGTCATGCTAGACTTTTACCTGTGGCCAAACATGTTAAATTAGTTAAACAGTTATTTCCTGTGCTTTGAAGCCAGCTATTTCAACACTGCAGGTAGTCTGATAATCTCTCAGCTGTACCATTTACTAGGCAAATAGCTTCTCTGTGTAAATAACATAGCCAACCCAGGGATATAAAATAATGGATAGAACTAGCTCAAGCTGTAATACGAGTGCTTCAAATTATACCCAGATTGCCTAGGGAGCGATGACAAACAAAACCAGATTCTCATGCTTGTCTCCTAGAACCAAGAACCTGCACAACCACATTCACATGTGGCCTGCAACGAGCTGTCCTTAAAAATGCTGGCTGTATTCAGTGTCCCAACACCAACAACACTGGATGTTTCAGCATCAGTTCTGGTCAGAGGCTGGGCACTCTGACACATGTGAATGAGCACACAGGGGTTTTGCCACAGCAACTTCTGTGTTGCTGTCACAGGACTGACAGTCATTTACAGCTCTGAAGATTTGTTTTAAAATAGTTTTTCCATGTAACCATGAAGAAAGCAACCTACTAGAGTTTTTAGCTGTGATTTCACCTCATGTCAGTGAGCTGCTCTCCTTTGTCAGTGAGTAGAGGCATGCTGATGCCTTCCACTAATCTGTAGCTGACTGGCTCAGCTCCTGAAGATGAGACAGAATAAATAATGATGAAATCTTATTTCTTGTAGCTATCCAGGGGGGAAAAAAGGTGCTTTTGGTAAGTTGCTAAACATCTAGTGACTGAATAACAGAGTATCAGTATAACAGATAAGATAAGGAGGCACAGGAAAAGGAGTCCTACTGATGCCTGTTGTACTGCTTTCTTCGGTTTCTGGACTAATAAAGCAGTTTGAAATTCTGTCTGTGGGACAGATCTCCTCAACAGAGCTCTGGGCCTGTTATCCCCAGAGTGGTCACCCAGAAGGTCCCTGGGCTGTGGATCAGCCTCCTGCCTGGGGGTGCCCCTCTGCCTCTCCGTGATGTGACCCTTTGCCAGCCTTCCTCATGGTCTTGCCTCCCAGCTGTGGGGAAGAGCTGAATGTCCTGTGGCCCAGCATGCAGCAGCAGGCTTGATGGGCGGGCAGGCCAGGGGAGGGTGTTTGGGGGAGAATCAGGACTGCCACCCAGGGCTGTCTCCTTGCCTCTAATTCCTCTTCCCCCTGTCGCACCAACTTTTGCCTTTTGTCCAACATTGGTCCACAAGGTTTGAAGCACTTGGCAGATCTCACTGACTGACTACAAAGGGGTGTTTTGGGGGGATGTTTTCTTTCCAAAACATCAGTTCTTCATCTACCATCAACTGGGCACTGAGAGAAGAGACCTCTGGTATCACTCTGTGAAGCTGATCTTGTGGTTAAACACTGCTTTTTGAGTAAATCCATAATGTATTCCTCCTTCAAATACGACAGAAGCTGGCATCCAGGGAAGATTTACCATTTCCTTTCTGGACTCAGCATATGAGTCTCTTGCATATTTCATGAGTTTCTTCCCCTCTTCCCTTCTCAGTAACCTCCAGGAAGATCCTCCTATGGCTGGCATGCTGTGTTACCTTGCACTGCATAGGGTATTTTCACTTTTCACATAGGGAGCAAGAAAACTCTAGGGCTGTTTGGTCCCTTGTCTCTACCCAGGTGTGCAGGGGACTCACTGATATTACCAATTTTTTTACATCCAAGTAACAAATTAGGTGACTTGAATTCCTACCATTTTCTTACACTCAAAATCTTGTTATGATGAAAAAACATGCCTTATATGCAAAGATGATAATTTATCAGTAGTATTTTTAAAATCTTAACAGTTTTATCCAAGAACTAATATCCGGGTTACAATGCTAAAACTTACTGTTCAGATTATGTATAGCTAAAATGTATACATGCAAACTTTTTAGTACCTTTCCTATTTTCTTGTCTTAGCTCACCCTTTCTCCATCCCACTCGTTCCTCAGGTTGACGGCTTCAACCCCAAGGAAAGGGGTGGCTAACGCCGCCGGTGCGTGGCT
>VZTH01015287.1:0-13897 GCA_013397815.1 Aleadryas rufinucha | reverse complement strand
TTTCATCGCTCTTCACCCGCGAGGACGAGCACCAGCTGCTCAGCCCGGAGCCCTCCCCAGACCAGTAAGTTACAGATCGCTGGGGGGGACCCCAAAACCCCGGATCCAACCCCTGGGAACCGCCGAGCCCCCACAGCCCCCCACCCCATCACCTGCATCCCCCTCGCCGGCCTACAGCACGGAGCGGGGGCACGGCGGGGCTTGGAGAGAAGGTCCCTGCACCGACATTTCCGTCCCCGCTCTCTCCCCAGCCCGTTGGCCACTGAGCCCTCCGAGATGCCCCACACTGAGAAGGCACCTGGATTTTGGGATCTCTTTGCTACCAAGTGGCAGCAGGCGTCGGGGCCGGACAAGGGGGTGCCGCCCCCGGAGCCGGATGAGAGCCCCGGGGAGCCGCCGGGTGACGACGGCAGCGACCTGCGGGAGCCAGAGGAAGGGGCCTTCCACTGGGGCTTCCTGGCTGGCAAACTGGCCGAAATCCGGAATAAAAACGCCCCCAAGGGCAACTAGAGGAGGACGCACCAGCCGGGCTCTCCAGCAGTTACTTGCGGCCCCCCACTGCTGGTGGGCAGCGCCCTGGCCGTGCCCGAGGGCTCTGCCGTGGGTTTGGGTGTCATCTCTGCACTAAAGACCCCGAGGGTGCCCCTTTTCCCTGAGCTCTGCCTGGTGCTTTCCTTGCCTCACCCCCCCTCAACAGCCCCAAGGCCCCTGAAGCAGCACAACCCCGAGGGTGGGAGGGGGAGCTGCCCCCCAGCCCCAAAGCATCCCCCCCCAACCACACACATGCCAGGCTAGAAAAAAACCCCAAACAGATTTATTGAGGGCTGCTCTGGCCCCAGCAGGCCCTGTTCTGGGGAGGAGGGGGCTGTGGGGTGGGCACTGCCCATGAAGGGGGGCTCGGGCTCTGCCCACCCCCCAGCCTGCAGCTGGAGCAGGACATGGGTGGTCAGTGAGGGCTGCAGGCCCATCCCACCCTGCTGGGCAGGGGACAGGGAGGATGGAGCCGATGGGTGACAGCAGGGGGACAGCAGCCTGCGGCCCTGAGGCCACGGAGAGACTCACCCGGGGGTGTCCCTTCCTCACCTGCCCCCCAGGTGCCCCCACCACACTCAGCCTGCGGACCTGGTGGCTCTCCCAGCCTGCAGCATCCCCGCGGCACCAGGGCCATGGGTGCCACCAGCCCATCGGCCACATCCAGCGAGGGCCAGGGGCCAAGTCCAGCCAGCGGGAGCCACACGGGTGTCCTCGTCCCGGCCAGGCTGTCCCCGCTCAGACCGTGGACTCCTTGGCAGCCGCCCAGGCTCTCTGGCAGCCGTAGAGCCACTTGATGACACGGGCGTTGCGCTCCACCACCGACACGGCGGAGCCCAGCCGGACGTCCGGCTCCTCCTCGCCCGGCCCCGCGTCCCCCTCGCTGCCCCCCGAGGCCCGGCCGGGCTCGGACTCGCAGGAGCCGGGGGGCCGGGCCGAGGCGTTGTCCCAGCCCGCCGGCCCGAAGCGCTCCCGGCCCAGCAGCTCCACCAGCGCCCGGTCCAGCCCGCAGTAGTTGAAGAACCGCTCCTGCTCCGACAGCGGCAGCGACACTCGCAGAGCCAGCGGCTCCTTCCCGGGGGCACCGGGGGGCTGCGCCGCGGGGCTGCCGGGCACGGGGAAGATGCCACCGCCGTCACCGCCGCCGCCGCCTCCCGGCGTCCGCGCCTCCTCCTTCTCCGCCGGCGCCCACAGCATGGGGGTCTCGGGGCTCCGGGGGGGCGGGGGTCCCTCGCCCAGCGCCCTGGCGGGGGGCGAGCTGGGGGGTTTGTCTCTGAGCGGTCCCTGGAAGAGGCGCCGCATCAGCCCCGAGCCCTTGGTGTTCTCCTTGTCGCCGGGCAGGCAGTCCCGTTTCTGCCGGTAGATGACGAGCGAGTCGGGTCTCAGCAGGCGCCTGCTGCCGCTGCGGCGCGACACCGGGGACTGGGGGCACGGCAGCTTGCGGGGCCCCTCCCGGCCCAGCTCGGAGCCCGGACACAGCTCGTTGCACTGCTGGAGGGCGAGCAGGCGCCGGCCGTGCGGGGACAGCCGGGGCGAGCCCCGCAGCGCCGGCTCCTGCCGCCTGCTGATCACCTGCTGGGACTTCACGTACTTGGCCTTGTCGGCCTCCAGCCGCTCCACGGCGCTGGGTCTGCGGCCCCCGCTGCCCCCCGGGCCCTGCGGGCACTCGGGGCTCCGGTTGAGCCAGGCCAGGGGCGAGCCGCGGCCCGGGGCCATGAGGCGCAGGTTGCCGGAGGCGCAGACGGCGAGGCTGGGGCTGCCCAAGGGCACCATCGCCCCGGAACGGCGCTGCGGATCGCTCTGCTCCCCTCGGAGCGGCCGGGCACGGCCGGTGTGGCAGCTGGGGAGGCTCCCGAAGCTTCGCTCGGCTCCTGGATTCAGCCCTGGGAGGAGAGAGGAGAGTCAGGGTGAGCCCCGAGGGTGCAGCGGTGAGGAGGAGGAGGAGGAGGAGGAGGATGGGGGTGAAGCAGAGCTGAGGGTCCCCTCAATGCCACACAGGCAGCGAGTCCTGCCAGCCCAGGCAGGAACAGCCCCCGGGCAGGAAGGGAGAAGCGCCGAGCATCCGCCGGCTTCACCCGCATCCCTGGAGCGGCTTCCAACAGGAAAAAATACCGGAGCCGGCCGCCGCCTCGTCTTCCCGAGCGGCAGAACAAAGCCGGGCTCAGGAGAGCTGCCCCACGGCTGGGGGCGTTCGGGGGTCCCCGAGCCGTGCCCCACACAGCCAGGCTGGGCTGGGAGGGAGGATTCTCCCTTTCTCCGTGGGTGAGGGCACGGAACCGGGGGGTTTCGGCAGCCCTGGGGTGCTCTGACCCTTGCTGAGCTCACCCCAGCACCCCCCGTGTGTGAATGCGGTGGTGGGGGAAGGAGCCCGGAGCTGGGGCTGTGAATGCCCCAAGCCGATGGTCCCACCGTGCAGAAAAGGCCCGAACGGCCCTGAAGAGCCACTCCATCGCCAGCCCTGGGTGACAGCAGGGACACGGGGCAGAGCAGAGCTCACGGGAGCAAAGAGCCCAGGAGCCCTCTGCCCCGCAGCTCCACACCGCGGAGCACACACGGGGAAACTGAGGCACGCGGTGCCTGGCCCTGTGCCCCCGAGGGATGAGCACGAGGTGCCCGGGCTGGGACTGCCCAGGGTGCCGCAGGGCCCTCACCCTCCCCAGCCCAGCCCCGCGGCCAGGACCTGCGCCAGGCAGGTGGGGGATGCTCTCGCTCACCTGAGCCCACGCAGGGATGCAGGGATGGGATGCAGGATGGGATGCTCCAGTCTCACGCAGCTCCTGCCCCTCTGGTTGCCGCGGCAAACTGAGCCCAGAGCCGGCAGCAGCCTCATATAGAGGATGAGGAAGAGGAAGAGCCACCCCTTAACCCCTGCCAGCCCAGCCCCGCCGGCAGGAGCCCACCCCGTGCTGACCCCCCCTTTCACAGCCCTGCCCAGCATTAACCCCCCCTCCTCCTGCAGCTCCAGCTCACCTCTGCCAGCTCCCCTCCTCCCTCCGCCTCCTTACGGGAACCCGGCCGGGATTTCGGGATCTGCAGCAGAGATTTTTGCCTCCGGGTCTCTGTGTCCCCCTGCACACGGCGGGTCAGCAATGGGGCAGGGAAATCATGTCCACTCCAGCAGCTTCTCCTTCTACACCCACCCCGGAGTGCTGGGGGCAGCCCAGGAGCAGGAGCCCACCGCAATCCCCTTCCCCAGGATCCTGCCCGGGCAGGAAAGAGGGAGGAAAGGTCCTTCTGGCACCTTCTCCGGTGGCGGCGAAAGGGTCAAAGGCAGCCCCGAGCTGGCCGGTTCCTGCCTCTTCCCCCCGGGAAGGGCTGTAAATCGCAGGAAGCCACAATGGGCTGGAGCTAGCCCAGGGGTTATTTTTACCGCTGCCCTCTTCCCTTCCCGAGGGCCGAGTGCTCCCACAGGGACAATCCCGGCCCCCTCCATCCCCGGCTCCTGCCCGGGGGGCTGCGAACGTGGCACTGGAGCAGAGGGGGAAGGACCCGCTGCACCCCGAGCTGGGCTCCCAGAGCCTCGGAGCGGGGCCAGAGAAAGCCCCCGGTGCTCCCCGGGGAGCCACCGGCTCCCTGCACCCCTCTGGCAGCCGGTTCGGATGGAGAGCTGGGACACAGCCCGGCCCAGGCTGGTCACAGGGACGGGGACAAGGCCATGGCATTCGGCCCCAGGTCCTGGGATGAGAGGGGACCTGTCCCCGAGCACTTCTGTCCCCAGCCCAGTTCCTTCCTGAGGAGCTGCTGCTGGGAACGGGGCTGGGGCTGCATCCAGCACCTTCCCGGCCACGGCAGCGGGGCCAGGAAGGGGCTGGGGCCGGGACTCCTGTGCTGACGAAAACGGGGCCTGAAATGGAAGCTGGGCAGGATGAGGGGGGCCAAGCCTTGCTCAAGATCTGCAGGCACTGGAAAAAATTCCCAGTGAAAGCAAAGAAGGAAAAAAAACCACCTCTTTTATCCTAATAAACCTGGAGAGGGGCAAAGCAGGCAACACTTGGGCTCTGGGTGCAGGATGTGGCAGCACTGGAGAGTATCCGGTGGAAGACAGGGAATAGGATCAGGCCAAGTGATGGAGCTCTGGGATCTGTCCCTGGATTCCCTCACGGACCTTAACTTTAACTGCAGGCACCATGAATCACTGTTGATTAGGAAGTGTTTTATTTTCCAAGCTGGAATCCCGGCAGCTGTTCTGGTAAAGCCACAGGTGAGTAAGAGCAGCCTTGAAATCACCTTTCCCTGGCGGATGCAGCCTGTCCCTAGGGGATGCTCTTCCCAAACGCCTGTCCCAGAGTGGTCACCCTCCTTGGAGCACCTGCCAGGCACTTGCTGTTGAACTGGAATATTTGGATAAGGCAGATTCCCTTTGGGATACAGAAAGGGATGATTTGAGGGGCCCTTCCTGGCATCAAACTCCCAGGCAGCTCCTGCTTTTTCCTGCTGATGGGGGTTTTGTCCCTGTGACTTGACAGCGCCCTGCTCCTAAAAATGGGCTTTCAGATTCCCCCAAAACACTTCCAGAGCTCCCCAGCAGCACCTGCAGCAGCTCAGTCTGGTACTCCCACCTCCCCCGTGTCCCTCTGGATGGATTGTGGCGCTCCAGGCACAGAAACTGCACTTGGCAGAACCGGCCCCTCCAACCAGAACCTGCAGCCCCTGCCAGCACCACCCACTGAAGTTGGTGTTTAAATGCTCCCAACTCCCTGGGCCGGTCCCTTCCGTCCCCAAAGCACCAGGAAGGATCCAAACCACGGCAGCACCGATGTCCCCCGGGAGGATTCAGGGGACGAGGAGCAGAGGGAAGAAGTGGAGCAAAGGGAAAACCCCACAAAGCAGGGGCTGTTTGTGCCCCCCGCAGCCCAAAGGCCTCCCTCACCATGGGGAGGAGGAGGAAAGCTGTTTCCCTGCAGGGAGAGCGCCTTTCCAAGGGGTGGGATGGAGGCTGGGGCTCCCTGGAGGGGGATTTACCTCCCCCCAAAGCCCCAGCTGCCGGCACAGCCCGAGGGGAACTCTGGCTGAACCAAAACAAAGCAAAAATACCAACAAAGCAGCCAAAAAATTCCCAACCCCAGCCCAAGAAGGGGGACGGGCGAGCTGCAGCCTGAGGCCTCTGCACTGTGCAGAACGAGGGAAACAGAGCTGAGGTTGGGTTCTCCCAGCCCAGATGGGGCTTTAATTATCTCTAATTTCTGCACCAGGGCATTTCCCTGCAGATTTCCCCACCCTCCCTATGGGCTAAATATATTTAAAGTACAGTATATATTATATATATAGTGCTTTTATATATATGGTTTATATATATATATGTATCTATCTATGGTTTGTTTTTCATTTTGTGGGGAGGGAACTCAGCTCGTGTCCGAGTTTAAAATCACCACTCTTACAACTAAACCAAAAGTGGGACTTTCTCCTTTACTAAAGGTCTTTACCCCCTTACAAAAATGAATCTAAACCCAAATTGCACTGACTTAAGCACCAGGCTCCTGCCAGGTGGGAATCTGCCCATTCCAAGTGGGAATGTGTCCACTCCTGGCACCAGGAATCCACAGGGGAGAGGACTGGGCTCGGGTTTGTTGTGGGTGTAAGAAATTCCAAGAGAAGCTCATTTGCAGCATTTCCAGTGTGCAGATCCCTCTGTGCAGAGCACTGCTAATTAAAACATGCAAATGAGGGCTACACTTTCCTGTCATGCATAAGTAATGATGTTTCCTCACCTTTACTCCTCAGGTTTCTCAGGGCATGTGGGAGCAGCAGGACGCTGTCCCTGGAGGGCAGCACTGACCGAAAGCACTTCCCCATAAAACGTCCTAAAACTTCATCGAAATTCAGGATTTTATTTCAAAAACAGTCATGAACTTAATAAATTACACAATAATTTTCCTCATTATAAATTCTCCATAAAATATATTTTACAGTTTTTAAAGAAAAACGTGGAAAAACAAAAAATCTTTCCCAAGTGCTGGGAAGTGCCTTGACTTCGTGTCACGCTGGTGAACGACCCCGCAGCTGCTACAACAACTTGATTTATTTCCTCAAAACAAAGACCTCAGACAACAAAAATCGAAGAGAACACAGAGCTCGAGGACTACCAGTGTCACCCAACAGCGAGGATAAGCACCATGAGAGGGATTTCAGGTACCCCCGACCTATAAAGTGGCAATCAGTGCAAAGAAACACTTTGGGAGTCAAAAAACCCCAAAACTTCCCCGTGCCATTCCCTCCTTTCTGCCCTGCAGGCAGCGGGACCCTGCAGAGGGGAACCAGGTGGTTCACAGAGCACCTCAGAGGGCAGCAGTGTTATTGTGGTTATGATTTCTGGGGGGTAAGAGAGGGGGACGCTCACCCCTTTAGTTTTAAAAAGCTCTCAAGTTTAACATGAATTAATTAACCCCCTCCAAGTTTTTCCTGTCTAATGACCCTGCTGAGATGTGAGAACTGGGAGGCAGAGTTGGCACAGGAGCGAAGTGTGTTTGTCTGAGGATCACTCCCTAAGACCATGAAGTGAAAGAAAATAACAAGAATTATAAACTAAGGCCAGCTGGGTGACAGCCCCCAGCTCCCACAGCACCAGGTAAGAACCACCTACGGCTGTAAAGCCTCAGAAGTTGGGTGGAATCAGAATCCTTTGCTTTTGGAAAAACAAAAAATGATATTTTGTTTATTCACACTCAAAAGAATAAACACTGAGTGCCCAGAACTGCTCCCCCAGCACCAAGAGGGCACAGTATTCAAAAAGCAAATTATACAAGGAAACACTTACAGCTATTTTCAAGTAAGATTTGGATGGGGGGAAAAAAAATTAAATCGAATTTATTAAGAAATCCGGCCTTTCCTGCAGCTTTAAAGGCAATTTTAAGACTCTGCTTTTTCCAGAAGGTCAAACTGGATGGGAAAGGTCAGCCCTGCACCCAAAAGAACAAAGTGCTGTGCTGGCACAAAGAGCTTCTGTGAGCCCTGCAGTGTCAGGTGGCCTCAGTGAAACCTCTCCCAGCCTCAATCTGCTCTGTGCAACAGGAGCTGGGGATAAGCAGCTTCCAACTGCTCCAAAGCTCCCCATCCTCCTCCCATCTGTGCTTTTAAATAAAGATCACTTCTTTAAAAGGAGGAGAAATAAAACAGAAATCAGCCCAGGCTGCTGCCTCTCACGTACCTGTCACTGAGCTTCCTCCCAGCTCTGACACCAGGTGAGCCAGGGGACAGAGCTGTCCCCTCATCCCCACTGGACATGGGGCAGTGCCAGGGAGGAACAGGCCATGGCCAGGATTATCAGCTGGATCCAGTTAGTGGGAAAACTCTGCTGCCACCACATTTTGAAGGATTTTAACAATATGCTGATGTTTCCATCAAGTGAGGGCACAGAATTCTGCTGTGATAAATCCTCCAGGTGCTATGGGATTACGGACACCAGAGCAGAGAGCATGCTGAGAAAAGGTAGATGAATTGATTAATAAAAGCAAAATCAAATGATCAATGACCCAGCCCCCTGGCAGCACCTGACTATACATTTTCAATTTGACTCCCTCGGTGATGAGCTCGTTAAGCTCTAAGTGCTAAGATCAGCCACATTAGCACTTCAAAAGCAGCTGATCCCCTTGCATTGCTTTTTTTTTTTGTTTACAAAGTCAAGTCTTTGAAATTAGATAACAAAAATAAATAATAAAGTCATTCAGGCCTGGGGAAGGAGGAGTGCTTCTCACCCACCTTCTTCACCCAGTTTTCTAGCAGACCCCAATCATCCAGACCCACAGCAAATAATTTAAGTGCCACACACTCCCAGTCACTCATATACATAAATATATACACAGACTACATTACAAAGCCTCAAGATCTGCACTGCCAGCATGCAAATCTTTCTTTTTTTTTCTTTTTTCCATGAGAGTTCCTAATACTGACATAGGAAACTGGAATGTATGGGACACTCCATGACAGAGTGCTGGAAATCAAGTAGTGTCGGCTCTTGCAACATCGCCCTGCCAGTGCGCTCCAAGGAACACCCTCACGACTCCCTCCGGGATTTTACACCGCGGCCAACTCCACATTCCTGTCGGGAAACTCCAGTGAGGTGAAAATACCCCCTGCAGGTGAGCTCAGGCTCTGCCTGCCAGGCAGCCCTCACCCAGCCCCTTCACGTGTCCCAGCTGCTGTCCTTGAAGGCGATGTTGACCAGCCTGAGCTCCAGCTCGAAGGCGTCGGGCCGGTCCTGCGGGTTGGCCGCCAGCATCTCCTTGATCAGCTGCTTCATCCGAGCGTTCATGGACTTCTTCTTCACGGGGATGAGCAGCTCCATCTTGGGGTTCTCCAGCAGCGCCTCGCCCACGGGCACGATGGCCGTGCCCTGCTTCACGTAACTGCCCAGCAGCTCCTTCTTGGTCTCGGTGTCTATGAAGGTGATCCTCTCCAGCATGGCCCAGATGATGATGCCCAGGGCGAAGATGTCTGCCTTGGCCGTGTAGTGTCCCTCCCACACCTCGGGGGCCATGTAGAAGTCGGTGCCACAGGCAGTGGACAGGAAACATTTATTGACGTTGACCGGCTCCTCGGGGTTCTGCCCCGAGGCCGAGCACACCTTGCTCAGCCCAAAATCCGCCACTTTCAGGGTGGGCTCGGGGTCGCTGGCGTCCGCCCGGCTCTGGGAGATGAGGATGTTGTCGGGCTTGAGGTCGCGATGGATGATCTGGTTCTTGTGCAGGAAGGCCAGGGCGCTGCTGAGCTGCAGCATGAAGCTGGTGTTGGTCTTGCGGTTGGGCTTTCGGGACAGCAGGTACTCGTTCATGTCTCCTCCATCACAGAAATCCATCACAAACCACAGGTAATAAGCACTTTTGGGGTCAAAGGCTATTTCTCCTTTTAATGAGGTTTCTACAAGCTGCAACGAGGAAAAGAAACGCAGTAACTACCTGGTGATCATGAGAGCGAAAGGACGTGATGGAAACATGCATGAAATCAGGATCTTCATGGAGAGGGGAAATTTGGGTTAGTTATACACAAGGAATTCTCCCCTGTGGGGCTGCTGAGGCCCTGGCACAGGCTGCCCAGAGAAGCTGTGGCTGCCCCATCCCTGGAAGTGTCCGAGGCCAGGTTGGAACAACCTGGGATAGTGGAAGGTGTCCCTGCCCATGGGAACGAGATGGGGTTTAAGACCCCTTCCAACCCAAACCATTCTAGCATTGTTTGATCCTCCTCTCAACAATCCAGAGAGCAAGACATTGCAACAGGGGGAAAGAAAACATTATGCAAATGTTTTTATGTAAAAGGAGAAAAAAAAAAAATCACAATATATTTGCCAGCCTCCCTATCTTCCCTCGTGGGGAGCGTATCAAGCTCAGGCTCCTGCCCAGAAGCAGAGCTCGACGCTGATAACAGAATTTTTAAAGATACCCAGTGGCCATTGCCCTCCCATCTGTCCCAGCTGGACAGTGTCCCACCCTGACAAAGCCTGTCCCACCCACTTTGCCAACAGCTTTTCGGGATAAACAAAGTCTCACAAGTAACTCCACACAGCTGTATTTATCCATGAGAGATTTTTAAAGCCTGTTCTCCGTTCCTGACACATCAATGAATTCCAGCAAGTTAACACAGGACCCCTGAACTCAGGACAACGCTGATCTACAGGCACAGCTGAGCACGGAACACCCTTCCCACCATCGCTATCCACATGGTATTTTCAGGAACACAAGTTGAACAGCCAGTTCTTACAGCTGCTGCACACAGAAAGCAAAGTAAAACCTGCAATCACTTTTACTAATCCTGTTTACACAACTGCGTTTGCCTCTTCAGCTCCTCTGAGGTGGCTCTGCAAGGAAAGTCCTGCAATTATTTCTGTTAGTAGTAAAGCAATTGATAGTAAATCAATCTGGCTTTCAAAAATTATGGGGTGTGGTAATATTTAGAGAGGCATTTTGAAATGCTTTTTAAAAGTGACCTTTTCAAGAGAAAAAAATGGTAGTAATTTACAGCTATCTTCCCAGAGCAATTTAAACAGTAAATCTATTTCAGAGCTAAAAAATGCCTTATTTAGGGTTTGTAGTCAGCAATGGTGAGATTAAGGTATCTCAGGAGAGCAGGGAGCCTCCTCTGCCAAGAGGGCACCAACACAGCTCTGCCCTCCACAGTCACAGGAGCTGCACTTGCAGATGTTGTGAGAGTTAAGACAACAAAATCCACCCTCCACATCTGTGACAGTGGCAAAGCACCAGCAGGCAGAGCTAATTCAGGACTCAAACTCTCCAGATTTGGTTCAGCTGGCACTAAGAATCCGCCCCAGGAGAGGCTGACAGCAGCTCAGCTCTGTGAGGTCACCTGGGAGAGGAGAGGCTGAGCCAAGGGAGGGTCTGACTGTCCTTAGTTTAGCCCAGGCTACCACAGAGTGACCCCACCAGTCAGCTCAGCTCTGCCCTTTGCTCTTCTCTCGGGAGCAGCAAAACAATCTGTGGTGTTTGCACCTGGCAGGGGCCAGATCCCTGTGCCAGCTGCTCCCCAGCACCGCCATCCAAACCAGCGCTGGAAGCTCTTCCCCACCTTGCAGCTCCACCCTGGGGCTTTCCAAGCTCCTCCCTGCACATCTGCCCTCAAGCTGGAAGCAATCCCTGGCAGCTCCACTAAAACCAGGAAGGTAAGGCACTGACTTGTCCCCCATGAGCAGGCCAGTATTATTTTAGCCTAATCCCTGCATGAAAACAAGTCAGGAGCAGCTCCCAAGCCACAGGGAGCTGGCAAAGCCAAGGATCCTGGTTCTCAGGCTCGGACAGCACCCGGCACAACGGGATCTGCAGGGCTGTTCACCAACAAAAGGCCCACACCAGACAGCAGGAATGACAATAAAAACTGAAATGATGAGAGCTGACTAGGGCTAAAAACACTGAGCAGGCTGCTGGCTTTTTAAACCAGGGACACAAATTTCTGCCAGGGGGTGATTTATACTTGGGACTGCTTCTTGACAAGGGAATTAATTAGATTATCTTTCAATGTCTTTCCAGAGCTACTTGTTCTTCAAAAATGCACATCTTCTAAATTAAAGGATGCTTTCAGAGTGGTATTTATTCCTATATTTGTCATACCTTTACCACTCTTTGAAGAGATTAATAGTTATTTATCAAAAAAAGAAACAGTTCATGATGTGCTACCAGTTACTCATTGTTTCTGAAAGAGTTTTAAGTGCTGGCTTCCTATAAATCAAGACACTGATTTCCTCTTCCAAGGACACCCAGGATGGAATTCCTCCAAGCTCTGTCCCAGGACAGGGAGTGCTCTTTAACCTGCAGCAGGGCTGCTGCCAAAAACTCCAGCCTGCACCTCCCCTGGGCTTCACCTGTGGGGCTTCCTCAAATTATCAAAGCAGATTTGCATGAAATACAAATTCTGCAGTCTTTCAGAGCAGCACAGCTTCAAACCCCGAGCACCAGGCGATTGTTCAGTTTTTGTAAAGACCTCTATTCAGTTCTGGGTGCCAGCAATGCAAACAACCCCCTCACCTAACCGAGCACAGCTCAAAACCACGACCGTGGCTGCCCCACCTCCTCCCCCCAGCTCCGCATCGGCACCGATTCCTTCCACCCCGTCCCCTCGGCCTCGTGTACCTGTAAATAAAGGGAGGAGCTGGAGCCATGGGACATCTTCTGCACCATGCCATCTTTCTGCAAGATGCACTCCTCCAGGTGAATGACGTTGGGGTGCTGGCTCTTGATACTGCTAAGGGCCCAGAACTCGCGCAGAGCCAGTTCCACGTTCTCCGGAGCGTGGCACCGGATCTTTTTCACGGCCACGCGGGCACAGGTCCTCCTGACGACCGCTTCGTACACCACACCATAACTGCCACGACCAACCTCCCGAATTAGATCGTACTTAGGCTGGCTACTCACCATCTTCAAGAGCAAAGGTTCTGGGGAAGGGGGAAAAACCCACAGAGCTAAAACTCAGGCACAGGAACCGGGCTGTATTTTCCCCCCTAGGGGCTGGCGTGGCAGCGCCGGGCCTGCCCAGAGCCCGCCATTAACGGGGGGGTGGGGGGGTTGAGCGCTAGAACATTCCAGAAGCTACTCCATAAACCTGCACCTGTTGCCACGGGCCAGGTGGAAGTGAAATTGCATCTTTTCGTTAAGATCTCAAATACAGCCCAGTGCGTTCAAGGTGGCAACAATTCAAACCTAGACTGGTATCGTGCCGAGACAGGACTATCGAGAACGCTCCTGCTCCTCTCCCTCAGTGTCTTCCGTGAGCATCTGCAGGAATAACAGGAGGGTGTCATGCTCCCCATCCAGCCTGGAGAGCACAGGAGGTTCCAGTTGAAGCCCCTGGTTGGGCAGTGATGGATTTTAATTAACTGCCTTTTGCGGAGGTGACTGCAGGAGCAAATTATTGTTATAATTGAGTTGTTTTACTCGGAGAAGAGAAAGCTTCAATCGCTCTCCATTTATTTTTTGAGGTGACTGATTTTTCACCAAGTCTCCTCCGCGTGAGGAATCTACAGCTATGAAAGGTTAAAAAGGATAACTGATTGCAGAAGTTTGCACCCAGCATCTAACTTTCACTTTTGCTCAACAGAGCAAGGACAAAAGTTAAGTTACTGCTCTGAAAGTAAAACAAGAGAAAGAGAGAGACACACACACACACAAAAGAAAAATAAAAAAAAAGCCACCAAACCCTGCTGCAGATTTCTGACCCTCCCTGCACGCTGCCCTACAAGATTACAAACCAAACACCAGCACCACCTTCACACAACCAAACCAAAATGGGACACTGACTAGAGACAGGAATAAAGTAAAAAAAAAAAAAAATAAAAGCCTGGCTAGCCAAGGATCACTGGTCAAACAGAATGAAACGCAAAACCAAAAGTAAATAAATAAATAAAATCACACTGATAGATCAGAACTACAATAGCTTTAAGACAGCCAGTGATAAAGGTAATTCTCTTTATGTCAGTAAACCAGGCAATAAGGACCACATTGAAACGGCCTCTTATTAGTAGGAAGCTTTCAAGTATTTCCACTGCTTTAGGCAATTTTTTTTTGTTTTTTAAGGAAAAAAAGAAAAAAAAAGAAAAAGAGAGAGAAAAAAGGTATCATCAGTCTCAGGCAATGCTACAGAGATATTTCAACCTTTCAGCAAAGCTGTGTGATGCACGTTTGCAGGAAGGTTTTGAACCAAGATGTGACGTGTGTGAGAAACGCGTTACCAGCAGAATCCACTCACGGGACGGGCCGAGGCTGCACCTGTAGCAGGGCTGCAACTCCAGATCAGAGCCTGAACATTGAGATCCGATGGGCCAACAAGGGCAGGATCTGTCATTTCACCCAGTAACTCCGGGGGGAAAACACTGCGCTGCGTTACTCAAACACGGGCACACCGGGTTCCAAGCGGGCACGGAACGTCCCCC
>VZTH01015283.1:0-10279 GCA_013397815.1 Aleadryas rufinucha | reverse complement strand
AACCCAAAACTGGAACCCAAAACTGGAACCCAAAACTGGAAAACTGGAACCCCAAACTGGAAAATTGGAACCCAAAACTGGAACCCAAAACTGCAAAACTGGAACCCAAAATCTAATCCAAAAATGCTTTAAAGACCCCAAGATTTCTGACTTTGAAGTGCCAGCAGGAACTCAGAGAACTTTTTTTCAGCCCTGGGTGGTGTCTCCAGAACGGGGCAGGAGGGAAATGGCTGAAACCCCCAGGTGCTGCTGTGCAGGAGTTTCCTTCCCACAGGTGTCAGCAAAGCCCAGCACATCCTGGATTTCAGCCCTGAGCCCACCCTGCCCAGAATTCCCGAGGTGCATTCCCAGAAAAATGAGTGCCCAGGGATGTTTGCAGGGGTGCCAAGAACAGCAGCAGGGTTTGAACTCCTGCCTCACCCTCGGGAGGTAAAAAAGCACCTGGGAGTCCCTCAGAAAACACCAGCATGGGAGAAAAAAGCCCATATTTCACCCAGAACTGCATTTCAATGATTTTCATGGTGTGTGAGTGGCTGAAGTGCAGGCAGAGAAAATCCCGAGGAAAATCTGCCTGGCTGGGAATTGTAACTATCCCAGTGTAATCCATGGGATATTCCAGGATGATTCAAAGAGAAATAAAAGTGGGGTCAGTGATTCAGGACAGGAGGCTCAGGTGCAGCGTGAGGAACAGGCTGAGCACCACAGTGGGACACAGAACATCCCCAAAAGTGATTTATTGAGGGAAGGCAGGAAAAAACCTTCTGCAAACTAAAATAGGGCAGGGTTAGATGGGATATTGGGAAGGAATCATTCCCTGGGAGGGTGGGGAGGCCCTGGAATGGATTCCCAGAGAAGCTGTGGCTGCCCCTGGATCTCTGGGAGTGTCCAAGGCCAGGCTGGAATAAGCTGGGATAGTGGAAGGTGTCCCTGCCTGTGACTGGGATTGGCTAAATTTTAAACCCCTTCCATCCCAAACCATTCCATGATTCTCCCTTCTTATCAAACTGATCATTCAATCAGTGATAAGGAATGGCCAGAAAATCTTGTCAGAGACACCACCAGCTCCATGGAGGGAACAGCTCCAGAGGAAACCAGGGAAAACAGACAACAGCCAAAGCAGGGAAGGGGCAGACAGGAAGGTTTTAGGCTACAGAGCCCTAAAACATCAGGCACAGATTTTCCAAGGCAGGCATCCTCATTTCCTTCCCTTCATTCAGGAAATTCCCAGTTGCTGTACACCGGTCAGAGGTGTCAAACTGGTCCAGTGCTGTTTGCAGAGATTTTTACCACAACTGCAGACCCAGTCACGTGCAAATCAGACCTAAAAAATTAACCCTAAAGCACAAAGGTGATTGACAGGAAAGTGAAATTAATTTCAGCTGTAAAATCCCTGCAGTTGCTATCACAGGCTAAAATGTTGTTTTACAAGCAGCTCTTCTGCAAGACATTTCCTACCAGGAAAAAAACCTCAACCTAATGGCAGTGGAGGGGGTTTTAAAGCAGATAAAAAGTTCTCAGTGCCATTAAAAATCTGATTTACCTGCAGCAGAGAGAGAAATCTCCCAGAAGATGAGCACACAACAGCAGAGAGGTAGAGAGGGCTCATTCTGCTCCCTACCCACACAATCCCAGGCAGGAGAGCTCCCAGCTGCCTCATTCCCAGCATGTCAAACACCAAACACACCCAGAAAAGCAGGATATTGGAAATGAGACCTTTCCACTTGGGGGAGGCCATGAGGAGGAAAGACAGGAATGCTTCAGGGAGAAGGGATTTGACTTTTTTTGGACCATTTACTCTCCAAAGCTGCATCAAACGCTGACATTTTACACAGCAGAGCATCCCTGAGCCACAGAACAGCACATAAAAAAATCGAGGCAGGAATATCAATCAGCACTTGGACAAAAAGACAGTGTTTTGGAAGATGGATGCCCATAAAAGAAGAATAAAGTACAGGATTTAGATGGTTTAAGACTGGCTGAGTGTGTTTTTAGGGATTTTTTCATGGATGGTGTCTCAAAAAAAAAAAGGTGACCTTATTTTTAATCACTAAAGGCCCAAACTTTGCTTTTTTAGGGGAGGAACCTCATTTCCTAAACAAAGTTTTCCATGAAAAACACACCAGAGACTTAAAAATAATTCAGTGGTTTAATAAATGGCAGGAGTTTGGGTGATTTCTACAGAGCAGAGAGATCCTGGCTGCAGCCTGGGAGACAAAAAGGGGGAAAAAAAGGGGAAATCAAGGATCAACATTCCAATGTGAGCAAGGAAAAGCTCAGGAAAAAGGCAAAAATCAGGAAAATTCAAGGCAGCTTTAAAAGCCAACAGGTGCAGCACACTGAGCTGTGCCTTCCACTGCCTGGGTCAGAGACAGGGGGAGAGATCTGGGGGAGGTAAATTAACATTAAACAGAGCAACACAAGGGGTTCTGAAATAAATCCTTCTGTGGTTCTTAAAGGAAATAAAAACCTTGGAAATGCAAAGGGAAAAAAAAGCTCGGAAATACAAAAATAAGCTGGGAAATGCAAAGGAAGGAAAGATTTGATTTGCTACAAACACAGAGGTTGTGTCTGAAATGATTCAGTGCTCCTAAATTTGTGCAGGATGGGATGTACAAAATAAGGAGAGAAAGGGTTGGGGTTTTCTAAAAACCAGGATTAATTATAAACCAAGGAAATTCCAGGAACACAACGGCCCTGAGGAAGTCACCCCCTCTTTCTTAAAGGTCAGAAGTCAGCGAGCAGACGAAACAATCCCCACAAAACACCAAACTGTGAAGAAATCTAATTAAGAACAAATTGAGGAGGAAGAGAAGACGTTTGTGAGATCAAAAGCAGATGGGAAATTTCCCACCCTGATCCCGCTTTCGGAACCAGCTCCCAAAAAACAAACTCCACATCAGGAGCTCCATTCGGACACTCCGAGTTTGTGCTGCTTCCCATTGTCCACGAATCCCAGACTTCCTTGGAAAATTAAAAGGTAAATCAGTATTTTCATGGACTTGGCCCAGAAATTCCTGCTGGTTTTGGTGCACTTGGAAAGATCCGGGAGAGTGCAGCACAGAATCCGACAGCCGCGTGTATAAAACAAAGATTTATTCCTATGAAACACAGAATCCGAGCAGATTCGGGTCACTGCTCCTTCGTTTTCCAACTCCCTCTAATTTTTAAAACCTAAAGAAAAGCAGCAGGATGGGGAATTCATCATTTAAATGCTTAAAGTGATGGACAGAACCCTTTTAAGCTGACAGGAAGATGATGGATACTACCAGAAACAAAGGCTTCAGCTCGTGCCTGCTCAGAGAGGAGAAGGGGCTGATTTCTGGGGGTTTTGGCTCCCAAAATTCATTTTTCCTCAGCGGGGTCATCCATTTGGAGTCCTCCTGATTAAACCAAGAGCACATGACAGCAAAATCTGCTGCTCTAAACACTGGGGGAGCAGAGGAAAAACTGAAGCACCTCTGGAATTCCTCCTTGAGCCTTCAGGCTTTGATTCTCCAAACCTCATCCAGGGCTTGCCCTGCCCATATTGAAACCATTGGAAAACAGGGATTGTTTACTCGTGTGGCAGCTGGGGGGGATGATCTCCACAGCTGGGAGGCGCTTCCCACTCCAAAATTCGGGATGTTTAGGTTTGGGATGCAGGAGGGGAGGGATGGCAGAGCCTCGGAGGCTCCTCCGATGTCACGCGCCTGGAAATCCATCCTGTCACCAAAAAAATCACTTTCCATGACATTGCTCTCACCCACAGCGTCCAAAAGGAGATGGGAGGAGCTGTTGGAACTCGGAGAGAAAGAGGAGGGAAGGCAAATTCAGCTACCAAGTCCTTACTCTGTTCATTAATATTTATTTAGAATATTTGTCTGAAGGTTTCATCTTTAACAAATCCCAGATTCCCAGAGGAGAAGGGAAAATTTAAATTATTTTAAATGCCTTTGTTCTTCGAATTAAAAGAACCCCTACCAGAAGTTTCAAAAATAAAAAAATCAAGTTAATTAGGACCTGGAATCTCCAAATTCCACCAAGGGATCCTGTTCCAGAGCAGGAGAGCTCCTACACTCACTCACACCTCAGCACCTCTCTGGAGGAGCAGCCAGGCAATTTTTACCTATTTTACAACGAGCAGAACCCGTTTTATTCTGATTTATGGAAGGAGCCATCAGCATTCAAATATTGCCATCTAGTGGGGTGTCAGTTCCCAGCCTGGGAGGCTGCGAGTCCCATGGAAATCAATCCCCCCAGAACAGAACTGTGCCGTGCCAACCCCTTCCAAAGGCTTGGGAAGGGCAGCAGGGGGTGCATGGATGCAGCAGGGAATTTTCCTTGGTGGCACGTGCTGGGTGTTTGCCATCCCTATGGGGCCATCCTTATGGGTTCATCCCTATGGGCTCATCCCTATGGGCTCATCCCAATGGGGTCATCTCAGGCTCATCCCTATGGGGTCATCCTTATGGGTTCATCCCAAGCTCATCCCTATGGGGTCATCTTGGGCTCATCCCGATGGGCTCATCCCAAGCTCATCCCTATGGGGTCATCCCTATGGGCTCATCTTGGGCTCGTCCCAACGGGCTCATCCCAAGCTCATCCTGGACTCATCCCGATGGGGTCATCCCGATGGGGTCATCCTGGGCTCATCCCGATGGGCCCATCCCAGTGGGCTCATCCCAAGCTCATCCTGACGAGTTCATCCTGATGGGTTCATCCCAATGGGCTCATCCTGGTGGGCTCATCCCAAGCTCATCCCAATGGGCTCATCTCAGTGGGCTCATCCCGATGGACTCACCCCAACGGGCTTATCCCAACGGGCTCATCCCGATGGGCTCATCCCAATGGGCTCACCCTGGGCTCATCCCAATGGGCTCATCCCAATGGGCTCACCCTGGGCTCATCCCAAAGGGCTCATCCCAAAGGGCTCATCCCAATGGGCTCATCCCGACAGACTCACCCTGATGGGCTCATTCCAATGAGCTCACCCTGGGCTCATCCCGGAGGGCTCATCCCTATGGGGTCACCCTGGGCTCATCCCAAAGAGCTCATCCCAATGGGCTCATCCCAAGCTCACCCCGACAGGCTCATCCCAATGGGCTCATCCCAACAGGCTCATCCCAGTGGGCTCATCCCGACGGACTCACCCTGACGGGCTCATTCCAATGAGCTCACCCCGGGCTCATCCTGATGGGCTCACCCCGATGGGCTCATCCCAATGGGCTCATCCCAATGGGCCCATCATGGGCTCATCCCAATGGGCTCATCCCAGTGGGCTCATCCCAAGCTCATCCCGACGAGTTCATCCCGATGAGTTCATCCTGATGGGCTCATCCCAATGGGCTCATCCTGGTGGGCTCATCCCAAGCTCATCCCAACGGGCTCATCCGAATGGGCTCATCCCTGTGGGCTCATCCTGACAGGCTCATCCCGGAGGGCTCATCCTGATGGGCTCATCCTGGGCTCAACCTGGGCCNATCCCAATGGGCTCATCCTGGTGGGCTCATCCCAAGCTCATCCCAATGGGCTCATCTCAGTGGGCTCATCCCGATGGACTCACCCCAACGGGCTTATCCCAACGGGCTCATCCCGATGGGCTCATCCCAATGGGCTCATCCCGACAGACTCACCCTGATGGGCTCATTCCAATGAGCTCACCCTGGGCTCATCCCGGAGGGCTCATCCCTATGGGGTCACCCTGGGCTCATCCCAAAGAGCTCATCCCAATGGGCTCATCCCAAGCTCACCCCGACAGGCTCATCCCAATGGGCTCATCCCAACAGGCTCATCCCAGTGGGCTCATCCCGACGGACTCACCCTGACGGGCTCATTCCAATGAGCTCACCCCGGGCTCATCCCGATGGGCTCATCCCAACGGGCTCACCCTGACGGGCTCATTCCAATGAGCTCACCCCGGGCTCATCCTGATGGGCTCACCCCGATGGGCTCATCCCAATGGGCTCATCCCAATGGGCCCATCCTGGGCTCATCCCAGTGGGCTCATCCCTATGGGCTCATCCCGACAGGCTCATTCCAATGAGCTCACCCTGGGCTCATCCCGATGGGCTCATCCCTCGATCCCCGCTTTAACCCTTGGGAAAGAGCAGGAAGTCCCAAGGCAGGGAAGGAAAAGCTCTGCAGCTTTCTGGAATTGTGTTCCAGAAGTGCCAGCTCTCCCTGCAGGCAGCAGTGCCTTTTCCAGATGGATGTAGGATCATTTGGGGCTCATCAATCCATGCCCAGCTGAGCTGCTTTTCCCCTCTCCAAATGTCAGGGATCAAATACTTCCTCAGACTCTTCGTGTCTTCCTAAACCACCCTGTAAAAGCTCAATTTTTGCCATTTATAGGCTTTCAATACCAAAAATTTCTTGTTTGCAGCCTGCTGGAAGTTCAGGGGGAGGTTTTATTTCTGCCTGAGCGGCAGTGGGGAAGCAGCAGCCTCCTGTGCACGTGGGCAGAGCTGAGCACACCCTGCACCCTCTGAAGCAGCCCTGGAGGGACAGCAGGGCTGGAGTGACTCCACTGCAGACAGTCAAAACACTGGAGGAGTTCCATGTGGGAGGAACCAGCCCAAGGAAAACAGGCTGGGTACAACAGGGACACAAAGAAGCCTCTGTTCCACTCGGAACTCCAGAGCTGGGATGGATCTTCAGTGCTGATAACGGCGAGCCTTGCACATCACACCCAAGACACGAGTTAGGAGCAGCCCAGTGCTCCTTGCTGACACCAGGGGTTGTTAATGCAGGAGTATCTAATCTAATAATGATCTAAAAATGATAATCTAATATCTAATGACCTCTGAAATCCATGCAGACTCCCTGGATTATCATTACAAAAACCAGCACTTAAGTGAGTTACAACAGCTGCAGCAGAAACTTTCCCAAAGAGCCCATCTTCAAATTACCCAAACTGTTCTTTCTTTTTTCTTTATACACTCCTGAAGCAACACTTAAAGCCCCTGAAAAAGCTGCTTTTCTATTCCCAGCCTCACAGGACTGTTTTCAGCTGCCTCTCCAGCAGTGAAGACCTGCACACTTCAGCACGTACTTGAACTAAGTCTGGCCAAAAGGGAAAAGCGCTGAGGGATGGAAGGAGGGTGGAAAGAGATGGTCCAAGTGACCTCATACGTTCATTTTCTATTTTCTGGAGAGCCCAGGACTCACAAGTGCCTGACAGCACATCACACACATCACTGGGGGCTGACAGACTCCGCTGCTGCTTTTCCAAGAGTGGAAAATTTAATTCCTCGCTTGTATAATGCAAGGACAACAAGAGAAGTGTGAGGAGGAGGAGGAGGAGGAGAGAGAAAACACACCATTTCTTTTCTTTCCTCAAAATTGCTGCCTTTTTTTTTTTTCAGTTTATTAACAGGGACTGGCCAGGAAAATAATTGAAATCAAGAGAAGTGCCCAGGAAAGAAGCAAACTCCAGGCAGCACCGAGTTCCAAGTGCCAGCACTGATGCCATGGATGAGAACTGTGGTGCTGAGATAAACTCAATGGGTTCTCCCATTATCTTCTTGCCTGGCCTCAAAAGAGGTTATCAGAGCCCTGCATGTGGCAGCATTTAATTGATTCACAAAGCAGCAGCTCTGTGGAACTGGAGCCAGGCTTGTGCAGCTCGGAGGGAGACAACGTGTGAGAGCAGCAGCAGCAGCACGAGGCCCTTCCCCAGGGCGCTGGACCAACAGCAATTCAAGCTCTTCAGGCAGGAGAAAAGCCCAACAGAAATGATTTCTTTTCACTTCTTGCTTTTTTAAGATGTTGCTGAACTCTCAGACTTTGCTCCCCAACAGCTCTGGAGCCTCTGCCTCAGTCCTGCCCCTAACAACAGGCACCGCTCGTGGCTTTCCCAACAGAGCCCAGCTTTGCTGACCCTGCCAGGGGAGCAGATCCCAAGTTCTGACCAGCACAAAGCTCAGCAGGACCTGCTCCAACCCCCCCTCATCTGCCACGGGCACGATGCTGCACAATTGGGCCAATTCTCCTCTCTGCTTTCACTCAACCCTTCAACCTCAAACGAAACCTGTCCTCGCCCTGAGCCATGCAGAGGAGGAGAAATGTCCCACAGCATCTGACCTGAGCAACCTGGGCTAGTGCAAAGTGGCCCTGCCCATCCAGGGGGGTGGGAAGGATTCATTTCAGTCCCTTCCAAAGCAAACCATTCCAGGTTGTGTGATAACACCACAGGAGCGGGCTGAAGTCGGTCTGCATTTCCCAAGAACTACAGCCTGTGGTATTTATCACTGGGAGAAGAAAATGCTGGCAAAATGTATTTCCAGGGACCACAGGATGAGCTCATCCATCAGACACAAACCACAGGACTCCTGTTCAGGCTACCATGGCTGGGAAGAGGAGTTCTTATCCTGTATCATGAGGAAACAGCACATGGGTTCAACAGCTCAGGGATCCTCAGGAAATTCCTGGGCTGAGCATTTCCACAGTCCCAGACTATCCATGGCTGATTCCTGAGGGATTGAAACAACAACTACCAATACCCAAATCCCAGAAATCCATCCATTTGTGGTGCTGATGAAACGTTAAAGACACAGGACAAAATGCCAGTTTGGAGCATTTTCCTTGGGGCTCTCCAGATGGAATCCAAGGTCTGGATGCACATCCACAACTGCTGATGTGCATCCAGACCTTGGATTGGGTCTGATGGTCAGGGTTGGAGCATGTAGGTGTTACCCTTTTAAACCTTTTAAACAGTTATTAAATACTCAACAGCCAGTGACCTGTGGGATATTCAGCAATGAGACACGAGAAGGCCAAAATTATAAACAGGAAATGAAAGGAAGACAAAGAAAATGCAAAAAAAACCCAGTACAAATATTAGGAAGGAAATGAGGAAAAAGGAAAAATTGGTGGAGTTAATAAAAATGCACTAATAAAAAAGGCTTTTGGGAGTGGAAAAGTAAAAGAATAGAAAATAGTGATGATATTTTGTGTTTTCAGTGCATGTCCTCAGTAATGTTTGTTTAGAGCACCTTAAGGGAGACAGGATGGAGATAAATGATTTACAAGGGGCAGGACACAGGGAATGGATTCCCATTGCCAGGGGCAGGGTTAGGTGGGATATTGGGAAGGAATTCTTCCCTGTGAGGGTGGGGAGGCCCTGGGCTGGAATTCCCAGAGAAGCTGTGGCTGCCCCTGGATCCCTGGAAGTGCCCAAGCCCAGGCTGGATGAGGCTTGGAGCACCCTGGGATAGTGGAAGGGGTCCCTGCCCATGGATGGGGGGGGATGGGATCAACTTTGAGGGCCCTTCCCACCCAAACCATTCCAGGATCCCACGCCAAACGTCCCAAAAACCAGCCCCAGCCTGCAGTGCCTCACCAAACAGATCCTCCGGTGAGAAACATCCGAGCTCAGCTCATCCCTGACAGCTCCCTGCCTTTCCTCCAGCACTCCCAAGCAGGATAACCCTCGAGAAGGACAGAAATGGGATCTATCTGCTGTTTATCCTGCATTGTAATTAAGCTCCAACCCTTCATTAAGAGCTGTTTTCCACGACGGCGGCGGCGGCTTCGACCTGCCCAACCCGCTGGGGCTGCGTGCACCAACATTTACATTTCTCTTTCTCTCCCCCTACATAAACTCATCCCCCTGACATCAATCCCACAGCCCAATGTGTTTCCCATTAAGCAGCCGTGTGTGGGCTGCAGCCCCAGCGCTGGTGTGCGGATTTTTGGGAAGCAGAGCCAGTGTTTAATTCCATTTGGCCTCTGCTGAGGACACGGCTCCTTTCAGAGTGTATTAACATCTCTTTCAACTCCTGCAGTAGGAGAAGTGCTCCCATCCCCACTGGAAGCAATGTTTGTTAGAACAGGGGCGCTAAGGTTTGATGAGGGGTTTCTTTCTCTTTTTTTGTGTCTTAAAAAGGGAAGTTTTTTGGTGTTTGAAGCAGAAAATGCATCCCTAAGAGTTAAAAACCCAATTTTATCATTATTATCATTATATATTTATTATCATATATCATTATCATGTTATCATTATTATCATTGTGTATTTATTATTATATTTTTATATTTATTATCATTAGGTGTTCTCAGCTAACGCTTGGTTTAGGGTGTTTAGAAGACAGGGGTGTATTCTGGGTGAAANCTCAGCTAACGGTTGTTTTAGGGTGTTTAGAAGACAGGGGTTTATTCTGGGTGAAAGTGAAAGGAAAATGGGAAAATTCACTCTGTGATAAAGTCTTGGAAGCAGATGGGAAAATTCACCAAAATTTTTCACCACGGTTTCCTCCCCTCTGTGAGCACAGGAGGGTTTGGGTGGGGGATTTATGTTTTTGAG
>VZTH01015281.1:0-30065 GCA_013397815.1 Aleadryas rufinucha | reverse complement strand
CAGGCTCAACCCATCACAGGGAGTCAACTAGTTAAGTTTTGCTGATCCTGAAGCACATCAAGCAGAAAGCCTTTGAAGTTTTATGAAGCCTGAAATGGATCACGAGGGGACATGGTCTCTTTGTTGCATGCTACAGACTTAACTGCATTAGGGATTGGCTAATGTGTGGTAGTCTACAGGAGCCATATTGAGAGGATTAATTCTCAGTCTCTTTCAGTCTTTTTTGGATGTGGAAGATTGCCTCTGTAAACATACCAGACACATGTAACAAAATTCCTCATCACATCACTGGAGGCTGCAATAAGAATCTAACAAAATCAGCTTGTTGCATAATTTGTGACGATGCAAAAAGGTAAATGGGTTGGCCATTAATTTACAATACAACTATTTTACTAAAAAGTGACATTACATACCACATTTGTGGAATATTTCAAACATTTTTCTGAAAAGTCAAATCAGACAAAATATTTTAGTGCCATGGAAACATCATAGATCAAACATAACAAATATATAGATACTTAGAAAATTATACAGCAGACAGCCATTATGGTCTCCTGTTCATTGGTTTTTAAATGCCAGAAATAGCAGATGCATAACTGGTTTCAGTGATGGCTTAGAGCCAGAGATAGGTTTAAGTAGTGTGCTCTTTGTGCTTCTTTCAGTTCTGTGTCTTTTTCAGGAGACAAAGTTGTATCAAAGTTGTGTGTCCTGCTTCCCTTGTAAGGTGTCCTAGGGAATCAGACAGTAACTTTTTCTCTTAGGAAGGATTATGAGCTTCATTTGACACTGTACCAGTTCCAGGAGAAATGTTCAGGTTTTAGTTTTGCTGTTCACGAGAGAAAAAAACAGGCTTCACTTTTGCTCTTCAGCAAATGCAGAAATTCTTCCCTTCTTGGGTAGAAGGTGAGTTAAGCTAATATCTAGAGAAGCATCTGATGAAGGAAAAGGGTTGGCTGTACAGTGAAACCTGTAACTGTTGCATGCATGCAATAAGTGACAAAAAATACTATGTAGCATATAGGGTAATCTTTAGAATCATTAAACCATTAAGCCTCTAACACATCTGCAAGAGTTTCTTACAGATAAAACAGGTAGTGAGGCTTCACAGGACCACCATGGAAATATAATGGCTTGACTTACATGTATTGATACCAATATCCTACTTAATATAAAATTTCAGCACTTCAACTGAAGCACAAAAACCTTCTCTTGGCTCTTGAGATTACCCTTCAAAGCATCCTACACTAAATGCCAGCGTTGCATAGAGAAACAACTGTTGCTATACAACGCACCTCTATGCACACCTACAATCGCCTTGTGATGACAATGAAATGAGAATGTATTATTATACTTGTACAGATCATGGGTGATTTTTTTGAGCAGATAATGACATATACTCCTACTGTTTCAAATTATGAGGAGGAGTCAACACGGAGAGGTACGTGAAAGTAAACCTTATGTTTGCTCCCCTTGCAAAGTGAGCCTACAGAAAATCTTGTGCTACAATAAGGATTTTGAAATACTGACTTTCATAAGTTGCAACTTTTATAGATTTTATATTGATACTGAAACACGGCACCAGCTTCTTGTTCACTCTTATGTGCAAGTCAGAGTACCAATGAATGTCTCAAAGCCTTACATGGTTTAGCCCAGGAAGTTTTGCACTTTTTCAACTCCTGTCCTCCTATTGTGATAGCTAAGACAGTGATACAGGTTTTGGGGTAGAAAACTGAGGAGGAAGACCATACTGATATATTTGGTTTTCTTTTTACTTCAACAGAAAGCAGAATTGTGGAAGACACAGTTGCTACAACACTAGCACCATTATATATTATTCTTTTTTTCAAGTTTATATGTAATCATGCAAATTTTTCAAGGACATTTTGCAGATTATACATAACACCATCTGCCTGTCATGAGAAATATGTGTGTTGTGTGACATTAAATGTCTTCATTATATTTGGAGACACTGAATAAAGGTTATCTCAGAACTAGATAATACCCATACTATTGAATATAGGAGAAACTATGTACAGTATTGAGAGGCTGACTTGTGAGCAAAGCGCAGTAGGTTTGAAGTCTCAAATTCCTTTTCAGGAGAGAATTGTGTACTGATGATAAATTCCAAACAGACACTCTGGAGAGTTGGTGTTTTTACCCACGCAGCAGGCCCTGTAAAGGAAGCACCTGCTCAAGTGGCTTCACCCTGCTGTCTTTTCCCTTATCTCAAAAAGCATCTCATTATAGACATACTGAAACACTCAAACTTGTTTTCCTGGTTTTGGTTTGGATGGAGTTACTTGTCTTCCCAGTAGCTGGTACAGTGCTGTGTTTTAGATTCAGTATGAGAATAATGTTGATACCACGCTGATGTTTTGGTTGTTGCTAAGTAGGGCTTACCCTAAGTCCAGGACTTTTCAGTGTCCCATGCCCTTCCAGTGAGCAGGTGCACAAGAGGCTGGGAGGGAGCATGGCTGGGACAGGTGACTCAAACTGGCCAAAGGGATGTTTCATCCACAGAAGGTCATGTCCAGTATAGAAACTGGGGGAAGTTGGCCAGAGGGGCCAGTCACAGCTCAGGGACTGCCTGGGCACTGTCCAGCTGGTGATGAGCAGAGGTATTGTGCATCACTTTTTAGTTTCCTGTCCCCCTTTGGCTTTGTTGCTGCCTCTCTTTTTGTAACCTCCCTTTTCTTTACAATTATTATTCTGGGTTTTGATATTTCAATTATGAAACTGTTCTTATCTCAGCTCATTGATGAGAATAGCTCAGTTGATCAGAGCATGATGCAAATAACACCAGGGTGGTGGGTTCTGTCCCTGGGTGGGCCATTCACCTAAGAGTTGGACTTGATGATCCTTGTGCGTCCCTTCCAATTCAGAATATTCTGTGACCTGGAAATGAAGCTTCTTCTCCCCATCCCACCAGAGGGGAAGGTAGCAGCTGTATGGTACTTGGTTGCTGGCTGGAGATTAAACCACAAGACTAGCATTTCAGCTGGAACCATATTATATTAGAGGAAAACCCTGTATAAGTTTTTACACTGAAAAGACTGAGAGTCTGTCAGATCTCTTGACAAACTGTAGTGGATAGTTACATTTTCTCTTACAAATGGACACCTTATGGAATTTCTCTAGGGTCAGTATTGATCCTGACCTTTTCCACTTGGCTGGAAATGTATTGTATCCCCTGGATGATCTCAATGATAATATTGCTGCTCGAGGCTCACAGTGCAGTGCTTTGTAGGCATGTTTTAAGCTCTACCTTATTGGCATCATTTTTAAAGCAAACCAGTGTATTAAGCTTTCAGTCTTAGAAGATTTTCTTTGAATGATTCAAAAGTCATTGAGCTAATATATATTGACATATATTGAGCATATATTGACATCTATAGATGTCAATATATGCTTTCCTCTGGCTCTTTGGCTGCTTCAGAGTAACTTCTTACCACTGTAAAACTGCTCACAATTATGACATCTCTCATATTGGTATAGAACTTAAAATAATTGAAGTGTATTACTACATGGAATAATATACATGTGAAATTCAAGTTCTTACTGTTTCTTACTTAATTTTTCTTTTCCATACTGTGATAAATTCTGGGGGTTTTTTTCATTTTTGTAATTATATCTACTAAAAATTTACAACAGTCTCAAAGCATGTATTAAATTAAATGGTAATAAACATGTACATAGCTTCATAGCAGTACTAATACTAATTAATGAATAGTGTTTTGTGTTACTTTTTCTTGAAGTTAAGGATTAAAACTGAAGTTGTTAGTGCCAGTGAGACTGGTAACTTTACTTTTGTAAGACTTGGCTCAATACCTATATTTCTTGATTGGACTTGCTCTTTTTTTTCTTTGGAAGACAGTAATTTTTTAGTGATGGTGTTGATGGAGGTGTAATAATAACTGTGCTTGTTGAAACACTTTTTCAGCTCCAAGACTTAGTCTGCTTAGTCTGTTTTGGAAAGAATAAATGCAAACTGTCTTAAGGCTCTGTACTTAGAACATGTTCCAGTTGTGTTTCCAGGTAATTTGTTGAGCTCATGCTTAAATACAAGGGATTTCTGGCAAGATCCCCAGTTCATAGTTTACTTAATTCTTCATCCCTGTGTTTACTGATTGATTTATTTTAAGGTTCCCCCAGTTCCAAAGAAGTTACAATACAGCCTTGTTAACTCTGATCATCTTCGTCAATTTCAAATGCTTCGTTATCCAACATCTAAAGCTTTATTTATTTATTTATCTTTTATTCTAGGTTTTCAGGATATTGTTATCATCATCATTATCTTGTTTTAAATTGTTAATGTGCAGGTTCAGACTATGTTAATTCAAGCATCCTTCTGCAGATTATAATTGCAGTTCTTGAATGACTGAAATTTACTTGATCGTACATGAAAAAGCTTTGGTAATAGTAAAATATTTAAGGGTTTTGACAGGGGCTCTTTGTGTTGTTCTTATCATGAAGAAACATTTGACAGTCAAAATATTGATTTACACAGGATTTTCCAGACTGCCAAGTGAGGGGTGTAGGGGTAGGTGGGTACCCACATGGAATGCATGGGCTCCTCCTGTAGACTGAGTTATTATACTTGTGACCTGAATATACAGTTAAATTGCTTCAAATTTGTGTTGCTAATAGGTTAGATTCCTGTAGAAATTATCCTATAAGCAGAATGAAAAGATTTATGACAAGAGTTATATCCACCAGCATTCACAGAAGAAGGCTCTTTGTAGAATGGATGGAAAAAGATTTCTTTGCATTTGGGACTGCAGAAACTGTGAAGTGTATAGAAGAAAATTGCATGGAAAAGATGTCTGTTATTTGTCACTCTCAATCTTGCAAAAATACTGGAGGACTTGCAAGAACATTATATGCTGAAAAAGGGACAGGATTTTATAGAACAGGTTATAGCGTGATTGGGTTTTTTTGAGTTGTGTAGAAAGTTGATCACAAGGTTTGTATGAAGAACAGAGTATATATAAATAGTGCTCTTAAGATAGTTTTGTCATGGCTGGTACATCAGGGATTTCAAAACCTGAGTGTCTGAAGGATTAACTGTTTAGAACTGACTACTGCAACAGCTGCTTGGCACAGAAGAATAATAGTAGCAAGCATTCATATTTTCTATTTTTATAATCAAATCTTTGCACTAATATCCAGCAAGAGGAAAATCTTGAAAATAAGCTGAATGACAAAAGATATGAAACATGACCAGAAAGGATTCTACATTAACTGTAGCTGTAATAATACATTAGCAGTAACAATTATACATTTACAGAGGACTTCAGCATGCATTGAAAACCATACTTTCTCTGCTATAAAGATCTTAAAAATCTAAGTAAAACCAGATAAAGTATGTCAATCTGTAAAGTTAGGTAAAGTTCTGTAAGATATAGAGAATAGAAGCCGATTGTTTCAAATCCAAGAAAAGTTAAAAAAAGAAAGAGGAAGCTTTTGTGATAAAGATGAACACAGGAGTTGGAAAGAAAGGTTCAGAGATGAAATGAAAAAGGGAACAGAAGCTGGAGCAGATAGGCTGGATTTGCTCTGCTGTGGACACCAAGCTATAGAAAGTACATACAGTGCAAACTGACATAATTTATTCAGAAATGATATTCAGGCCAACTGCAGATGGTGAGGGATGCTAGATGTGGACAAATGCAGATATTACAGTAGTGTAGCTAATTGAGTTTCTTTCAAATGCTTGATCCTGTTTTATTTGCCTCTTAAAGGGAAAGTTACTGTTCTACCCGAGATTCATACTATGAACACCTCTGTGATAGTTAATAAAAGTGTTCCTTTAATTTAATTTTAGCATAGCTGATTCTTCAACTGGTAACTAAATAAAAATGTTGCACTATGAGCCTATGAAACGGGGGTTTAGTTTCTCTTTAGAGAAATAAAATTTAACAGCTCTGAAGCTTTTGTGTGTGGGTAGAGGGTAGACTTCACTTTAGGTCAGAATTATGAATGCCTTTTTTTTTATACTAATGGTTATTTTGTACACTTATAATTAATTCATTTGTGTTTAAGTACAGTAAAGACGTATGTCTTTTGGGTTTTATGTGCAGTTGATACAAATGGAAAAAACCAGAATATAGGCAGCTATGTCCCAAAAGTAACATACTTTTTCTGTCTAACCACCTCATACTGGTTTCATATTACAGTTGAGCTAGTTAATTTTAGCCTGTCTATCCTAAAATGCCCTTAAAAGTTCTCATTCTTGTTCTTTTTCTTCTGATTATTTTGTTTTTTGATGCAAAAAATTCTGCAAATTATTTTCAATTCTAGGTCTACTTGCAGACTTTTCATTTTAATAGGGAAGTTTTAATTTTTAATATTTTCTTTTTTTAAAATTTTGGGTTCTAATTTCTTTTTATGAAGACAAGGTAGCTAGTGTGTATCAGAAGAGGCACAATTGTCATAACAGCTTTTTTTTTCACGGTCATCCTTAACACTTCTACAACAATTAGCTTTTATGTTGGAAACCGAGAGGCTCAGAAAATGAAGGTACAGCTCAGTGAATGTGACCTTGCATGATGCTTGACAAAATGATAATGGCTGAGTGACTCTTTAGCCTGCCTCTTGAGTTACAATGTGCATACCACATCAGTGAATAGTGGTGGTCAGTAGTGGTGCTGGTAAGACTCTCATCTTCACCCTGTAGGACTTCAGTTTTGGCAAAAACTGTCTAATATCAGGAAGCTAGATCCCTTAAAAAAACCAAAAAACAAAAAACAAACAAAAACCCAAAAAACCCCACAAACCCAAAAAACAAAACACCAAAACATTTACCCCCCACCTTTGGAGCTCCAGGATTAGTCTGCTTTGACTAAATGTTGCCCTACATCACTTTGTGAAATACTGTACCGTGACTCAGTCAGTTATTACCGCAGTAGTCTCAGTTCATGTTTACTGATGTTGTCATCTTTTATACCACTGATTTTCCTTCTTGGCTTATGAGATTTTAAAGTTCTGGATTTTTCTTTTGCAGCATCTTTGCCTTAATCCTTAACATTTCTCTTGCACAAAAAAAAAAAAAATTAATCATGATTTAGATATACTGCAGTTTGTGGAGAAGAAAGAGAACATAAGAAATTAACATCAGGACATTTAAGTAAAAGAAAACTTGAATGAAATTCTGTGCAGAAATAAAATTATACTGGTAATTGCACATGTTATTTTAGTTTTGGTATATAACTACAATGAATTTAGCAAGCAAGCATATTGGCATATTCTGTCTTTTATAAAATTATAACACTTACAGAATTGCCTTAGAATGAGGTGGGGTCTTCCTTGTGGAAGGCTGCTTTCAGAAACTAGTGGAGGAAAAGATGTACTTGCTCCAAAGGATTTCATTATCATGGTTTAAAGCTGAGATCGATAACATGGTATAAAGGTTTTTGCTACTTATTCCTGTGCACAATGAATTGTATATTTTTTTCCCATTACCAGGGTGGAATGTCACTGTTTCACTACTGTTAGACCAAGGCTAAGACTCCACATACCTGTCAAGCTTCCTGACAAATATAACCTGACTTTAGCATCTGCAGTCATTACTTTTAGGTTCTGTTGAGAGATGAAAGAAATGCTTTCTTTTTCCACTCCGCTTTTCTAGTTGCCCATGCATTCTGCATTCAGTAAGCTGCAACATACTTCCCCCACAAAACCAGGTAAGGTGCTAATGAAAACAACCAAGAGTACTCAAACCAGTGTCAAACAGCACAGGAGGCTCATGTAAGACTCCAGACAAAGCCTTTTCTTTCTCATCAGGAGCCAGAGGTAGTCATATTCTGAGTGGGCTTTTACACCTGTACAGAGGTGTGTTGTTCCCTTTTTTTCTTTTCTTCCAGTTGCTTGTGAGTAGTTTGTTTGATAAATTGCTGTATTTTTACAGCAACTGAAGTGTCAATAGCTGGCTGATAGTCCCTAAATTTGTTCTACACCCACAACTTCCTCTTCATTTAAAAATATAGAATATATTGCTTTTTTTCAGATTTGTTTGCCACAAAGCTCTGATGTTTTCAGACAATCTACCAAAACAATTCAATAGCCAAATTTTTAATCTGGAGAATCCTTTATCCATAAAAAAACATCCCTTTATCTTCTCTTGTCTAGACTGCTAGAGCACTTTAAATGCTGGTGTTGGTAGAATGTGTGGCAAGGGCCTTTCTTCATCAAAGTAATATTTCTTTTAACACAGGAAACAAAGCTTTCAGTGAGCAAAAAAGACTTGGAAAAAATCTTTTTGCTAGCAGGCCTACAAACCTACCTAACCATAAATCTCACCGTGAACAGATGATGGCTTTGGCAGGTGAAGCTTTTTTAATGGTCTCATTAGGATTTTATATGTGAATCTTATTCCCAGAAAGAACTACTGCTTCTCTTTGCTGGAGAGTAGCCAACTTTGAAGCTGTGCTTCAGGTCTTTGAGAATCTTCTTTCTCAAGGCTCTTTATACAAAAGGAGTTTTGTAGGCTGACTATAAATGAGAGTTCTGAGTGTGTTCCTTAAGAATACTGTGTATGGAGATGCCTGTCTTGAAAGAGGCATTTTTTTCCTGTCTGCTTCTCCAGACAGGACCTCACTGAATTTATTCAGACCATTCATCTTCCCTGTAGCAGGTTGACATGAAGTATTAATATATTATTTCAAGGCAGCTTCAAATCCATCACAACAAGAGAGAGAATGTAAAAAGAGGGGAATGGAAAAATTGCATGATGTCCTCAAGGTCATAAGCAGAGCATGAGATAGAAACTGGATGCTCTGGGTTGCAGGTGGTTTGATCCAGTCATGTTCCTCATCAAACACACTTGGAGCAAATGAAACAACTAAACCCAAACTAATAAAAA
Source organism: Aleadryas rufinucha (assembly GCA_013397815.1). Lineage (NCBI taxonomy): Eukaryota > Metazoa > Chordata > Aves > Passeriformes > Aleadryas > Aleadryas rufinucha. The sequence continues at coordinate 21,205 of VZTH01015281.1, read as the reverse complement.
ACCCTCAAAATTAGATTTGATTAATACTTCTTTTTAAATTTTCTGTTACGGCTGACATTCAATATGTTAAGTAACTGGATTTGTAGCTTCTGCTTTCCTTGAGAATTTTTCAACTGGAAAAACATGTTTAATGAGTTATTAAGGCCTATTTTTCTCTTATGGGCTTCTCAATTAAATTTCAGCAACCCTGTTTTAAATGATACTGAAGAGGTAGAAAAAAGTTAAACTGAAGAAAGACTTAAAAAAAATAAAATAAGATACCACAATAATAAAATTACGAGTGTTAAAATGCCAGCTATAAGATGAAACCAAAATTTACAGTAAGTACATGTTACTTCAGTTATCCTTTAGTGATGAAATGAGAAATCTGATAATGATAAAACTGAATATAATGGTGACACCAAATCTTCAGGAGTGATAATAAGATTCCATCATCATTAACAGAGTGTAAAATCCTGCTAGGCAACTGACACATGACTTTGCTTCTGACTCCATTAGGAAAAGACGCCATTTTTATCTAGTGAATTTAATAACAGCTTGGAATGAAAGTGCAAATAAAATGTTTGAAACATCCTGAATTGGAACGTGCCAAATACAGAATGTGATATCTCAGGTTATATTGTGGACCATCCCTGTTGTCAGCACTGTAGATCATTTTGCTTTCTACTCTGTCAGTATAACATTTTTCACAAGTGCTAATGCTCTGGTGTTACTATCTATGCTCCTCATTTTCTCCATAATATGTATATTAACAGATGGGAGAGGAAAGGCAGCTTAATTACATCTTTTTGATCCAAGGAATCTAAATGACAATTAAACTTGCTTAAGTGAAAAAGAGCAGTATATTCATGCCTTTATTCTCATAGCTCTGTTCCAGTTGAAATTATTCATGTATCATCTTATTTTATGGTATCCACCAGCAGAGTTCTTCAAAAATTACTCTTTTTGGAGGATGCAGTGCATAACATTTTCCCGTTATAGTTTTCCCCTCCTAGAACTGTTCCCTATAATTCTAAAATGAGCATCATTCTTAAACTCAGAAAGATGGTACAAAGAGTCTTCGGCAAAGGGTTCTATTTTCTTCTGGAAATCAATGGAATAAAATGCAGAACAGTAGTTTGAACTGAAATGCAGGGTGCTATCATTATAATTTTCTTGCAGAACACTGAAAAGCTTGATTTTCTTCATTGCATATAGTTATAGTGAAGTGACAAGAAAATCTCTTGTACTACAGATAGCCTAGATTTGTCATAATTCCCAGTGTGTCTCCCTGGCACAGTGGCATGTACTTTACTCACTTTTCCTGCTGCAAAGGGAAAGTAAAAAGAATAACTATAAGTAGGTAGAAGAAAAAAAATGTACTGACCTCAGACATTTTTTAAATTATAGTTTTAGAGCTGTACATTAATAGGTGGAAGAAAAACAAATAATTGAAATGAAAATTATATTCATAAAGAAGTTATTCAGTGATGAACTTAAAAGGAACAGATTCTTGTGAGTCTTCAGGTGAGCAGAGAGGATATGGAGAATCTTTTGACCTATAACAGCAGTCACCTTTGGGAGAACATAGAACTTCCTCAAAAAAGCATAGTGGAACCTGAAATAGGGATCATGAAGTATACAGAGCTGTAACCATGTCCCCTTACCCTCTGCATTATATTTAATAATTACGGTGGCTATGTTATGTTTTGTGTTTGCACTCACATTGGGCTGCCACAAGAGGACTTCATAGGGAAGAATCAGAAAAATAAACTTCTTTTTCCAAAGTACAGCCCTGTTTTCTCCTCCATACTGATGTCCCAAATTATTCACCCATTTTAAGCTTTATAAATACTTTCCTCCACTTCTTAGTTTTTTCTGATAGAGAAATCTCTCTATGCTGCACTGTTCAGATTGTTTCTTCACAGCATTCCCAACTGTATTTCAACTGTTCTCAAGTCTGATTTTCCCTAATGTGTGACTGAAATCTGTGTGAATAATCCTGTTTCTCCGTCCTGAGTCATGCATACGTGGGATGGCAACTACAGCCACCACTTACACGTTTGCAGGAGGTAAGTGATGTCATGTGTTAGAGAAGTCATAGAGACCTGCAAGCAAACTTCCTGTTGGCTTCTGTAGGTAGTCTATGAATGCTATGGTAAATCTAGACCCAGATCACCCGAGGACTTCATGGCTGTGCAAGAAAGATGTCAATGCTTTCACTACCATAATGCCTAAGAGGTGACTGAGATGCTGTTTTGAGAGGTGCATATAACAGAGACAAATGAAGACAGGTGTTTCTGTAAGCAAGTCCTCCATTTCAAGTGAAAAACTCTAATGGTGTCTTTTGTTAACAGATCTTAAAGTGCAGTAGCACAGTCAGTTATATATTCTCATCATCATTTGATGGAAGAGTGAATGTTAAATATATTTACCCTATCTCTAAATGTTGCCATTTAAAAATCTTTCCCTAAATATCTATTCTGTTTTTATTAGATCCTTGCTTCTAAGCATTTTAACCACTAAAATGCAGATTTATGGGAATGTCAAGATGCTTACTTTTAATCCATAAATTGATTAAGTAAATTCTTGTCAAATGCGAGTATCCTATTAATCGTTGACAACCTATGTTATGTGATGATGGTCAGCATTTGGATGCATAAATTGATTTCACATCCATGACTAGATACATTATGGAAGAATATTCAACTCAAGAATTATTACAAAGTATTTTGATGAATAGTGTTTATAATGAGAATTTTTGTAAGGCAGTAGAGCTGCTGCTTGCTCACTGTTCTGTATGGCAAACCAGTGCTGGGACTGCACTGCAAATGTGCCTGCACACTGCAATACACAGCTCTGTGCCTGTGTGTATGAACACCATGAAACCCTAAGGCTCACAGGGCTACTCCAGCATCTGAAATTGAGTAGCTGTGTAAGAAACTTATTCAAGGAGGGATTTGTATACTACATGTTACTTCATGTGTTTTTATTAGTATGCTCCCTTTTTCCTATTGCTGTTCCATTTTTCTTTACAGCTGGTTATATGCTGCCCAATATTTTATACTTCATTTCATCTTTGCTCTATTTATAGGATAATTCAAACTCAGTAAAAATGAAGCAAGCCACACTTTGAGGGCAAGTCTTTTTAAACCTACATGTTTATCTCCATTTAATCTGGCTTCCTGCAGTAAGTAGTGTCCCTTTATGTAAAGTGCTAAGAAAAATCCATCCAGCATTGCAATAATATTCAAAACCCCAATGATGCTGCCCTCATTCAAAGCCTATTGAAACAAATGGAAATCTCCTACTAATTCCAGTGAGCTTTAATCAAATCTTTCAAGCCAGTGTATATATATGTACCTCTTCAGATGTGTTAAAAGTTGTCTGGGCTAGCATTGCAGAATGACCAAAAATAATTGCTATATTTTCAGAAGATGGAACAGAGACTACGGTCTTGGTATTTGCATTAAGGGTGAGCAGATCTTATGACTATGTGGCATCTTAAAATCTACTTCTATCTTTGGAAGAGTTGCAAAATTAGTTCTGGTTTGCAAAACCTTATACATGTTTTAATTTATTCCCTTTCCAAAGTGATTATGAACAAAATTATGAAAACAATATGTAAAAAGGACCCACCGAAAGGAACAGAGGTGCACACAAACCCTGGAAGCTACTGACTTACATGCACTGTTCTGCATTTTTTTTCCCTGAACTAGATTGTATCTTTTCACCACACATCTTGGTTTTTTTTGTTTTTTTCCTAATAGCATTCTTGGTTTTTTTCCACTTTGATGACTCTCTTTTCACCTTGCCTGTTCACTAGATAATTTTTTTAAAAATTCTTTTTATTCTGAATTGCTTAAGCTAAAATATTTCAAATGAGCAAAAAGAATTGGGAGTTATCTTGTTTAGATATCATCTCAGATGATTCATTAATTATAGCTAGACTGCATAAAGGTACAAGAGAATAATAAGGGATGATATCTGGTGTTAGAAAAGACGAAGGAAGAAAGGAAAAGTTTTTTTGAAACAGTTTTTACATTAAATGAACAACCAAACTATTTGCCTGTTCATCATCCCGTATCTCTATTTTATCTCAACATGTTCATACCTGGTACGGTGTCTCTCTGTGGTGTTCTTGGGAATACCTGTTGTTATTAGCACAATTCAACCCTGTAATATGTGATTTGTATTCCAGTCATTCCTGCAGGCTACCAAAGGTCAGGAAATAATCTCAAACCTTTCTGCATAGGTAAGATCAGCACAAGTACTGACTTTAGAACATCTTACTAATGAGAATGAGTGATGCAGACAGTATGAGTCAAATGTGGGGAAGAGGAAATGACTTCTGTTCAATTAGGTCATAGATTAAAAGCTGTAAACCCAAGTAAATTCTCAGATACAAAATACAATACCATAATCTTATAATCACATTAAGCAAATAGTAGATTTTTATGCCAGAGGAAACAGTCAGGAATGTTAAATTGGATCTCCTGTGCAGCAAAGAGCTACACGTTCCACTGAACTGGGCTATGTCTTCTGGTTTCCAGAATCTGGAAACAATACTTAATTTGTGATTTAGTTGGGGCCAAATTAATATTTAATATCCCAGACATTCCACATGAGTTGAAAGTAAAGCCTTTTTTTCCTATACATGAGTTGATCAAAGTATCATGAATGTAGATAATAAAATGACTTTCCTCATCTCCTCAGGGCCACAAAAAGCAATTAGCCACTGTGCTATATATAAACAAAAGAACCATGAAATCTCCTAACTTATAATCACATAAATAATGAGAAGCTTGCTTATAAAATTTTATAAAATGGAAAACCAAATCCTTTGTAGGAATAGCTAAAAAGCCATTGACAGGATCACATTTCACCATTGACCAAAAGATCACAGATGTGTAGACTCCATTAACATAGGGTCCCTAATCAGAGGGTGGATAGATGAACAAAATTACTGCCTTGTGTTTCAAGGGTGAGTAATTTCAGTGGCTTGATAGTTATAGTATTCATGTACAAATGCATCTCTGAATTGCCCTCTTAAAAAAATACTTACTAAGATGCTTAGAATCTCAGTAATCAATGAGATGCTTAAGAAGTCTAAGTGAATAGAAAGGACAGCATGGGTCAGGGTAGTGTCTGCTTTCCCTACTTGCAGTACAAACCACAGCTGGACAATTTACATGGCAGTTTCCTGCTCCTGACACTCAAACCTGAACTTATTGTGGCAACTTAGCTGGGGCTTAAAGTATTATTAGGGCACGCCATCTCACCTTTGAGTAATCATTTCAGTTCAGAACATTTTTAATTAGAATTTTTATGTATCCTTCAATTAGTAAAGAATAAGACTTTTTGCTGCTTATTCCTTTTATGGTGGTGTAGAAATATGCTATGAGGATACAATGGATTGATGGAAGTTTTTTGCTTCACTCTTTTGAGTTTTTTTTTGAGATGTGGGTTAAATTATTCACTTTTTTCCCTGAATGTATAATTAACTATGACTTATACTGAGATTTCATTGCATGGTAACATAATGCTGGTTATTTTTATGTCAAAGATATGTTTTTCATAGCGGTTTAGATAGTTGTGGGTTGCAGTTAGAGATTTTTACCATGCAGCTATCTCTTAGATTTATGTAATAGCTTGCGCAGATTTTTTTTCAACTTAAGCTGTGTCAGAAGAGATAAAGCCTGAATTTCAGGTATTATAATTCTTTAGGGAAATCTGGTCTGTGTTGTTCTTCCTCTTGATTTTATTGCCCTTTACTGTAAATATAATTTATATTATATAAAAAGTACAATTTATACATGAATTCCTAGGGTTTTTTTTGTCCAGGTATTTTTAAGTAAAAAGTAGGTAGCGGTAAAACTCAAGCAGAAGCACAGTGTTACTTTTCCATTTTAAAGCTTTTATAATAAAATAGAACTTCAGATTTCTATCCCAGGGAAAAGGTGACCTTTTAAAAGCAAAGTAGGTAAATAGATCTCATGCTAGCTGGAATGAAGAAAGCTCTCTAAAATAAAATGGAGCAAAAAATCAGTGGCACTGTGGATATATAAGCCCAGACTTATGCAGTCTGGAAGTACTTTCATGCTTGTGTGCTCTGTAGTGCCTTCTCTGGCTGAGATGCAGCGAGTGTCCTATGCAACCAGCTGACCACTCAATATTCTTCCACTTTTCCATGAGTCTTCAGTGCATAGCACTGCCTTTTGAAAGGGGGCATTAGGAGTCTGTGAATATGTGAGAAACTGGGGAAATTGCAGAGAAGGGAAAAAGCCAGTGGCAGAATGGGAAGGCACAGCTATTGTGATGAAATGTCAGAAATGTTAAACTCTTATCTCACAAACACACACACAAATGTTAATTTCAGCTGTAAGTCTATTACCCAGCACATCAATTTATATCTTATTTCCCTACAAACCTGCTTAATTAGCTGAGCATTTTGGGTCTGGTGTTGCTCTGTCAATTTATGCAGTCAAAAAAGGCTCTGTGAGGCTTTTAATGAAATCCTGGTGTTTTTCATCTGGATTATATTTGGTTACCACTGGACTGAGTTTGGCTCAGAATCTGCAGTTAAAAATTATTTTCATCTCCTTTTAACTTGGACATAATAGTTCCCTTAGCCTTTAATTTATGGTGAAGATCTTACACAGTAAAATATTTTTAATTATTTTGTAGATAGAGAAGCTGCAACCAAAGAGTTCCAAGTGATTTGCCTGAAGCAAGATGATGATTGTCAAAGCTAGGACTGGAATGCAGAGGAACACAGCTCCCATTCTCATGCTTCATCTACTGTATGCAGTGACCCATGTGGATTTTTAGCACATTTTTCTTATATGGAGCAGAGGAAGAATCACAATATAGTTTTTGATAAATGCACTAAAATATACTTTTGTTTTTAAGTCTTAATAATCTCTCAATACTGCAGTTTAACAAAGCATGTTATTATTTCAGTCTCATGCAAAGATGGGATGTGAAGTCCTGTCTGCTTGAAGAACTGAAAAATATGTGTTCTCTGACTGGAAAAAGTGCTTTGATCAGGGAAGACTCACTGTCAGAAAGTCAGTTTAATTCTTCTCTCATGATGAGGCTATTACAGATAGAAATACCATCTCACTGGTGAGAGTTCTCTAAATAGAATATCACAAAAATGTCTCAGGAATGAATAATCATGCATTGATTTTAAAGGGTGTTATTCTCATACAGTTAAGAACTCAGCTGTTATACTGTGAAATATTGGTCCTGTTCCCAGGTAAGCTGATTGCAAAACACAGACTGAATGTAGTGGCCAGGATCAACCAGCAACAGAACATTTCTAGCAATTTTCTGTGGAATGATCTATGTTTTATTTCATTATTCATCTCCAAAATGAGCTGGAATAAGACACCCCCTCTGCCCAAAACAATCAAAACAAAACATCCCAACATAAACCCACAAACCAAAAAAGAAGCAAGATAAACGGAATATTGTTAGGAACAGGACATTATCTAGAACATCTGTGAGAGATTAATGCAGAAGCAATGACAAAGGTGTAACAAAAATACAGAAAGGTACATTCTATATTAGAAGATGGATGTACATGAAACTGCAGTTTAGAAGTTGTTTAGCACTTATACAGAGCTCTTTGCATTGGGAAAATGTCCTTTTTGTCTTACCCACTAATCTGGAGATGCCACCCACTTCTCAAGAGTACCCCACTGAGACAGAAGTTGTTTTTCCCTGGATGCTTACAAAGCTGTGAGAAACAGACCAAAACTGTATAGTACAGTGGAATTTCTAGCAAAGTTCAAGGATTGGAATGAAACTGCTGAATCACCAAGCAATCATATTTTTGCTCTGAGATGCAATCTGGAACACAGACATAATATAAAAAAAATGAAAGCTTAGTAGGCTATTTGGAACTTCTGGTGGATTTCCAAGCCTGAGGTAGATAATGTCTGAAACAATTAATCATTAATTTCAGGTATAGAAAGCAAAGAGCATTAACTCTCACTGATAGTTCTTCTGGCAGACATTTGGCTGAATAAAACTGAGAGAAGGAGTAGTCCCCAACGCAATATGATGGCATTATCAGGCTGGATAAAGAAGCTGAAGTATACAGTGATCAGGTTCAAGAAGCAGTGAAAAGAACTGCCAGCTGCCATATGATTGATGATTTTTCCCTTCAATCTCCCTCTCTGAGCTCTGTGCTTGTCACTCAGAAGAGCTCAGCCTGCTCCACATCCTCTCCAGTGACTCTCAGGTGTGTGCATGAAATGAGGGGTGCCGAGCTCGCAGGGCAGGGCTGAGTGGCAGCTCTCTGCTGTTTCTCAGTTTCTGTCTGCCAGTGCTGCTCAGCAGGGATGAGCCTGGCTCACTTGTGAAGGTGCAACTGGGCTTAATGCCCATTCAGCAGGAGGGTCAGGATACAGAACCAAACATACATTGACATTGCTGCTTAAGAGTGTAGGAAGTGATTTCTGTGTTATTTTTTTATTATTATTGCTGCATGCTGTGAGGGTGCCAAAAGAGGCAGGTTATTGTTGATTTTTGTTTGCCATTATGATAAATCACTGTTTGCAGTAGCTGTAGCTCATTTTGTAGCCCCTGGTGTCAGTCTGCCTTGCAAAATTTCCTATTGTCTGCTTACAGTGTCCTGTTTCCATTTCCTATGTTTATAGTTTGTAATAAATACTCTTTTCAGGGCCCTTAACCAAACTGTATCTGTAATGTCCCAATGTGAAACAATGTCAGTACAAGAGAAGACTGGAATATCAGATCTGGGTGCTCTAAGAAATTCTCTTGGTAGAACTTGGACAAAATACAACAGATGGTGTATAGACAAGCTTTTCGGAACTAATCACAAGGATTTTTCTTTGAAAGCTCCAAGTTCCTCAGTAGGAGAAGGACTGAAGTGTATTAATTTCTTTTTGAGTTGCCCTCTTTAACCTTCTTTAGCTTAAAAAAAAAATTATAAAAAATCCCAGATTGCCTAAGAACAGGTATTTCCATCTGAGATGAATAAAATTTAATTGTGGTTAAAATTTAATTTTGGTAAAAAGCACTATAAAGATTTTACTTGAAAAGTCCATCTGGGGTCAACAGAACATTTCATTTAAATGAAATCCAAAAGAGTTAGAACTTTTTATTTCAGCAAACTGGAAGCCCCAAGAGCCTGTGATTGCACTGTCTGATTGCTTTGAGAAGTTCAGAACAAGGAAGGAGTTTTGATGTTTCATTAAAGGCTGATATTTAAACAAAGATGTGTAAACTACTCTTGGATAAATTTAAAGTGGAAATTAGAAGGAATACTTTGGGACAATAAAAAGAGTTTAGGATGGACCTTGGCTATTTTAATAACATCATTTGATGACATGTATGTGTTTTTTGTGGGAAAAAGAGCTACTGTATCCCAGTTGGCACTCAGCAAGCAGAAAATGGCTTTAGCATTAGAGAACCAAGAAGTTCTCTAATGCTTTTGAAACTGTGCAGGGAAGAAATAAAAAATAAAGATCGATACAGTGCTCATTCCTAATTTCATCATTTAGAAACAGTATGAAGTGCTTCCTCATGGGACCTGTTAAGGAATATAATATATGCTGTGAAACTATATCCTCACTACTCTTGAAAGGATTTTCCATCATATGACACTAAAAATATCTCTGAATCCACAGCTGATGAGTTTAATTACTCATCAGCTCTTTACATTACAATTCATTACCCTGAGGTAATAAAGATAAAATAAAGCATTTAGATGCCATTGTGCCATTGTTACAGTGTGTTCAGCAGATTGTCTCTAATCAGTGCTGCTTGTGTTTATGCAGCATAATTAATAGAAACATGAGAGCACTGTCCTGAACGAACCAATTTTAACAGGTACCTGAGCTACTGCTTGTCTTTAATTTTCTACCACCTTTCTGTAAGGATGGCTAGTTTAATTACAGAATTTAATGAATTATATTTGTTGATCTTACATTTTAAAGTCACACTGTAATTTTTACTTGTGATTATTTTATTATATAATAAAAATACGCCCTAAACCACAATAGTTCTGTCTATAGTCCATTGTGTACAACCCTTGATACTAAAATTTTGCCACAAATTATATTTTAGATAATAAAACTCTGAAGAAATCAACATTATATTACAAGAAGTGAGTTCTATTTCAATATATTATTCATAACTAAAAGACTTTGTAATTGGCAAAGTTATTTTGTTTGAGTGTTGGTGACACCTGTGTGTTATATTACAGCTGAAGTGAAAGTGCTTATATAAATGGTAACCCCAAATCTTTCCTGATTACTAGTGGACTTTGACTCTTTACTCAAAATCATAGGTGATTGATTGTAGTCTATAAATTAGTTATTTTCAGCCGCATTGCTGTCATCCAACACATGGAAGTTGCCCACCAGCTGCCAGGTACCCCTAGCACAAAGCTGCCTTTGTGATGTGGGCCACTGAGCCTGTAAAGCCATTACCCCAAATGATTTGATCATATTTAGCCCAAAACACTATTTTTGATTCTTGGTCCTCATTTTCAGAGCAATCAATAAATCAAATCTCAAATGTATAGGAGACAAACATCAATTTGGGAAGCACCATAGCATCTATGGACCTCTGGGGGAAAGACCAGCACAAAACATATGAAAACTGGATACAGGACCATTTCTATCATTACTAACATGGGTCAAATATCTCTTTTGTCATGTAACAATAAAGAATTTTTTTCCTCTCTGAGAAACCAAATTAAAAAATCAAATGCAGACCAGTAGTATCTGATGCCCAAGGATTTAATACTGTTTAAATAATCTATTTTAGTAAATAATTTAGATTAACTTTCTTGGTTGTGCATGCAAGAGAAAAATATTTTTAATTATAATATTAACATAACATAAAATCTTAGCATTTAGTAATAACTGTATTAATATTTATTAATGACAATCCTTTTCAGTCAGAAGATCACTTTTTTTAGATGTTAACTTCTTTGTCATAAAAAAAGAAGTTTTCATTTTTTTAGGGCAGTATTCTTGCTGTTGCTCTCAGCAAGCATGTGCTTACCAATTAAAGACTGACCTGGTCTACCCTTCTTGCTGTTTCATGCACTGTTGTTATTATATAGCATTAATTCTGTCGCTTTCAGCACTGGAATCAATAGCTGTGATCACAGCCAAAGATGTTACATGACTATATGACCCAGATATACAACTCTAGGACAAAAAAAGCTCTGACAGTTTGGAGAGCCTCAGATTTTGATTTAGTTTCCTCTAAGAAAAAATATTTTCTGGAACAAGTTGAAGGTTTTGTAACTTTCCTATGAAGTCATGGGATAGTTGTTCCAATCCAGGCTTCCAGCTCTCTGCATGGTGAGCACGTGTAAGGGGGTTTCATTAAAACAAATGGAAAGAGTCCTTATTGCAACAGACCAGATAAATCCCTAAGAAATCTATTTTTCAGGTTTTTGCAGCATGGCTCAAGGCATGACTGATGTACGCTATAGAAAATACTGGACCCAGAAGTGAGCTAACCCTTATGTGTCCTATTGTGTTTGAAAGATGAAGAGGATGCATGACCAATATAGATGTACTAAATACTGGAGATAAAGAATTCATTATAAAACATTACTTAATCTCTTACTGATCCTAGCCTGTTTCATTTGTGTATCGTAAATTGTGCTCTTTCATTGAACATTTTCATTGTAAACAAGAGATAAGTAGTTCTATTTGGGTTACATAAAAGGTGGTGACAAGAGTCTTTGCCTGTGCCTTTCCCTGTGATGTACTCATGCTGAAAGGCCATTATTCTGAGGTCTGAAGTGCTGTAGCACAGGGAGAAAATCTGGAATATACTTGATGTGGCTGACATAGAAATGCTATTTTGGGACATTGTTATGGTTTAATTTATGTAATTTAATTTATTTAATGAAGTCGATATGCTGACTTATCTAAGATAGATCTCAAAAAGCTCCACTAGGCACTGGAAGTGACAGTGCTTTGTTTCTAAGTTCATACAAACTGAAGGGAATCTTCCTCTTCAAGTGCCCACCTTTCAGCTTAGTCAAGTTCACTCATTTGGATATTTCTGTAGGATGTTGAACTTTTGCCATTAAGCATTTACTGTCTTTTGCATAAATGACTAGTTCTTATCCCCAGGATAATTTTGCCATGATCCAAGTCACAATTGCAAAGGGCTTAAAGCGTTGGGATCCTTCAATTGCTAGTTCAGTATGCTCCAGACTTTGCTATTTCAGTTGTCTGTCCTACTTCTTGCCTAAGCAGTAATATATGTGTTAAAGTAAATTTATGCAGTCACTGTAGGAAAAAAGTTTTAGAGCATGATGAAATGCTAGGATTTCATATACTGGCCACTAATATTATCAGGAATAGGATTAAGGCCTAGTGAAACTCTTGTGTTTGTTCCATGTGTTTCAAATACTGAGTACAACTGGCAATTTTTTCTTCAAGAGCAGTATCTCGAGTGAATTATTTCAGTTTGGAAGTGAAATACTGCATAAACAGTGCTTCCAGAATATAAGGACTTAAGGTTTTTGGCACAAAGATCAGGATAAATGCAATGCTTTCAAATTGTCAATGTAGTAGTTCGTAAGTTTTGTTTTCTACAAGGGTTAGATTCTCAGGTCTAACAACATATCAATTGGCAAACAATAAACATGGTTACATTGAATAATTCTGTCCTCATCAACTGAAGCAAAAGTACATGTCAAGTCTCTTAGATCCCAAAGAAAATCCATAGACCCTCCATCCTAGTAAGACAGNTCGGGCCTGTAGCCATTCCCGAATGTGTGGGTCTACACTAGTGGTCACCTGCTAGCCAGTAACAGCACCGCGGCAGACGGCTACCTGGAAAAAGAAGTGGAAACCACACTGTGAATTTAAACTGTGATTTGAGGAGGTAATTTCCATGTTTCTGTGAGCTTGTTTTTCTGGCAATGTCTTTATCCATGTAAAGTATTTTTTGTTCCAAATTAAAATACAGTACAGACTTTTTTATTTTTGTTTTATGGCTTTTCAAAGGCCTTCAGCAATCAAAATGTACATCATGCTGTCCAAGCACTCAGGATGTTAAGACGTGGGGACAAAACTGTGGATACAACAATTATTTCAAGTTTTATTTTCTTTTATGATTAGGGGATACAACTTACCAAATTATTAATAAGAGAGAGTTACGTGTGGCTAAGACAGTTTTCATTCCTTCATATCTGAATGAATTTTGGATGCGCAGAAAGGTATCCAGAGGATTCATGCAGGAAAAGAGATGATTCTGGGACAGGGGAGAGAACCCTGCACTTGCAAACAAAGTCTGCTTTATTTGTTCATGTAAGTGTGATGTATGAAGGTGAAAAATAATTTTTTTTTCTTCTTTGGTTTGAACTTTCTGCTGTAGGAAAAAACCCCAAACAACAACTTAAAAAATAAGCCCAGTGTTCCTATGTCTGAGCACTGTTTTTATTGTAGAAATTCTTGATTTGTTGATATCTTGAAATTAGCATCCTTCTGACTGCAAAAGAGCATTGTGTTTTAGTACAGATACTCCTTTCAGCAAGAACAGGCACATTATTTAAGAATGAAATGGAGGAGGAGCTCTTTAGCGAAAGAGCAAATGAATGCTAAATGCTAAAATTTGTATGAAACTGGTACAAATTAGCTAATATTAGACTGTACAATCACACTTTCATTTTGGTTGCTGGGATGTTACAGTGTAAATGCTTCAGGCCATGTGTATAATGCAAAGCCTCTTCTGTAAATTCATTTTAGGTGACAGTGTTTTTAGGAAGTGACAGTTCTAAATATAGCCTCATGAGTAAAAAGACATTGCCCTTAGTATGGGCTGACCACATTGCCACAGCTTTTTTTCCTCTTCTCTATTACCATGATAAATACCAAAAAAAAACCCAAAAAACAAACCCACAAATAAAAGAAAGGCTGTTTCTCCAGAGGGCTTCTCTTGTAAATAATGATGCAGCCTTTTGCGAGGGTGACATAGTTTTGTATCAGGTTATTTTTGCTCAAGTTAGTGTTCATCTTTAGAAGCATGATTGGATAGGAAGTATGCAGTATACACTCAAGTGTTGTACTGATGATCAAATGCACATATTTACAGTGTCCGTATGTTCACTTTGTACCTGATCAAGGGAGGAGGAACACACACAAATGGGTGTATTGCAGCCCTCTGAACAGCATAGGCTTTAAAATGGATAGGCTCTAAGGGAACAATTCACAGAAAGGATGTTTCTAACCAGGCAATTCATTTCAGCTCGACAAAAGTGAGCAGCACTCACAGTATGTTGGGTGTTGGTAAATTTTCAAGATACAGTATGTTGTCATCTTAATTTGGAAAAAGGTTTTATAAAAGACCATTCGCTTAAGAGTTGGACTTGATGGTCCTTGTGGGTCCCTTCCAACTCAGAATATTCTATGATTCTGTGAAAAGAAAACAAGAAAACTAATGTGATTAGTGAAAAAAGCTCTACAGTTTTTTTCTTGTAACAATTTTTAATTCCAAAAATTAACATTGAATGTAATCTAAGTGGAAAAATAGAAGAGACCTCATATTATTTGCAAAGACACACGAGTATCTTTTCACATTAATTATTTGTTATTTTCATTATAGAAGTGCTACCAAATTTATAAAGTTCCAAGCAAGGAGGGAGGAGCTGAGCCATGCCACAGGTGGACCTGTGGTAAGCACTGTAAATCAGAAGGTTGATCTTCTCTACCTTAGAGACTGCCACTGCTTATCATATTAAAATCAACATCTTGTGTTCTAATTAGCACCCCATGGCTTAAGCCTTTCCTGCCTTCCAAATGCTTGCCTCTACCAGGAAGGATGTGCCATGACTAGTAAATAAACTTCTACCTGGACAGGCAGATTGTACTGAGGTCTCTGTATTCTGAAATGGTTGCACTCACTGGGAACAGCAGTGTGCTCTGTAAACTTCCAAGCTCGTTTCAGATTCTCTGCATTTGTGTTCACACAGAGGTAAGTGGATTGCTGTATGGGAAACTGAGAAAATACACTGAGGTTCAGCATCATGTATCACGTATTGCTTCCCTGCCCTATCCCACCACTGATCCCTGACATTTCTGCAGAGCCAGTGACTGAACACTGGGGCTGTGTGCATGTAATCAACTAAATGACTTTCCTAAGCTTGGCATTTTCCCTTTTTATGTCAGATGTACCTTGTGACTTGATGTGTTAATATGTAGGCTTGAGGTTTTCCAGTGATGCCATGATGATTTTTTGCCTTTTTCATATACCCCTTTTATATAGCTTTTTATGTATCCTTAGTGCTTTTAGCCCATATACTTGTAATTCTTTAAGTCTGATAACTAGCACAGACCTAATATTCCATTAAGCCAGGAGAACAAACGTCCTGGTAGCTTTGCAGTTAGAGGTCAGAGAGCCCTAGAAACCAAGGTCCCTTCTAGAACACATCTTGTAAACTAAGATAGGCCCATCCAGGGGGAAATACCACAGGATGGGGGGCTCATTCAAGTCTCCCACTGGGGAATTTGATAGATATGCTAATTTGCAAGGCCTATAAATTGTATACGCGACCTATCATGTGTGTGCATTTCGGTGTGCTTTTCGGCGCATTCCACCCGGACGAGTGTGCACCTTTAAGGATCCTTAAATAAATACCAAGGTAAACCCCTTTTCCCCTTTAACCATGTCTAGCTTTAATTTTAAGACCAGGAATAAGGCAACACCAGGTCTGGAAAATGAAACTGGACTTGTGTTTAATCTCTAAGAGGTATGTGTGCTCTGGTTTGCAATTTGAACAGCTGCATTTCAAAACTGTTTCCTATTTAATTGTATTCCAGCATTTAACTATAATCCTCTGAAAAGGCTATATAAGAAGGCAGATTTTTAATGAAAAACAACAAAAAACCCTCTTTTGTATGTTCATGAGTGTGAACATATGATGCAATCTGGTCTCCACCAGTCTGCTTTCTAATTGTGTCCGTGAAGCTCAGAGATGATACTAGAAATAGTAGTAATGATAAACTATTTCAAGTTCATCATCCTAACAGCAGGAATTTGGGAGCTGTCACAGTACATTTTTTATTAAGTACCCAGATTAGCCCAGTGAACTGTAAGAGAGGCTCTGAGGAGAGACTCTCTCATTCCCTGACACAGCTGAAATGTGGCCATCCTCTTCAAGAACCTGTCAGAAATGTTTGTACAGATACCCAGACTCACTTCCACATCCATTTGAAGTCTGTACCTCCTGAATTGCAGCCCCATATGAAAATGTTGATATGTGGCTTACAGAAGAGGGAAACCAGCAGCTCCTGGACTGGCAGGATTATTCAAAAGGAGTGTGGCCAGGTTGTGGGAGGTGATTCTCCCCCTCTATTACTCTCTTGAGAGACCCTATCTGGAATACTGTGTACATTTCTTGTATCCCCAGCATAAGAAAGACATGGAACTGTTGGAGCAAGTCCAGAGGAGGATCATGAAGTTGATAAGGGAACTAAGAGGACTTCCCCTCTGAGGACAGGCTGAGAGAATTGCAGCTGCTCAGCCTGGAGAAGAGAAGGTTGCATGGAGACCTCTTAGCAGCCTTTCAGTATCTGAAGGGGCCTACAGGGAAGCTGAAAGACTCTTCATGAGCAACTGTAGTAATAGGACAAGGAGTAAGGTGTTCAGGCTGAAAGAGGGGAAATTTAGGTTAGATATCTGGAAGAAATCCTTGGCTGTGAGTGTGGTGAGGCACTGAAACAGGTTGCCCAGAGAAGTTGTGGACACATCATGCCTGGAAGTGTTCAAAGTCAGGTTGGATGGGGCTCTGAGCATCCTGGTCCAGTGGAAGGTGTTGCTGCTCCTGGCAGGGGTGTGGGAACTAAAGGATTTATAAGATCCCTTCCAACCGAAACCATTCTGTGATTCCCATCAGCAGCAAGCCTTGTGCAGCTCCCAGGGCTTTGCCAGGGTATGGTGTTTGATTCACCTGGGAAACGGCCTGTGCACAGCTCGCCAGCTCCGGCTGGATTGTGGCTGCGGTGACACATCCCGCACTGTCACCGGCGGCCGGGGAGCCTCCGGTCCCCTCACAGCGCCTGTGGTTCGGCAGGGACCACACCTGGCTGGGCACGGACACGGGAGCTTGCTCGGCTGTCCCTCCTGCCCGTTTGGGGTTTGTTCCCTCCCACTTCTCTACCAGCCCGAGGAGACATTCCCGTCAGCTGCCAGGAGGGTCCTGCCCCGCAGGATCCCGCCCTGGAAGGGGCTGCCCGCCTGCCCGGCCGCCCTTCTCGCCCCTCGGGGCCGCGGCCACGCCGGCCCGGCCCCCGCGCACGGCCGGGCCTGCGGTCCCTCGGGCAAGGCGCCGCTGGTAAATCCCGGCTGGATTTACAGCTCCCTGGGAAATCTCCGCTGTGTGGCTTGGGACAGCGCGGCGTGTGCGGGCTCTCCAGAGCCGTGAGCCGGATCTGTGCAGCCGGGTAGCTGCACTTTAATCCAGGGGAACATCACGAGGTCATTTCGGAGACCAGGCAGTAATGTGGTATCTAAATGAAAACGACAAAATTGCTAAATATGCCTAACCAATTTTGCTGTTAAAGAAAAGCATTAAGCTATTTGGGATTTCATCTGACTTCAGTCCATCAAGATCAGTAAGTCTACTCAGGTCAAATCCTCCAAAATACTAAGGGTAGCAGAATGTGTTCTTGCAAAAATATAACTCACAACAGAATGTTTCACACCATTTTTTTGTCCTCCTGAGTGGTGTTTAGAAAACTCACAAAACTTTCTTTCCTGTATTTTCTTTAAAAAGCCTAGCTTTATACATCTCACTGCTGACAAGCTATGTTGTGATGTGTCAGTTTATGTTGTGTCAATTGCCTCCGGTTATATAATGTGTCATGATATGACTAATGCAGCCCAACATGAGTCACCTGTCGTGACAGCTTTATGCTCTCAAAAAAACCTCTTTGCCTTTCCTTCAGAATATTTTTTGTTGTGTTGTTTTATTTTTCTAAAGATGCAATTTTATCCAATTTACTGTTCCTTGTTTTAAATTTTTACAAGATGGTAAGTGGGCACATATATTCACTATTAATGTATATGACTAAATGATTACTGAGACATGTAATAGCATGAGGTGCTCCCACTGCCTGCTGTGAAGGGAGATGATTATAGATCTGCCGCTACAATGCAGCACTGTACCTGAAGAAAAATGTTAGAACAGAAATCCCAAGTAGCAGATGGGAATCTAAATGTGAATGGTTATAATCAGGACTCATTTGTACCAGGAAATTGTATATAACATTACAATGAATTATTAACACTGGGCTATGATTGTGGCATTGAACTGACAATGGCATAAATGCTCAGCAGATACCTATGTAACGTGTGAACACTGACATAAAGGCAGAATTTTGCCCATTTTTCTTTCAGGAGAGACACTGAGATACTCCCAGCCATTGCTGTCTTACGCCACTGCAGTTAGCTCAGTTGTTTAAAGCATGGTGCTAATACTACCAAGGTTGTGGGTTCAGAACCTGTGTGGGCCATCCACTTAAGAGCTGGACTCAATGATCCCTATGGGTCCCTTCCAACTCAGAATATTCTGTGATTTCTTAAAAGAACAATTTGCAGTGCTTAAAGGACAAGAGGTGGAGATTTTTTATTTCTCAAGGGTAGGTAACCTGTAAATACAAGTTAACTCATGTCATGTATTTCCTTGTAACCTTTAACATGTTTTTTGATTCAGTGGTGCTTTTTTACTATGAAAGCATGAAGTGATTGTGAGGTTTTTTGTCATGTCTTTCCTCAGATAAAACCAGACCTCATTTGAGTAAATGAATATAATATTTTCCTTAAAACATGATCTTTGTATCATAAGATATATTATGATATTTTTTTGTCTTAAAGACTGAATGATTGGCGTAATCAGGAAAAGAACTTGCATCGTTGCATGCTTCTCAAGTTACACAGAAAAAAAGTAGGGTTCAAATTCACTAGTCTTATTCAGATGACAAAGTATAATTGCAGAAACTCATATCTTTCTTATAAATAGCCTGAGAAAGCTCAAGTAGTTTCCAATAAAGCATTACTGAATTCAGTTCAGTTATCTTACAGCAGGTGATGAATCAACAGCAATTTTATTGACTACAGAAGTCTGGAAGTGTATTTTTTTACAGATCTTTATCATGTACTCATTAATTTTGCCATATCATATCAATATTATTCTTTTGTATCGTCTTTCAATAAAATGCCATGTTTACTCTCCAATATCAGACACATCATTTCATTACCCAAGAGTGCTTGTGAGTGGTTATACAGTACTGTTCTCTAAAGGCATTATATCCATATACCTTTTTCTATTTTTATTGGTTTTTAAATTTACTTTTACATCTTTCGTGATTGTGTGAAATTATTTCAGATTTTAAAAGATAAACAATGGAGGAATAAGCTTTAAAGCAAATTTGGTTATTAAATCTGTACTAAAATAGACTTAGACCTTGCAAATTTTGTGTTGTGCTGGCACTGTTCTGAATTTCCTTGTGGCTGGATGCAACCACAGACAAGGCTGTAAGTACAACCAGAAATCTGTTTTGTACATGATATAGATATCAAATTTTCCAAGTGTGCTGCATCTGAAGAGAGTTTTCCCCCCACATTCGTGTTGAACACAATGATGCACTGTCCTCTGCTGTGTTAAATAGTCCGTGAAAATGAAGCAACACAGCATGACAGCTTTTTAACTATCCAATGCAATAGCACCTCTAGATTTACTGTCCATGGAAAGACATGAAGGGGAGAAAAATCCCAAGCTGAACTAATTTATTTATGTACATGCAACAGTTCTCCATTGGTGGACTCTCGCAAGGTGCCTAGTCTAGTGTGCTCCTCTCCTCTTCTGTTACTAGTTGTGCTTTCTGTCTGGCACAAGGGAGCTACAGCCAATGTTTTGAGTACTGCTTTCAGCAACTGATTGATAGAAATGCAGTTATCATTTCCTGTTCTATTATACATCCCATTCTGTCTGTGACGTATTTTAGTGTTGATCAAGTCCAGTGTCTGCCTTTTGAATAAAATGAGCAGGATATTGACACAATCTCATTCATTATTTAGATAGTGTGTTTAGTGTTGAAGCCCATAAAGCTTAGGATTTTCATCCATTTTACATGGCTTTTAGGTCCTGCATTGGCCCTTGAAAGAACACTGCTTATGTGTGAATGTATTCACCCTCTTCTTTCCACATTTTGCTCTCCCTTTCTCATCTATAGACATAGAAATAAACATACCTACCTAGTCTTTATGTTTTCCTTGTTTGTGCAGCACTTGAACTTTTTCTAGTCTTACCATTTTTGTGTCGTTAATAACAAAGCTATAATTTATAATAATAAAAATGTTGTAGGTGTTCATTTTTCTCTGTAAGTACTAGGAACCAAATTCCCAACAGTAGGAGTGAGATTTCTCCCTGCAAATATATAAGTGAGTTGCTCATGTGAAATATTTACTGATCTCTCTGGTAGCCTCCTCCCCAACACTACACCTACCTCTAAAGAAAAGAGCGATGCTGTTAATTCACAGCAGGAAGAGGCTGTGAAGAGCAGCCAGCTTAGGCAATGTACTTTGTGTACTTTGACAAATATGCTGATAAACCTGTACTAACAAACCAGTAAAGTCTTCACTGGTTTTTTTCAGCCATTGGTAATGACTTGGCATTTGTTTCATTCATTCTGGTCACTGCTGTTTAACTTAATTTCCATCCAATTTGCTGTTTGCAATTGCTGTATGTTTACTAAGGAACTGCAGATTGTGTTCCCCAGCTCCTTAAGATATAAAACTATTGTGCCTGACACACAGTCTTTTATTTGCTAAAAGCGTACAAAAGAGTGAAATTTATGTTTCAGACATAGGCTACTGTACAATTATTTAGCCCTTTTATTGGTTTCAGATTTCTGTAACATTTTCTCCGCGAGGATATACTAAGGATATGTTTGGAATGGCCGACATGGACTTAGTAAGGTATGCTTCATATGCAGCACCTTGTACCAGTACTCTGGGAATGTATTTTCACCCATGTGTTTCTTTTGATCGGTATAGTCTGAAATGCTCATCTAAGAATTTTCTTCTGTTTCCTGTGCAAGAACGAAAAGAGGAACAAAACAAAAGGTCTGAGCTCTGACTCTGTTCAAAAGCAGCATCTGTGTTACTCTTACTAAATGTGCACAGTATGGTAATATGTTGCCTTGCAGTCCTAGGC
>VZTH01015280.1:0-28975 GCA_013397815.1 Aleadryas rufinucha | reverse complement strand
CCCTCGCCCCCGCGGTAGGGGACCCCGAGCCCCGCGCAGCCCCGGCGCTCACCGTGTGCGCCCGCTCGGGGCTGCGCGCAGCCGCCGGGGGCTCCGCCGCGGGGATGGACACGGCGAGCATGGCCCGGGCCGGGGCAAACGCGGGCGGGGCGGCACCGCCCCGGGAGCCCACGGCGGGGACACGGGCCCCGAACAGCCCGGGGACGGTCCTGCGGCCCCAAGCACAGGGGGAGGGGGCAGCCGAGACGCCGCCGGGACCAGGGTTACAGGGATAAGGGGAAAGGAAAGTGGGAAGTCAGCCCAAGCTGCCTTTTCTCTTTTTTACGGCAGAAAGGGTATCGGTTTTGATAAAATCCACACGCGAGGCTGGGGAGGGGGAAAAGGGGAAAACCCAGCCCCGGTCGGGGGGGGGGTAGGAGCACCACGGATCCGTGGGGAATGCCACAAAGTGGGATTTGCTACAGAGCCCCGCTGAGCTCAGATCCTAAAAACGGCTCCCGCTGGAAGAAAGACAGAGAGCCAAAGCCTTATCAAGAGCGAGGACAGGTGGCCAGAGCAGTGTCCAAGGTCACCTCTGTCCCGTCACAACACGGGGGAGGCTCCGCTGCCTCCCTCACCATCCACGGGCTGTGCCATTACCCCTCCCCGCTCCCAGCCCGAACACCCAGAGCCTGTTTGCCCTGATAGAAGTTTTATTACAGAATTTTAATGGCACTGCAGGAGTAAGATAATTCATTAGAGCCTTAAAACCCAGCCTGAAAAATAGATATTTGCCAGATCTCATTAACCCCCTGGCTGCGGGTCTGGTCTGGAAGCAGGAAACTAGTTTCTCTTCAGTAAGAAAATATATGTTGCTAAATGAAAAATATACAGTTAGAAGAGTTACTGGCTCGCAAGCTGCTCGTCTGGGGGTGACACCTCTACCAGCTCCAGCATGTGGAACGAGGGGTCGCTCACGTGGAAAAGAGGAGGAGGTATAGTGTATATATAAAAAAAAAAAAAAAAAGGCAAAATTCAGGTTTGTTTGCTCGGTCCAATTAAGAAATGGCCTTGGCTTCAGGCAGGAACGCTTCCCAATACTTCACCAGCTGCAGGGAGGAGAGGGAGAGAGTCAGGAGCCTTCAGGATGGAGCTGTAGTGGGGGATCATGCTTGAGAGGTTCACAAGCTTGGCCTGAACTTGGAGGTAAAACCACATCAGGGACCACTCACCTGCTGCTGAGAGTTCAGTAACGTCTCAAGGTACTTTGTGACGTGGTTTCTGAAGTCCTTAGATTTCTCTCTCTGCAACAGAGGGGCATGAGGCTGAACCAACCACCAAAACCCTCCAGATTTTGGGAGGGGGAAGGAGAAACCACTGGGATTTTCCTGTTCCTCCTGGGGTCCCACGAGGAGACCAACACAAGGGACACACAGGATCTCTGCCCACCCACCTTCATTTTAACAGAGTCCCTGTGGGGCAGCCCCCTCTTAGCCAAAAGCCCTCAGCAATGCCCCAGCTCACTGAGATCAGGATTTAGGGATGCTGCTGTGCCAGAAGCAGGGCCAGGAGCCCGGGTGAGCCCCAAGGCGCCGAGGGCTGCCCTACACGTACCTCAAACCGTATCACTTCCTTGCGGATGACGGCAGAAATCCGCTCAAAGTCCCTTTCGTACTGTGTCACCCGGGACTCCCACTGCGGAGACAGGAAGTGCACTGTTTCGGGACAGGGGAAGGAATTCCTGCCCCCCTCTCCACGGGGGTTTGGAGCCATGACTGTACATGTGAGAGGTGTTGCTGGAGCAGAGTCTGGCGTTTCCAGCCCTTGTCACCATCTCGGCATGGAAGTCGCGGGAGGCGGGACAATGAGCAGCCCCTCCTGCAGCTTCGCTCAAGGCTGGCTTAGCCCTTGGTGCAACTTGGCCACAGACACCTGTCCCTCCCGCTCAAGAGGTGCTCCCTAGCCCAGAAGGTTCCTTCCTCAGCTCAGAAGGTCCCCCACTGGAGCACAGAGGGCAGCAGCAGAGCAGAGACCCCACGCTCCATTCCCTACCTCCGAGATTTCATCCTTGGCCTGCTGCAGCTTGTCAGGTTTGTTGGCCCACAGCAGCCTGGCTTCCATCTCCCTCTTCTTCTGGAGCATGGTCTGGGCATCCTGCCACCGCTGCCAGGTCTTCATGCGCTGGTCAAAGGCTCCCTGGAGGGGAGGAGGGGCAGAGGTCGAGCTCTGTGCTACCGCTGCACCGAGAGTGGCTCCAAGGGGCTCTCCTGACAAGGGGACACTTACCAAGGGGACACTGGAGGTCCTGACCAAAGCTGAGCCAGAACAGAGATTGGGTCCTGCTCTGGGGCATCCACAGCTCCCATATGGACCAGTCGACCAAGGATATGGTGTTCTGGCCTCTCTGGCAGGGTGTGTTTGGGGCAGGAATTGGGATTGCTTGGGATTGCTTCTTCCAGTGCACCAGATGGGCTGTGTGGACTTGATGCCCAAGTTCAGGAGCATCAGGACTCAGGCTCTGCCCCAGCAGGCACTTGGCAGGTCTATTTTCACCACCTGCTGCTCACAGCTTCAGCCTTCACCTCTGGAAGGGCTGGAGTCACCCACAAGCCATGAACTTGCTCCACATCCCCTCTGGAGAACAGCAGCACGGCCAGGCCTCACTTACAACCATCTTCCAACCTAACCAGTGCATGCCTGGACAACCAGTAAGTTTTCCCTCTGCCTGAAGAGGCCATGCCCTGTGTGCCCTCTGCCATGTCCTGTGCTTGAGTTTGGAAGACCTCCTGGCATCCCTAAGCCTAAGATGGGTACAAGGAGAAAGAGCAAAGGAGTTCTTACCCTTACAACCGAGAGCAGGCGGATGTAATCCCCCAGGAGCTCGGCCAGGAGGAAGAAGTCATTGTTAGCCTGTTCATGGTGCAGCTGCTCAATCTTCTCCTCCACCTCAGCCAGCTGGGACAACGCCCGGGACAGGGCCGTGTTGTCCTCCGAGCTTCCCAGCATGGCCAGACTCTTGGCAAACTGGGCTGTGTTCAATGCCAGCTCTGGGGAACAGGATGAGGGTCAGGAGATGGGTCTGGCTGCACCAGGTGCTCCCCAGCACAGAGTTCAGCCCCCAGAGCTGCCTTTCCATAGCTCCAGGAGATACTGGCTGGAAGAGCCAGCACTGGCTTGGTCTGAGCCAGCAGCTTCCAGCCATGAGGAGAAGGGAAGCAGCCGAGTGGGAGGACAGGACAGGCACAGCTTTGCAGACATCAGTCAAAACATGCAAAGGAAGGAAAACATTCCCACTCCCAGAGGATGTCTCAAAAGAAATAAATAAGGTCAGGCCCGCTCAGGTTTGCTAGAGCCTTCATTCCCATGAGGACAGGCGGAGGGAATTGCGGTTGATCAGCCTGGAGAAGAGAAGGCTCCAGGGAGACCTCAGAGCCCCTGCCAGTGCCTAAAGGGGCTCCAGGAGAGCTGGAGAGGGACTTGGGACAAGGGCCTGGAGTGACAGGACAAGGGGAAATGCCTTCCCACTGCCAGAGGGCAGGGTTAGATGGGATATTGGGAAGAAATTCTTCCCTGTGAGGGTGGGGAGACCCTGGCACAGGTTGTCCAGAGAAGCTGTGGCTTCCCTGTCCCTGGAAGTGTCCAGGGCCAGGTTGGACAGGGCTTGGAGCAACGTGGTCTAGTGGAAAGTGTCCCTGCCCATGGCAGGGGGGGTTGGAACAAGATGGACTTTAAGGTCCCTTTGGCCCCAAGCCATCCTGGGATTCTATGATCCCACAGGACACAGGTTCCCTTCCACACTACCATGCCAAGCTTGCGGAGCTGGATAGAACTGGGGTGACCATTTTACATCTGTGTCCCCAGGAGGAAGGGAACAGAGTCCTTCATAGCACTGTCCCACCTCCTTTGGAAGAGTCCCTGGGACACCTGGCCCTGGTGACCCCCCAGACACGGCGCAGGGTGTGACTGTCCCTGCCCAGTCACCTTTGCGGTGGTTCACCAGCGTCTCCACCACGGCGTGCAGCTTCCGCAGCCGCTGGTCCTCGCACTCCACCTCCTGCAGCTTCTCCTCGAACCACTGCAGTGGGTAAATCCAGAGGTGATTCCCACAGATGGGCTTTTCCCTGCACCCAAAGCTGGAGCAGGGCTGAGCACACGGCTCTGGACCAAGGACAGGGACAGCTGAGAGGTGCCCCGGCACTTACGATGTCCGATTCATTCATCTTGATGGTCATTTTACTGACAGCATCCGTGGCTTTGTTGAACATCTTCATTATTCCTGCTCCACTCAAGGTCTGGGTGCCTACTGCTCTTGGGAGCTGGAAAGGAATGGAAAAGTTTGCTTTGTCATAGGAGATGGAGCCAGGCTGGGAGAGCTGGGGGTGCTCACCTGGAGAAGAGAAGGCTCCAGGGAGACCTCAGAGCCCCTTCCAGTGCCTAAAGAGGCTCTCCAGGAGAGCTGGAGAAGGACTTGGGACACAGGATGGAGGGACAGGACACAGGGAATGGCTTCCCACTGCCAGAGGGCAGGGTTAGATGGGATACTTGGAAGGAATACTTTCCTGTGAGGTTGATGAGGCCCTGGCATAGGCTTCCTAGAGCAGCTGTGGCTACCTCATCCCTGAAAGTGTTCCAGACCAGACTGGATGAGGCTTGGAGCAACCTGGTCTAGAAGGTGTTCCTGTCCATGGCAGGGGTGGAATGAGATGGGCTTTAAAGTCCCTTCCAGCCCAAGCCATTCCATGATTCTGTTTTGCCCACTCCTGAGTGATCTCTCCCTGCCCTTACCTTGACCCACCAGCCTTTTGTTTATTTTCTCCCTCACGTCCAGGTGAGGGGATGGCTCAGCAGCTTTGGTGGGCACCTGGTGTCAATACCAGTTCCCACTCCCATTCCCACTCTCACAGGGTTCTGCCACTTCCCGCTGAGCTTTGCAGGATCCTGCCTCATTAACTGCTCAAGTACCATTTCCTTCAGCACTTCCAAGGATCCCTTACTCCACACCACTGACCTCCTCCTTCTCCAAGAACTCCCTGACGTCCGGGTCCTGCAGCATGGTTGGATGGCTGACCACTCTCCGTAGGTACCTGTGGGAGGAACAACTCCAGGAGTTACTTTGGCTGTAGCAAACCTGGCTCTGAGCCATCACAGCGACAGCTCATATTTACTCCAGAATAGCAGCTGGGAAGCTGGAAACCACAGCCAACAACTGTTCTAATTCACCCACCAGTTTTCCTATCTCCCTGGGGAATTTGGTGATGCCACCATGAAGACCAGACCTGCCAGACCTCTCTGAGGTCCCTCACTCAGTTCAGGGACAGCCAATGGGGTCGTACCTCTCTAGAGCAGCCCGACGTTTTTCTAGGAACTCTGCAGAGGAGGAATCCTCTTTCCCAACTTTCACTTTGGTCATGCCTAGCACAGAAGAAAGATGTGATTAATGAGCTGCTCTAAACTCCACATGCAAGATAAAGTGGTTTATTACAGACTATCAGGGTGACAGTGGAGGAGAGGAATCTTACAACAGGAATTAGACTTTGGAAATTTGAAATCCACGCATACCCAAGGAATTGACATGCAGGAAAGAGGCAAAGCAATGGGCTGGACTCAAGTGACCAGCAACTCAGTGACACCTCAGAAGTTTTACTCTTCACCAAGCAGGTATGGAGGCATCTGTGAACTCCATCAAGGATTTAAGTCCAGAGCTCCAAGCATGGAGCCAGAGCTTTGTCTGTGCCCCAGAACCCAGATTATTCTCCCTGGCTGCTCTGCAGCTTCCCTGTCAGCTCTGAGACTGCTGCAGGCCTGTCCTCAGGCACAGAGCTCACCACCAGAAGCACCCACGAGAGCTGTGAAGGACCAGCATTGGTGCTGTGCAGCTCCTCACTCACCTATGAGGCTCTTCTCAGGCGGTGGAGGGACAATGAACCCATTCTGGGCGTGTTTCTCCGACAGCTTCTCATAGAGCCCCAGGAAATCACTGAACCTCCTTTTGACTGAGAACTGCTTGCTCCTGAACATCGGCATGCTGGTCTGAGGGAGAGATGACACTCAGGTCACACTCCCCCAGGGAAGCCTGGCCCTGACAGCTCTGCTGGCTGGCACCTCTGGGATGAAGTGGGACAGCACCAGCTCTGTAAGAGGTGAGCAGTGAACAGAGCAAGTTTTGGCCCAGGTTTTCCAGAGTTTCCCTCCCAGCTGGGTTCTCCTTGGAGCCAGCAGCAGCACTAATGGCACTAAATAACGAGCAGCTGTTCCTGCAGCCATGGGCTGCTTAGTAAGGCCTGCCCGCTGCCTAATCCCATCATCCCTGCTCCATACGGGAACAGGGACACACCCTTCAGGTCACCTAAAGACTACAGGGGCCACCAGTGCTTGGGACTGAGTTTGCAGAGCAGGAATTAAGGATAACAAGTCCCCTAGTCTCTTCTTCAGACCATGGGGTGCCTGTAGCCCAGCAGCCATGGTACAGGCAGCTGGAGCAACTTTCCAGAGTCCAGAGCAGGACTCCAAAGCACTCCAGCAGCTGCATTTCTCATGGAAACCGAGGGGAACAGGTCCTGGCATGAATGCAACTACAGCAGCAGCTCTGCAGTGAATGCTGAGCTCAGGTCAGCTCAATCTGATGCTGCCGCTGGCACAGAATCTTCAGCAGCAGCCCCGGCTCAGGGACTCTCCCAATGGATGTCATTCCTGCTGCTCCCTCCAATGCTGAGCATCTCTATCAGCCAGGACTGCAAAGAGGTAACTGGCTGTGAAAATAAAGCCAGCCTCCTTTCAAATAGATTCCAACCCCATTCCTCAGCGAGGCTCATCCTTTGTGGATTACCACTCCTGAATCCACAGAACAAGGCATTCAGGCCTCCTGTTTATTTAGGTCACTGCTGGCTTGGCTAAAGACAGTCAGTCCAGCTGCCTTTAAGCATGGAAAAATAATGGAGAATTAGACATAGAGGGGTTAGACATACCTGTGTTGACACTTTGTAGGCTACGTAGGCATTCATGCCATCCCCTATGGAAAACAGAAAGGAGGTGTTGGGGATCACAACATCAACACTTTCCACTATTCTCTCAACACAAAGCACAAGGCTCCTGACCTTTTCCTACTCAGTGATCCTGATTTCGGGTCTGATGGAGCCCTGGATCTTCCCACAGAACCAGAAGTAGCATCCCGCTGCGTGGCCCTGGACTCCTGCCCAGCAGCCACTTCCCAACCTGCTTATCCCTCCCCACACTTCCTATGGGAGCCAGCGCTGACAATCGGGCACTTGTTGTGCCAGCAGCATCTGGGCTGGCTCCACACATCTGCTCAGACCCCAACAATTCGGTGGCTGTGGGGCACATGAAACAGTCTATTCACGGGATGCAAGTCAGGCTGGATGGGGCTGGATCCTGGAACACCACAGCAGTTTGCTCCAGCTCACACAGAAATCCCCTTGTTCACCTGGCAGTTCATCTGCAGGGCATCCTCCGAGCTCCGGTGCCACCCCTTAGATATGTCTGATTTACACCTCCCAGCTCCAGAGATCACAAGCCATGGAGTGGGAACAAGCTGCCACTCGTGAGGCTGCTCTCCTGGCTGTGATCAGATGTTACCTTGGGTTTTCTGCAGTCCAGGAACTTCCACATGGCTGGTCATGACATACTGACCTCACTTTCAATAGATAGAAACCCTCTTGCTTCTCAATTTGAAGCCAGAGTTGCTTCCCTGGCAAGCACAGCTTCCAGGGAATGTGCCAGAGCATGGAATAATGCACTTAGTTTCAGATTAAGGGAATTTTGCCTACCCCGTGCCAGCTCCGCACAGGGCAGTGCTGCCTGGAGGTCATGCCAAGTTGGTCACCACAGTGCCGGGCACCAAGAACCCCAAAAACCCAGCTCCAGGCTTTCCAGAACGTGCCTCTGCATTACCTGTTCTCACTCTGGGCTTTGTGCAGCATCATTTCTTTAAGATGCTGGAGGAAGCCTTGGACACTACTCCAGGATCAGGTTTGTGCTTAGAGACAGCCCAGAGGCCAGAGCTGCAGGGCCAAGCCTGGATCCTCTAACCCTGTTCACCGTGCAGGACAGTAACTCACCAACTTTCTCCGGATCACTCACTCCCACAGTCAGGTCAAATTTGTCTTCCTGCTCTTCTTCTTCCAGCTGTTTGGAGACAGCACACAGGAACAGCAAGTCAAAACCAGGAAACCAGGGTTCAACCCACCCCAAACCATTACAGTGAGCTTGTCCACCTGCCAGGGCACCTCTAGCACCTCAGTCTGGCCAGGGCCATTCTATAAAGCCTTCCAGCTCCTCGTTGTGTCAAGGCAAGGATCCCAAACTGGGTTTGTCATTCCTACCCCACTATCTGCCCAGACCAATGCACAAACTGCTCAGCCCCAAGATGAAACTGCAGAGCTCCGATTCACAGCTTGGACCCTTGGGACCACTGTTATAGCTTTGGAAGCTATCTGGACCCTACATGAGCAGGAATGCCACCAGGCTGACCTGAGCCCCACTCCAGTGGTATCAGTCTCAGACTGATGGCCCAAGATACAAATCAGGGCATTCAATAAGGCAATTACATATTAATGACATTATTTAAGATCCATGTTTACAACTGAGTACACAGACAGGTTCCTGCCAAAGACAGTTTGAAATCCACAGGACAATTTGGAAGAGCAATGCTCACCTCCTCATAGCTCTTTGAAAGGTTTCTAGAAGAACTTGCAGCTACGTCTAATGAGGGTGAAGGATTGGATGCTTTGGCCACCTCCTTCTTCTGGTTGTTCTGAGTGTTGTCAAGGGACAGCTCCACAGTGGCATCTGTCAAGAGAAGTTTGCAAGGGTCAGCCTCTCTCTTGGGGTTTCTGGAAAGGCAATTGCAATATTCTCTGGTTCATGGGATCTGGGGAGTAACGATAGTCTTAATTAGCAAAGAAATCCATAGGGAGGACACCTGTAAGCACTGGGAAGAGCACAACAAAGCATCATCACTGCAGTAAGAGCATTTGATCAATCCTGCTGGAGAACATTATGTTAATCCAATGAACTTCTTATTCCAGAAGGAGCCAGGCATCACCTCTCGCTGATCACCTCCTTGCTGTGTGCTAGAGGAGCTGCACCCTGGAGCAGCTAAAGCCAAGGCAGATTTTACCTGGCACAAGGGCCAGCCTGGGAGGAAGGCTCCTTCCCAGGCCACTTCTCCACCTGGAGGATGTAAAAACTTCCACCTCTTAGCAGATGTATCCAGAACTGACTCTCAACCCATCATGCCAGGGCTGGGGAATGTCTGACCCTCCTCATTTTCCCCTGCTGAGGGGGGGGGTTGTGTTTCCTGTTCCTTCGGAACAGCCAGGTCTCTACTAGAGAGCAGCATGGAGTCAGGAGAAGGTGGAGAAGGAAAATCCTTTAACTCTGAGGAGACATTCACCACCTCAGGGCTTAAGGCAACAAAAGCAACCTCCATTTTAATCCTCTTCAGCTCCCAAACAGTTAGTCCTGTGGCAGGATTATCCTAGAGACCTGGAGGAGGCTGCTCCGACCTTCCCGAACACACCACCAGAGCGAGCAAACTCGAGCATGAGTTTGAGATAAGGACTTACGACTTGCTTTTGGTTACGGATATATTAGGACTATCACTCCAGGCCTGGAGCTGAGAGAGGCCCAGCACACACAGACTCACCTGCAAATAGGTCCTGATCATCCTGCTCCACATGAACCCCGTTCTCTTTGGAGGAGCTGCTCACAGGGAGAGGAGAGTCTGCTTTCAGGGGCGGAGAATTGCTCTGTGAGAGGATTAAAAGGACAAAGACACAAGGTCATTTACACTGAGGGATGGAGGAGCAAACATGTCACCTTCCTCATCACCCCACCCTGTGCCCTTCCACCCACCCTTCAGCATCACCCTCTCTGCCACTTTTAAGGATAACAAGTGTCACAGCAAACTCCAGAGCCAGTTTCCACCCAGAAAGAACCATCCTGGCTGCTGGGAGCAGTCCTGCAGACAAGGGGACAGCCCACCCAAGAGTTTTTATGCCAACCAGTCCTCCCCACCAGAAGGCTGAGCTGCTCCAGCATTCCTGTTACGGATGCCTGCATCCCAAATCATCCCTCATTTTGCAGGCAGACAGATATTCCAAGGAAGAAGGGGACAGCAAGTGCTATTCTGTAGGTCCCAGCAGAGAACAGAACAGGTCTTTGATGGGCAGTAAATGGAGCTCTATTAGAGACTCTGAACCAACAGCTCCTTGGCACTCTCTCCAGCAAGGAAGCACCATCAGATCCCGTCGCTGCTGAAGGAGTGAAGCCGTGCTGAGGCAGCTCTTCTTGGAGGTGGGCTCATGTCTTTGGGTGGTAAAAACAAAATAGCCATCGAAACACTCACTTGATAGCATGACCTCCTGTATTTTAGGATGTTTTCCTAGAGGTGGGACTGCTCCCAGCTTGGATCACAGCAGACAAGGGCATGAGCTGTTTGTTAGTGATGGAGAGCAGGGAGCAGAGACCCCCCCATGCCAAACATCCCCCCAGGGTCCTTTAGACTACTGTCCAAGCCAACAAGAGGACTGGCACCAGTGGTGACCTATGAGTAAAGGGCTCACACAGCTCCTCTGCTCCCCCAGGAAATCTTCAGGCTCATAGAGAACCCCATTGCGCATAGACAAAGTGGTTTTCTACCAGAATCGCTTCCCACTTTGCCCTAAATTTAGTTCCTCAGACACGAAAGCACCATGCCCTGTTCCTACTTCTCCATCTGCTGTTACAGAGGAGCCGTGGCCTCGTTAGATCAGCCCATACCATGACACCAGCCATCTCTGGGGCCGGGTTCGGCACCCCCCAACATCCCGTGTGCGGGCAGAGGTCCCCCCGTGCCAGCCTGACGCTCACCACGGGGAAGCAGAACTTGTTTGGGAAGAGCTGATCCTTGGGGGCATCCCTAGAAAGGGCCGTGGTCACACAGGGATCCAACCTCTGTCAACAGACAAGTGAGGTACAGCTCTGGTTCTGTTCAGGTCTGACCCAAACGCTTCCTTGCTGGCAATGCCCAGGTGCTGTTGAGCCACCTGAAGGCCAGCAGCCGGGCAGATCTGCCTCCCCTGCTTCCCAGAAAGTGTTTTCCTAACGTTCAAGGGCAGAGACAAGCAAAGCCCCCAGGTCACAAGAACAGCCAAGTATCAGTTATGACAGTGGCTTCCACAACAAAACCAAACACCTGATAAGCAGCTGTGGCTCACCAGCCTCCCCTTCCAGCACAAGGACGTGTGACTCCCGTGAAACCCCATGGCACTTGGTGCTCGCCCCTCTTGGTGGGCCACAAACCATCGAGCTACCTACTACATCCTCCAGCTCATCACCAAATAAAGGTCCTGAGGAGTTCCAGACCATCTCCGTGACCTGGTGCCTGCCATAGGTACCAGCACCTTCCTCTCGTAAGGCCCAGGGCTGAACCTTCCCAGGTTTCCAAACATACAACTCAGCTGCTGTTTTGCCCAGAGCAGTGTGAGAGTTTCACCCTCACAAGGTCACAGTCTGTCTACATTCCCCCAAATCTACCTTTTTCCCTGCTGCAAAGCCACTGGGAACACAAGCACGGCTCACGGACGCCAGGCAGGAGCTGCACCAGAAGCGGGGCAGAGACAGCTCCAGCTTTGTGTCAGGGGCAGGAGAAGCTTGGCCAGGCCATTCCCAGCAGGTTCATTTGCTCATGGCCACAATCTCCTGCTCGAGGCCTCCCTAGGCTGGAAAACTGCAGAGTGTTCATGGAGAACTTCCTGCCACAGACAGCAACTCCTCCTGCGCTGCCAGCTGGATCCAGCAGGCTGGTAAAAGGCTGGGTGAGGTGGGCAGAGACTCCCAGTGCTCAGGGAATCAACCCCACAGCTTGGGTTCTCCAGGCTGCTGGAAGAACTTCTGCGGCCCCTCTAGCTGAGATCTTCATTCCATGAAGACATTGATCCCAAGGACCAGAGGCCAGCAGCTGACTAGGGAGGGATTCAGCTTGGGAAGGCAGCAGTTGGTGTTTTAACTCCCCTCCTGCCTGCTGGTCACTGCCTGGAGCAAACCTGGGACAATGCCAGCACAAGTTAATGCCAACAGCCTTCAGCAGCCTGGACTTCCTGCACAGGAGACTGTTGGAAACAAGGAAAGATGCTGCCATCCTTCACACGTCCACCTTCAGCATGGATTTGTGCAGCAGCACCTGGACTGCTGAACAAGTCCCACCAAACCCTCCAAGACCCTCCTGCAGCCCAGCACAAAGCACTAGTGAGCAGGGGAGGCAGGATGCCTCCTGTCACCTCACCCCCCCACCACCCTCAATCTCAAACTGAAGGTACCATGGCAGCCACACCAGCAACCTCTGGATGTTGAGGGGACCAGAGCTAATGATGCTGAGGGAAGGCAGATGGGCTTCTCCCCACAGTGAAGCCTCACAAGCTGCACAGCAAAGAGGGTGAGCTGTGGCTGCCGCTGTAGGATGATCGTGAGGGACCTTGAAGCCCACCTCGTTCCACCACCTGCCATGGGCAGGGACACCTTCCACCAGAGCAGGCTGCTCAGAGCCCCATCCAACGTGGCCTTAGGCAGTAGTTCTGCAGGAATGGAGAGGTTACAACCCCTGGAAACAGGGAGCAGCCGAGCACGAGCCCTTTCTCAATCCCACAACCACGGNGAAGCGCCCGCCGCGCCTTAACCTGCGGGGCGGGGCCTCGGCTGCGAACGGGCTTCGGATTGGGCAGCGCCTCTGCCCGCCCCGCCCCCGCCGGCAGCAACAGCCAATGAGCGCCGCCGCTGCCAGGCGTCGCGCCGTCACCATGGAAACGGGGGTACCGGCTGCACCATTGTGCCGGCGGAGAGGGGAGCGTGTCCCCTCCCCCGGGAGAAGTGGGTGAGCCCAGGGCGCCGTCTCCCCTCAGCGCCGTGGCTGAGGTGGCTGCGGTNCCCCATCCAACGTGGCCTTAGGCAGTAGTTCTGCAGGAATGGAGAGGTTACAACCCCTGGAAACAGGGAGCAGCCGAGCACGAGCCCTTTCTCAATCCCACAACCACGGGAGCCGCTCTGTGACCCCCACCCGGCCCCGCGGCTCCCTCTCCGCAGCCCCCCAACGAGGTTCCCCCTGAAAAGACAGGAGTCCAGAGGCATCGCCCCTTCCTTTATTCTGGGGGATTTGAGGTGTTCCCCACTATTTTCACCAAGAACGGAGGATGCCCCGGGCTATCCTTCGCACACGGGCCCGGCCCCGCAGCGCCCCCGGGGCGGCGCGCCGCCCACGGCCGCACTCACGCTGCCAGTGAAGATGTCCTCGCCCTCCGAGTCGCTGTCGGGGGCCCCCGGCCCGCGGGGCTCGGGGANCAGCCCGGGGGCTGATCCCGTGTCGCCCAGAACATCCCAGGTTGAGTCCCTTCCCCCCAAAAAAACATCCCAGGATGAACCCTGTACCCCGATGATGACCCAGGATGAGCCCCGTATGCCCTGAAAACATCCCAGGTTGAGCCACACAACCTGGAGATGTCCCAGAGTGAACCGCATACAACCTCCAAGACATCCCAGAATGCACCCTATACCACTCCAGACGTCCCAGGATGAGCCACGTACCTTGAAGATGTCCCAAGATGAGTGATATTCCCTCCCAAGATGTTCCAGGATAAGTCCCAGATCCCAAAGATGTTCATAGGATGAACCCTATACATTCACCAAGACATCCCAGGATGAGCCCTAAACCACTCAAGTCATCCCAGGATGAGTCATATGCCCACCACGATGTTGCAGGATGAGCCTCAGACCATAAAAATGCCCAGAACGCACCCAGAATGCACCCTATACCCCACCAAGACATCCCAGGATGAGACCCATACCCCTCAAAACAGCTCAGGATAAGTCCTATACCACCAAAAACATCCCAGGATAAGCCTCATACCCTGGAGACAGACCAGGATGAGCCCTACAACTCCTCAGAACATCCCAGGATGAGCACCATACCCTGAGATGCCCCAGGATAGACCCTGTAGACCTACCAAAACATCTCAGGATAAACCCCACAGAACCTCCAAGAGGTCCCAGGATGAGCACTATAATCCCCAGGACAAGCCCTGTGCCACCCAAGAGGTCCCAGGATGTACTCCATAACCCCTAAAAAATCTCAGGATGTGCCCCATACTCACCCCAAGACATCCCAGGATAAGCCACGTACCTTGAAGATATCTCAGGATTAACCCCATACAACCTTCAAGACATCTCAAGATAAATCTCATACCACCCAAAACATCCCCTACAGATGCCCCATGATGAACCCCATACACCCACCAAGACATGCCATGATGAGCCCTATAACCCCAAGACACCCCAGAAGAAGCCTCATAACCTGAAAAGGGCCCAGAATGAGCCCTATGCCCTTGAGACATCCCAAGATTAACTCCATACTACCCCAAAGATCCCAGGACGAGCCCCATACACATCCCCCAAGATATCCTAGGATAAGCTCTATGCCCTCCAAGATATCTTAGGATGAGACACACTTTGAAAGTGTTTCAGGATTAACCTCATATGCAACACCCAAGACATCCCCTGGATGAGCTCCATACGTCCCAAAACATCCCAGGATGAGCCCCATACCCCCATGACAGTGACACCCCACCCATGGTCATGGGTCACAATCCTGTTGGGCCAACAATCCCCTCAGGAGAGCACCAGGAGGAGCTGGGCAGGGCAGCAGGACAGGCAGAGCCAGGTGAGACACCCTGGACTTCCATCAGCTCTGGATTAAGGGAGAACATCCAGATGCAGGTGAATGATCTGGAGGTCCCTGACCTGCAAGACACCCCTCAGCTAGATTCATTCCGGGGTGCTGCCCCATAGAGAGGGTCTGTTTCTCCAGGTAGGAAGCACTGGGGGCTGCGAGCCCCTTGGCTGTGGGAGAGTAACAAAGAGATGGGTTTTCCTTTTTTTCCCCTCAGCTATCTCCTGTAATGAAGCAGCAAAATCCAGCAGAGATCTTTTCCGTACTAGAGAGCTTGGTCTAGTACATGTTTGCAGCCAGGTCACACTTCCATGCATCATCCACGCTGGCTCCCAGGCAAGGAGCAAATGGAAAACAGAACACAGCTTATCCTTATCTGAAGGACTTGCTGGTGTCCTCCCCAATTCCTGCTATCTATGAGCAGCTGCTACTTCCCTCCTGCCTGAAATTCTCCCTGTAACAGCAAGGTCCATTCTTTCACTGGCAGGTGAGACCCCACACTGGAATCCTCCCAGATTGCCTCAGTGGGTTTGGAACAAGGGGTTCACCCCATGGAGAAGCTGCCAGTGTCACTCTTTTGAAGAGGATGGCTAGGAATGAACACAGCTGTCCCAGAAAACTCCCTAAGGATAAAGTGTGAGGAGCACATTCATCCTTTAAGATGAGCAGGAGAGGCAGCAGGAGGAGCGGGAGGTCCTGGCAGCTGGACTTGGCACTCTGAAGCAGAGGGAACAGAGCTGCCTTGATAAGCTGTGGAGATAAATCCCACCCAACCCCTCACAGCCTTATTCTCTGTAAATTCTCCCTTTGGCCCCTGAAAGATGCCCTTTTAAAGGAATAGTTTCATCCTCTTGGGGTTGGAGCTTGAGCAGTCTGAGGCTGAGACAACTTTTTGCTGCAAACCTCTTTTGAAGACATGCCAGGCTTTGGGTGTCAGGTTTAGACCTCTGGATGGGTGGAGGTGGCCCAGTCCCAGCTGTCCCATAGGATTAGGGGAAATCCCACCACAAAACCAGGCAAGAGCTACAAAGATTCCCACAGTGGGAGCAGACATTGCACCCCCTCCTCAGCCTCAGACACAAAAGTGAGGATCAGTTTGGGTTAGTCAGAATTGCTCAGAAAGATGGCTCAAGGTACTTCATTGGGACCATGGCTGGAACACTTCAGACTAAATAGCCTTTGGGAGCTCATCAGAGACAAGAGGTGCTTTATTATCCACCCACATATGTTTAAGACATTCCCCCCCCCCCGCCAAATCCTTCCCATGTGCTGCCAGATGCCTGCGCAAATCTTTACTTCCCTAGCAGGACAAGTTCTGACTTACCTTCCCCACCATATCCCTTCTTCCCCAGCCCGCTCCCCTCCCCCCTGGGTGTTCAGGCATGTGGGACCTCTGATCCCTGCTCCAAGCACTCCGTTCTCCTCCTCGATCCTCTGAGCATCCCTCCCTTCTTCTCCTTGCCCTTTCCCAGATCCCCGTCCCAGGCCAGGGGTCTCCATGCCCAGCAATGCCCATAGGACCACTGTGCATCCAACATAAGCTGTACCCAGGAGCGAGAGTAGCTCATTAATCACCTTTTTATTTCATTTCAAGTGCTGTACAGAATGTGCTGTAGACAAACCCCCACCCCACCCCCCCCAGGTGCTCCCAGCGCCCCTGTGCCCCGCCTCGCTCCCCACCGTGACCCAGCACCCACCACTGCCGGGGGCGAGGCCAAAATAAGTTACACTCACTCACCCCCGTGCTCCCGGGCACCGGGACAGGGCGGCACCGGCCCCTCGGCACCGGCCCTGCCGCTGCCCGTGTCACCCAGAGTGCCCCGCACCAGGGTAAGTGATCACTTCCAAAGCCACGGCATCGGGCCCTGCCCGTTCCCAGCACCGCCGGCTCCAGACGCCATCCCCAGCTCCCGGGGCTCAGCAAAACATGTCATCCTCTGTGGGCAGTGGGGAGCACCTGCAGGGGAAGGATGAGGTTGGAGCATGAGGTTTCTGACCTGTCCCAAAGAAGTAGGAGCAAAGGCACCAGGATCAGCTCAGCCCGGTAGAGGTCTGCAGATAACACTCCAAGGGGGGATGGAAGCAGTGAGCCCCCAGTGCTGTCTGCTCCTCTCCCGGGGGAGCCCCAGAAGAGGCAGGGAGCCATTCGAGGCAGTACTCACTCTGCCATCTTGGCTGCCAGGTGGTGGACAGTCTGCTTGTCCAGGTAGCGGCAGAAGAGCAAGACAAGGTTGCTGGGCATGAAGAGAGGCTCCGCCAGCGAGGCCGTAGGCAGCCGTGACAGCTCCCGGCACACCAGGTACACCGTGTCTATCCTGAGGGCACCAGCACAGGGGGTGAGCACCCAGCACAGGGGTCAAGCACCCCACAGAGTGGTGACAAACTCCCTCAGCTCACACAGTCCCTCCTCACCATGCCTCGAAGTCCCCTCTGCATGGGTTCAGTGGCACACGTAAGGACAGCAGCCTCTCTCCATGGCTCAGCAGGGAGTAGAGCAAGGAGATGCCAAACTGCAGGAA
The DNA here is from genome assembly GCA_013397815.1 of Aleadryas rufinucha. Lineage (NCBI taxonomy): Eukaryota > Metazoa > Chordata > Aves > Passeriformes > Aleadryas > Aleadryas rufinucha. Next base: position 11,761 of record VZTH01015280.1, on the reverse strand, counting down.
AGCACCAGGAGTGTCACAGTCAGCAGCAGTGGCACCCCAGGGACACAATGAGACGCAGGGCCACATACCTGGTTCTTCAAGGCCATGGTGAGGGGAAGCTCTGGAGACTCAGGTAGTGGCCGGGTCAGCTCCTGAAGAACCTTGATGAGTTTGCTGAAGGTCATCCCAGCCACCACGTCATTCAACGGGCTGTAGAGCAGGGGGAGAGACTGGGCAGGGCAGAGAGGAGAGCAGGAATCTGAGATCCTGTGACCTATCACAGACACAGCCCCATCCCAGCACTTGAGGGGGAGGGTCACTGCCACCAGGACTGCTGGTGGCTGACTCCTGGAGACCTTCTCCTCCCTGAGGATGGGAAGAGGCTCCTGTCTCACACTAACTCCACAAGACAGGATCTCCCTCATTGCCTAGGGTGCCTCCCCTCACCAGCAAGAACAGAGGAGGATCATCTGGGCCATCCCTGCCCTGGCTGGAGGTGCTTGCCTCATCCAGCATGTCCTTCTTCATGAGGAAGGGCAGGTGGTAGGTGATGGTCAGCAGAATCTTCTCCCTTGGCTCTCGGGTCAGGTGGGGCAGCAGCCGGGATATGAGCTTCTTGCCCTTCCGAATACACAGCAGTTGCAGGAATTCATCTTCTGCCTCCCTGGGAACAAAGGCTCCATTGGCACAAATCCCAAGGGATCTGGCACATCTCTGTCCATCCAAAAGGGCCAGCATCAGCTCCACTGGAGGACAAGGTTCACAGGCAGGGTCAGCACAGGCTGCAGTGACACAGGGAGGGAAGGACCCAACCCTCCCGTGACTCAGACCTGCTCATCAATGACCATCTCAGATCCACGAGGACCAGGACATGCTGCCTGCTCCCCTTTCCCCATGGCACAGACTCACTCTTCACTGCTGCAAGCCCTGATTTTCAAGGCTTGGTAGATACTCTCCACTTTTTGGCTCTTCTGCTCCTGCATAGAGGGCTGTTGCTCCCCCGGGGCCAGGGACATTTTCTCTTGCACCTCCTCCACTTCCATCACCTGCAGGAAGAGCTGGAGAAATGGCACAGGGTAAGGAGGAAACTTGGAGCATCTTCTACCCACTGGCTATCCAGGACCCTGCCTAGGTAGATGTCACCTTAGAGAAATCCCTGGATGAAAACAGAACACCTGGACCATCCTGCCCTGCCCCAAATCACCACCCACTCACCTTCTCGATCCTGTGCAGCACCCGCAGCCGGTGGGTCCCTGCGGCCTTTGGGAGGGGAGAAAGGAAGGCGCAAGGGTTACAGCCATCCCCAGGCACTGCCACCAGCCCAGCGTTGGGCCAGCTGCTCCCTGGGGATCAGAGGTGGCTTCAGGACACAGAGTAGTCCCATGGAAAACCCATGGCCAGCTGCAACTGGCCAGAGCCCGATCCTACCCGTCGGCCAGGCACAAGCTGCTGCTGCTGAGGTGGCATCTCCTCCAACTGTGTGCCCCATCCCACTGCTCAAGGCAGCTCCTAAAGCAGCATTCCTGGCAATTCAGGGCCCTGACCAGCCCAGCTTCCCTTCACCTACCTCCTCCCCCATAAGGGCGTGGGGCACAGCATCGATGGCCCGGCGAGGGCTGTAGCAGGTGGACACCGTGACCTGGCCCAGCGAGCCAGCGATACGCACCACTGCAGGAGAGGGGGAACACGGTGACACCACATCCCAGAACTCCTCGCCCAGCCCTCCAACACCTGCCCCAGCCCCTCACCAGAGTCATAGGTCTCCACTTTTTGGATGAACGGTGTAACCAGCTTGGGGGGCTTGTTGCGCCTGCCCAGCAGCTCCTCCTCCGCCTGCTTGCGCTCCAGCCGGTTGTAGTAGGTCTGTAACAACAGGCAAAGCCAGGAGACCTCTCCACCAGTCCTGGGGAGTTTCTCTGGCTCCCAAGTCCCCACCCTGAGGAGAACAAGACACAGGTGCTGCCAGCAGGAGCTCACCTGGTAGTAGTAGTCATCGTCCATGTTCTCACTCTGTAGCTGCATCATCTGCACCTTAATGACCCAGTCCTTCTCCTTGGAAGTCATCAGCCCAGCATAAGGGTCCACTTTACGAGACCACAGCTTCTTGGGGGAGACACTGGCACAGGAGAAGACCTCAGCCCACTGTGACCACCCAGAGACCCTCCCCTGCACTCCACAGACCCCCATACCTCTGTGCCTGCCTGCCCTGCTGCTGCATCAAAATGCGCTGGTGCTGGGGGTGCAGCTGGGTCATGTGGCTGGGTGTGCTGCAGGGGACACCAGATGGGGTCAAGGGGGGTTTTGGGATGCTCCCCGAGTGGGGTGACCCCCAGCTGCTTTGTAGGGCCCCTCCAGTCCCACCCCAACACCCCACTCCTGCTACCTGAGGTTCGGATGGCCTGTGGCTGAGGGGCTGAAGAAGAGAGCAGGGTCCAAAGAGGAGGACATGGGCCCGAAGTGCATGCCCAGGGGCCTTGGTGGGCTGCCCACGGTGGGAGACCCAGGCTGGAAAGGGGATGGAGGTCCATACCCTGCAGTCTGAGAGTGAGAGAGGAGATGAAGGGTCTGAGCCTTCCCCTCTGAGCACCCCAGAGGGGTCAGCCAGCTCTGTGCTGGCTTCTGGCTCCCATCCCTCTGGCAAAGTGCTACCCCCAGATACTGCCACTCTTCCTATCCCCTGCCACTTCAGGGCCACCTCAGTGGGGCCACGGCAGTGACTCAAAGCCCACCACATTACCTGGCTGGGAGTGAAGAGTGGAGGGTGTCTGCAAGCCGGTGAGAAGGGCTGAGGAGAGCACAGGGGGCGAGGAGACATCAGGGGTGCCTGCTGCAGAGCAGGAGACAGGAGGTGTCACTGGGACAAGCCTGTCCTCGAGGCTGCACCTCCAGGGAGGGGAGGCAGAGAAAGAAAGGATGCAAGAGCCCCCCCAAACCTGTTACCTGCTGGAGAAAGCACCGGGGGAAAGGCTTAGGGGACATCAGTCTTAAGTCAGAACGCTTGAGCCGGGGAGAGACCCCATAGCCCCTCTGTACAGGGGAGCCAAGGAAGTCAAGAGCCATGTTGGTGGATGGTGGAGGTCTCTCCACGACCTGGAGGATGGCTTTATCCTACGGGGAGGAGGCAGCAGCAGGTGGGAATGGGACACAGCTGGGAACAGTTCAGTTCCCTCAGCAACAGGCAACTCACCAAAACCTTTGGTCGTTGCTCAGTCAAAACCATGCACCAGCTGAGCTCCCACCCTCGTAGTGTGGAGCAGCTGGGACGCATGGCAACACCCAGCATGGGGGTCCCCAGTCCCCCCAAACTCGAACAACTTTGCCTTCAAACCCAGGCTCTGCTTTGGGTGGGCACCCACAGCCTTGGCACCCAAGACACATCTGTGCACCTCCAGAGCCATTTGGAGATGCCCCAGCTGTCCCAAATTCCCTGTGTGACTCTTGTCCTAGAGTAGTGGGAATCCCTTGGCCACTCCCTGAAGGCCTGGCTGGGAGTACCCACCTCCAGCATGAGGGGGTGCAGGACACTGCTGGGGCAGGAGCACCACACCGTGGGATCCATTGCCAGCTGGAAAACAGGCAGATGGTTGGCATGAGGCAAGTGAACAGGAGGAGAGGGCAGGGGACACCACAGGGGCCACTCAGCCTTATCACCAGATGAGAGGGGACATTTTTACCATGTCCTCCTTGCCAAACTCTCCGCAGCAAGTACCAATCCTGCTGTCCAGCACTGCTGAGTCCTGGCTCTGCAAGGAAAGGGGAATTAAAGGTCTGCCTCCCTCACCCAGTGCCCTCTGTGGGGCAGCGCCCACAGGTGTGGGGACAGAGGGGGAGCAGCAGGACCCCCCTCTCCACTCACACATTACCTCCAGCATGGGTTTGCTCCGCACAGCTCTAATCACTGCTGGGTCTCCCAGCTCGCTGGGCTCCTCAAAGCACTCCTGCTCTTCCTCCTGTTCCTCAGTCCCCAGCTCCTCTACCTCTTCCTCCAACTGGGAGTTAACCTGCTCCACCTCTGGCTCTATCCCACCTTCCTCCTGGGGCTCTCCTAGCTCCTCCAGTTGCTCAGCTGTTCTTCCAGTCACCTCTGCAAAAGCTTTGGCCACCTCAGGACTTATCTCCGGTGCCACCAGGAGTTTTGGAACATCCTCCTCTGTGGAGTCTCGCTCTTGGAGGGGGGGAAGGAGAGCACAGCAGGGTGAGTGAATGCTTGGGCAGTACCCACCAGGGTGTCTTTTCCCCCCGCTGGGTGCTGGCAGGTCTCTCCAACACCGGGGCTCCCCTGAGGTCTTACCTAACCCAAAAGTCATCTCATTGTACAGGTCGAGCTCCTCATCCTCCTCTTCCAGCAGAAGCGCATCTTCCACCAGCAGGAAGTCTTCGAGAATCTGGATTTGGAAGCAGCAGAGTCCTCACTAAGGGAGATGTAACCCCAACATGCTCCCAAAGTGGGGGGCATCCAACCTCCTCCTCACTCTACTGGTGGTGCCAGGCAGCCCACAGGGCTCACAGATGGAAAAGGTAAAATCAGGAGCCAGCGGCACTGCCAGCGAGGGCAGGACCCGCAGGCTCAGCCCGCGGAAGCTGCCAGCACCAGCGAATGCCGGCACGGAACGGCACCGGTGCGGCTGGGCTGAGACAGCACTAGGCTTCAGAGTGAACACCCGCTACGAGGGCACGAGCAGCACGCGAGCACGAAGCAGGGAAGAGTATCCCACCAGCACCTCCAGGGCAGCGTCTGCTCCGGGACCGACCGTTCCGGGGAGCGCCAGCTCCGGAGAACGAGCACCGCGGAGGGAGCGGGACGCCAGGAGGCGGCAGCGAGCAAGGTGTAGGGGAGCAGGGCAGGCACTCACAATGCGCTCACCGCCCTCCGCCATCCCGCGGTGCCAGTGCCTCTGCCTCCTCCTCCTCCCGCTCACCCACCCTCCGTCTGTCCGTCCCGGGTCCCTTTACAGGGCCACGCTGCCCCCGCCGCCCCTTTTACGGGCCGCCCCCGCCGCCCCGGCATGCGCCTGCCGTACAGCATGGCGGCTCCCAGCAGCGGCCTGCGCCTGCGCACTCGGCTCGCCGTGCCCCCGCACGAGGACTCCTCGGAGCCGAGGGAGTGAGGGTGAGGAGGTTTAGTGACCCCCCACCTGCGGCTCTCGGAGCACGGAACACCCCAGCCCGGCTTTCCCCACTGCTCACGTCCCTCCTTGACTGCCGGGGTGTTCTCAGAGCTGATATCCTTCTGAGGGGTTATGGAAAACCGGTGAGATGAGGTCTGTCGGGATGGAATATTCTCGTAGATTACACCGGGCACAGGTGACAACACTAACACTGTAAATTGCTGCATCCCACAACGCATAGCGGGTTGCCCTTATCCCCCTGAATACCAGGAGCACCTTGGTCATGTCACCCACTCCCAAATAATTCTCCCAATATTCTGCTAATAAAAGCAGAAATGTCCCAAAAGTGGAAGATTTGGCTACCCTAACCAAATCATTGTTACTTTTTAAAAACATCATGTGGAAGAGTTGTGCCTCTCTTCATGGGGAAATTCTGGCAGATGGTGTGGGTTACAGCAAAGTCATTGCCAGGGATTCACATCCCAAAGGGCACGGAAAGGATCCATGTCCTGCCACCCTCTCCCCAAGCCGCGGGACATGCCCACTTGGGCAGAGCCAGATTCCCCCACGGTTCAGCTGGACCGGGGTGGTGACTCCCGATGTGGTGACCCTGATAGCAACTCTGCCACCGATGGAGCACTCAAGGATTATTTCTGCCGGAGTCCTGAGATCCCTGATAAGGCTCTGGCCGCAGCTGCATCTGTTTATCTCACACTGAGAAAAACATTGTGTGCTTTCAGCTGCGTGGCCGGCACCGCTCACTGAGCAGCCAGTAAATCCAGCAGGAGCTGGGCCAGTGGGAACTGATAACAAGTATTTTCAGGATTTTGCTTTGCTTGGCCTCTCCTGATTTACCTGCTGCCTTTGGAATGTTCTCCATACATGCTTTGTTAATTTAATTTGTGTTTTAATAAACTCCATTAAGACAGCAGGTCCTAAAGGGACTTAGTGTTTTGGTACTTACACCATGCTGCTGTTTTCTCCCCACTCGTAGTGATTTTCCTTTATTTTCCCTTTATTTTCCTTCCAAGCAGCATTACTGGGACACTCAGTGGCATTCCCAGCCTAGCTGGGCTTTGCTGCTCACAGTTCTTCTGGAGGAGGCACCAGAAAACCTGGCTCTTTGGTGCTGGAATTCTCCTGTTTTATGTCACAGAGTCTGTGTTGTGCTTGAACAACAGTCAATTTCTCAGCCCACAGCTGCTGGAATGAGACATTCCACACAGTTTCTGAAAGAGGTTCGTAAAGGCAGGTGGACAGCTTGCTCCACCACAGGCTGTTGGTGTAATACTGGCCCTGGATGCAAAATCTTCTGCAAGAGGTGGCTTTTACCCCCATTCAGGTTGGAAAAGCTCTCTGTGACTGTCAAGTCCAATCATTCCTCCAGCACTGCCAAGGCCACCACTAACCCATGTCCCCAAGTGCCACATCCACACGGCTTTTAAATCCCTTTAGGGATGGGGACTCCACCACTGCCCTGGCAGCCTGTGGCAAGGCTGGACCGTCCTTTCAGAGAAGAAATTTTCCTTAAGATCCAACCTAAACCTCCCCTGGTGCTACTTGGAGCTGTTTCCTCTTGTCCTGTCCTTGGTTCCCTGGGAGCAGAGCCCAACCCCACCTGGCTGCCCCTTCCTGTCAGGGAGTTATAGAGAAAGAAGGCCCCCCCCGAGCCTCCTTTTCTCCGGGCTGAGCCCCCCAGCTCCCTCAGCTGCTCCTGATGCTCCAGCCCCTTCCCCAGCTCCGTTCGCTTCCCTGGACACGCTCCAGCCCCTCAATGTCCTTCTTGTCGTGAAGGGCGCAGAACTGACCCCAGGATTTGGGGTGTGGCCGCAGCAGTGCCCAGCACAGGGGACGGGCGCTGCCCTGGGCCTGTGGCCACACCGGAGCTGGTCCAAGCCAGGTGCCATTGCCCACCTGGGCTCACGTCCAGCCGCTGTTGTCCGATGCCCCCGGGTCTCTGCCTGGGTATCTCCCCCCACCCAGCGCAGAACTGAAAGCGAAAGCACCGCTCTGGCTCGCACAACCCCAGAGCTCCCGTTCTGCCCGGAGACTGATGACGTAGAGGCCGTTCAGCGCCACGATTGGCCGTGGATTCCGGATGCGATAAAAGGCGGCGTGCGGGCGGGGATGGGACATTCCGGGAAACGGCGGGACAGCGAGAAGCGGCGATGGTGCGGGGGGCCCTGACGCTCGGCGTGCTGGCGCTGCTGGCGCTCCTCGGTCTGGGGGCGGCCGATGGTGAGTGCCTGGGGCGGCGCGAAGGGTCCTGCCGGGGATAAGGGTCTGCGGGGTCCCGGTGGGTCCGGGTTACTGTGCCCGGGGGGGGTGGGTGAGCGTTGGCATCGAGGCGATGCCCACCGCAGCCCCGCTTCTCACACGCCCTCTCCCTTCTCTCTAGGGGCGCCGAAGGTCGAAGTCTACGCCCGTTCACGCGCCGAGGAGGGAAAGGAGAACACCCTACACTGCTTCGTCACCGGCTTTCACCCACCCAATATTGACATCGAGCTCCTGAAGAACGGGGAGCGCATTCCCGGCGTCAAGTACGGGGACTTGTCCTTCAACGACAAGTGGCAGTTCCAGCGCCTGGTCTATGCGCCCTTCACCCCCACAAGGGATGACATCTTCGTTTGCAGGGTGGCGCATTCCACCATGGCGGAGCCACGGATTTACCGATGGGGTACGCTATGCCTTCCTCCTGCCTGCTGGAGCTCGTAGCTTTATATCCCATGCTGTCTCTGTTCCTTTTCCTGGGAAGCAGGGTGTGTAACGGAGTGGGGTTTGAAGGTCTTGTGCTAGAGATGGAAAATTGACTTGGTTTTATCTGAAAAGGCTGTTACACATACCTATGAAGGATTCAGGGAGGACACGCGCTGGTGTTAATCCATAGAGATTTGGTGATGCCGTGTCATCTGATCTCTGCCTCGGTGAACTTACCTAGAAGGCGATGGGTCGTGCAGTGAATTCTGGCTTTATGCTGTGTGAATATAAAGAAGGACGCAACGGTCGGGGCTGATGGTGGTGACCCAGCCTCAGCTACAGCTGAGTGCAACTCTCTGGTTACTGCACTGGGGCTGTTTCCGGGGGGGAACCTTGTGGGGACAGGGGAGAGGGGGTGCCATCTGCCCCCAAGTTTGACGCTCTGCCCTTCTTTCCTGCAGAACCAGACTTCTGAGCTGTGTCTGGGATAATCCATGGTGAGTTATTCCGATGCTGTGTGCCATGCTGGTAAGGGAAACAGACTCATTTCTATAGGGGAAGAGGGTTTGAAAAGCTGAGAAACAGAAGCAACCACACCCAAAAGGTAGATTGTATTGGTGTTGATTGGGGCACAGAACTCTCCCCACACCCAACCCTTTCTGCCCACTGTTTTGCTTTGGTTTTGGCCATCCCTTTCCTACAAGAGTCCTTTGCTACAAAAACAGGAGAACTTTGGAGAAAACCTTCCCTGCATGTCAGTGCTGTGTCAGTTAGATACCACAGGTCCCCTAAAGCTCCCTCAGGCCCCGCAGTGCTGTTTGCTGTCAGGGGACGATGAGGAAGTCGCTGTACCGGAGATCCCCGTGCCTCAGGGTGGGTGGCAGGCTGGTTAACCCTGTGGCAGGGCAGCGCCATGTGGGATTCATGAGGCACAAACCAGAAGCACTTTTGGGTTTATTCACAGGTGTCTAAGAGTCTGAGGGCTCCAAGTTCTTCAAACTATCTGCGTGTAACTGATCTGGAGTTAGCAACGGGGAATTCTAGTTTAACACTTGATAGGGAAAAGTAACTGAATATGTGGCCCAGCTGCCGTAACCCTGGTTGAAACACCATAGTTATGTGCCCTATTAGAGGCTGGATAATGATTAACTGTGCCTGGGACAAGCCTTGAGAGGACCTTACGTGAAATGCCCCAGTTCCTGCACGGCTCTAAAAGGTGTACAGACACTCCTCTGGTTTGTCACTCACCTTTGGGCAGCGGGGGTGTGAACCTGGCCCCAAGGCAGGGTTTGGAATGTGCTGTGCCCACGCAGCACCGTGGCTTCAGTTGGTGGTACATCGTCACCAGTGGTGAGGGATGTCAAGTCTGGCTGGAGGTGGGACGTGGGTGACTTCACTGTGGTCTGGGGAGGAGGATTTACTGAGCTGGCATGGTAAGAGTTGAGAGCAGGACAAGCTCCCTGGGGTGGAGAATAAGGATCCTCTTGACTTGTTGAACTCTGAACTCCACCAAGGAGGGGACAGAAAAGCAGTTTCTGCAGGATTTTTACCTGAATCTCACTGGAAGGTGGTTCTGCAGGGATGCTGCAGTCAGAATGCTCCGAGGAAACTGGTTTTTAGTCCTAAAATAATTACACTTGAAGGTCTCACTAGAGTGACTGATGTCAATCTACTCTCTCCATGCAGGTCTGAGAAATTCTGCTTGCAAGTCAAAGGCTTCTCAAGCTTCATCAAATCCCCAAGAGTCATCAACTTCCTTTCAGAAATTGACTAATAAGCCTTGTTAAAAGTATCGCTTAGCCACAGCATCAAGGGAGCTCTGCAGGCTTTTTGAGCATGTAGCTATAAATGCCCACATAACTGCTTGAAAAACAATGGTAACTCTTCACTGCTCCAAATTTTGCAGGGTGTTTATACCTTAATAAACTGCTAGTTCTTAAAATGTTTCTTCAGAGTAATTTGACAGCCCAAGCTGATTTCACAGGCTCTGGTGGCCACTGAGCTGTGGGTGGATATGTAGCCTTGGTGGCATGATGGTCAGTTGTGCTTTTTTATCCCACTGAGAAGATGCAAGAGCACTTTTCCATCAATAAAAAGTGATTTTTTTTTTTTTTTTTTTTTTTTTTTTTTTTTTTTNTTTTTTTTTTTTTTTTTGCTGATGTGGTATCTGCCTGACTGGAGGCTCCTGTGTGGCTCTGAAGGGAAGGTACAAGGTTTAAAAAAGGGATAAAGAACCTTGGGGACACAGGGTGGGACACAGAAGGAGTGATGGCGGGGAATGATGCCCACTCCAAGGGGGAGAGCTCCAGCTGATGCATCTTGGAGTATGTGGTGTAAAGCTGAGCCTGGGGGAGGAAGATGTGTGTGTTGGTGAATTTCAGTTCTGGTTTTCTCTCTGTGCCTGACCCCATGGAGAAGCACAGCTGGGGCCAGTCCTCTGTCATACCGTGGGGGATTGATGACACTACCCAAAACCGATGCTACTCCCATCAGCTCATTTTTATTTTATGAAGAAATCAGAATGATTGCTTGAGGAATACTGGATTAAAATGGATTTAACCAGGATTACATGTATGGGACCAAGGGTTCCTGGTGACTCGGGGGATCCCACGTCTCTTCTTGGGTATATTAAGATTTGCTGTGATTGTGTCACACAACGCCCACTTGAGATTTTTGAGGGATATTGTCTTGTTCCATAGCTATTTTCATTATAACCAATTTTTTTTGTTAGGGATTAGGAAAATCCAGGCTGTTGCAGTTCCAACACCCACATGGGAGGTTGCTAAGGGGCACGGCCCTGTTATGGGGATCCCTTTGGGTTCATCAGAGGAGTGTTCAAAGCAGGACAGGTGGGGCTGTCATGGCTGGGTGGTTGTGCACAGGGTTCATCACTCAGCATAGGACAGCAGGACACACCACACAGCTCTGCCTGCAGCACCAGATGCACTCTGGCGATCAGGCAGCCACAGCAGTGGTCCCTGTGTGGGAGAAGGTGGCCTAGGAGAGAGGAAAAGGTTTCAGCTTCTCTCCCAGAGACCCCAGCGGAGCAGCACAAACTGCTGTGTGAGCCCAAGGAGCTGTGGAGCATGTCCTGGCCTCCTCCCGTGGATCATGAAGGGCCTCCAAAGTGCTTTCCACCACCCCAGCTCCACCTTTCCTATCTTCAAGAGCACCAGAGTAATGGCTGGGTAACCACTCCACCAGGAGAGCTTCATCCTCATTAGGACAGGAGTGGAGTCGACTGCAGAAACTGAAGATTCTGTGGAAGCAATATGAAATGACCCTGTCTCCAAAGGACACATCATCATCTTCCCACACTGGGGAAGTCTGCCCTGATTGCACCTGTGGGATTTTCTGTTCTTACTTAAGAAATATTTTGATGGTTTACTCAAAAATCCCCTGTGGGAGAACAACACATGCCCACACCAGAGGCTGATTTTTGTTAATAGCTGGATTTCAGGACCGTGTCTAGAAATACCTTCTCTTTTATCCAGCATCCTTGGGGTTCTGAGGTACCTGGGATGTTGCTGCGCTGCTGCTGCTGGAGACAATTCCCAGGGGATGGGGTATCCTGAGGGATATCTTGGGAAGCTTGAAGCATGGAACAAGCCTCATTTGTGCTTTATGAAATACAAGCAATTGTTCTGCAAGCAGTTTCCTGACTCAGCCAAATGCAAGGATTTTTTTGAGAAAAACTTCTAGGAGAACAAGAATCGAGTCCAAGTCTTAACCCTGCACCCACCAACCCCAAAATCCCACCCTGTGCCGCAGAGCGTTGTCTAAGTGCCCTTTGAGCTCTGTCAGGCTTGGGGCTGTCCTGGGGAGCCTGTTCCAGTGGCCGGCCACACTGTGGGGGAAGAACCTTTCCCTAATATCCAGCCTAAAGCTCCCCGACACAGCTCCAGCCGTTCTCCCTCTCGCCGGGTTTTCCCACCACCGCTTTTCCTCACGGCTGTTCCCGCCTCCCCCCAGCCCCT
>VZTH01015279.1:0-13801 GCA_013397815.1 Aleadryas rufinucha | reverse complement strand
GGTTTAGTCCTTGCCTGGTTTTGATTTGAGCTGTGAAGGTCTGCCCCAGGTTGTGTTTCTGATCCAGTGGGGGCCAGAGTGGGATGGCAAACGCTCAGCAAGGAGGTAGAAAAAATCACCAGGGCTGCTCCCAGTAGTGGGAGGGTGCAGGAGCCTCGCTGGTGGCTCACAGCTCTTCACAATCCCCTTCTTTGTCACCTCTGGCACCTGCACAAGGCGGCCAAGGCAGAAGGACCATCCAGACCAAACTTTTCAGCCTCTTTCTGTGAGTTTCTTGGCATGAAAAACCATTTGTGCCAGGGACACACACACACAAAGGCAGCAATATTTTTGTCCTTTGGTTTGTCCTTGAGAAACGCAGGCAAAGGACAGCCCAAGGTGCTCCAATGTCACCATCTGTCCCCAGGCCTTGCTCTGCCAGACCCATCTCCCAGGCAGAGATGGAAGGAAAGGGCAGGGGAGGTGTTGTGTGCTCCAAGTTGGAGCCACAGGATGGGACCAGGCAGGGATGTCTTCCATCACTCAGAATTCCAGAAACAGCCAGGCTACCTGGACACTGACTGTGGCAAAAACCATGGGAATGGTGGGAAAATTTGACTGTGTGCCATATGAATGCGACCTCCAACACTGCAATAATCTGGTTTTTTTCAGTCCTTCAATAACTTCCCCAGCTGCAGGCTGTAGCCTCTGGTTATATGTCCCCCTTGGGATTTTTTTGGGATGGAAGTGTAGGAGATGGATCTCTGCTGAAATCCGGCAGCCACTCAGGTGCCTGTTGCATCTTCCCTCCCTGCCAGGTCCAACACCTGTCGAGCCAAAAACCCAGCTTTGGAGGGGGTTTTGCCCATCCACTCCTGCTCTGAGTAAAGATTCCCACTTCAGCAGGGATTAGTTGAAAGAGAAAAAAAAATATTTATGCTCCTTGTGGTGAAACCTTCCAGATGGGACTAGCACTGAGGGGAAATCAATTGTGAGCCCTAACAACCATAACAGGTCTGGTTAAAGTTTGTTGGCTTTTACAGTGCTGTTCCCAGACAGGGGCAGTGAGGGGGGATTTGTTTTGTGCTCACCACATCCTCAGACAGAAGCAGGTCTGTGGTCAGCGTGAGAAAAATTGAGTTTGTGGAGAGCAGGAGGCCTGGGCTGAATCCCAGGCACTGAAGTCACCATTAGGAACTGGATTTCAAAACAAACCCTGTCTCCTCATCATCTGGTTGCTATGGAGGCACTGCTGGCTCCTGCTTCCAACCAGGAAAGGCAGGTTTCTGCTCTGGACCAGAGGTTAAGATGACAAGGAAGATGGTGATACTATTTACAGGAGCATGGAGTGACAGGACAAGGGGGATTGGCTTCCCACTGACAGAGGGCAGGTTTAGATTGGATATTGAGAAGAAATTCTTTACTCAGAGGGTGGTAAGGCCCTGGCACAGGTTTTCCAGAGAGATTCCAGATCCTCCATCCCTGGAAGTGTCCAAGGGCAGGTTGGACGGGGCTTGGAGCAACATGGGATAGTGGGAGGCATCCCTGCCCATGGCAGGGGTTTGGACAAAATGATCTTTCAGGTCCCTTCAAACCCAACCCCCTCTGTGATTCTCTGATCCTTGTGGGTCCCGTCTAACTCAATATATTCCATAATTCTGTGATCCCTGGCTGGCTCATCAGGGTGAAGGTCAGGCAGACTTTGGATTTGCAAACAGAATGAGCTGTTCCAGCAGAGCCCTAAGAGAGCCAGTGGCCCCTTTCAGAGTCTCAGCTAAAGCAAGAGCTTTTCTGCTCCCAAATCTGATATTTAGAGCATTCACAGTCCTATTCAGGCAACCCCTCCTGCTAATCAGGAAACTTATAAGATGTTTGGTAAATGCCTGTTCTTTTCTTTGCAAGCAAGACCAGGTTTGCATCCCCTTTCCACTCCTGAATTCTGGCCCCGGAGGCAGGCAGGAGCCTGGCAAGGGCAGATTTGCACTGTCGAGCTTTGTAGTCTGCAAACCAGCCAGGAGTGGGGATCTGACTTGTGAAAAATTTAAGTCCAAATGCATTTGGGCTCCATGCTGATTAGTGTCAGGTCTAACACACACTCAGGAACCTGCTGACAGGGGCTGCAGTGATTTGAAGCTGGGATGAAACACAGTTTGCAAATAGCAGGTCTGACTTTCGAGTTCCCTAACCCTTTCCTGCCTGAAAGAAAGGGTTTTGGCAGAAGAAGGGAGATGCAGAGACAAGTCTCAGATATAGAGCAGGGAGAGAAACTGAGTGGATGTGGAGGTGCGTTTAGCTTCTCGTCCCTTCCCAGATGCACGGGATGGTCTGTGGGCTTCTCATCTCTTATTTTTCAGTCTCTCCTGGGGCTGGGTTTGGCTGCCTGAACTGTGGATTTGCTGGCAATTTGTATGGCTGTGGTGGAAGCTCCTTCTGTTTGCAGTCTGGGAAGGCAGAGCCTGGCATGGGGTGGGAGACGGCAGCAGTGGGGACAGCAGTGGGGACACCGTGGGGCTGGAGGTGGAGCAGTGGTTGCGATGGAAACGTGGTTTCCCTCCTCCCTGGATGCAGATGCCCCTCTCCATAGAATCTCACCCTAATTCCTGCCTGGCAGTGCCACTCTGACCGTGGGGAAACACATCCGAGGTGATCTGAATTATTTGTGGGTTGCAGCCCAGGGCAATGTTTGCCCCTCAGGAATTGGGCTGCTTGCCTTTCAATGCAGAGGCCTTGAGCACTTGTTTTTCCCTACGAACTGAGAAATGTCCCGAAATCACTGCAGTTGTCTGACTTGATAGGGGGAAATCTTCCTCCCAGGTCCCCCTTTGTCCTTTGGAAATGGGGCGGCAGCTCTGTTTTGGAGGCAGCAAGTGCTGCAGGGTCAGGGCAAGCCTCACTCAAAGGGAAACTCCTGATTTTTCTCTACCTGGGGTGAGCTGAGAGGGGAGGAAGGGAAAAAGCTGGAAAGGTGGGAAGGAAAAGGCTGTGTGATCAGCAGTGGGAGAAATCCTGCCCCACACTCTGAGGGTCTGCCCCTCCTGCAGTTGTTATCAGAGCCTGTCCCCAAACCTGCAGGTGGACACTGGTGGGAGTCCATGATGAGGAAAGTCCTGCTGCTGATCCTGTTCTCCCTTCTCTCTTCTCTCCTGGAAAGAGAGCAGATGGAGAGAAGGGACCATAGGAGAGTCTTTTGTTGGGGTAAGAAAGAGGGAGATTTACACGAGTTCAGAGGAGCCTCTTTGGCAAGGAGGGGGAACAGGGCTCTGGGCTGAAGGAGGAATCTGTGCTACAAAGGATTGAATCCATAGGGCATTGCAGGGTGGATTCAACTTTGGATGAAGGGTTTTAGGGGCTGAAGGAGGTGCTGGGACTGGCACAGAGGGCTCTCATTCTCTGCTGATGCTCTAAGCCTGGCTACAGCACCGCAGGTTTGGGGTGTCCTGCACTCTGGGGTGAAAGGAGGGGTGGCTGCCTGGTGTGGGAAGACATAAAATCTGCCTCTTTGGCCCATTTTTGCTCCTGTGCTGGGCACACAGCTCCATCCATCACCCTGTCTGGCCTCAGGGTTACACCAGCGCTGGGTTCCTGAACAACAACTCCCTTCCCTGCACTGCTTTGGTGGAAGGGAGAGAGAAAAGGAGAGACATAAAGAAGCTAAAAAACAAGTGCTGGCAGAGGGAAGAGAGGAGGCAGAGCCCAGCTGGCCACGCTGACCTCCAGCCCACCCTCCCCAGGTGCAGCCTGAAATCTGAGTTGAACCAGCATCCTGGCTCCCTTGGGGTGGAGAGAGCTGGAGACTCCCTAACCCAGAGATCAGTCCTGTTGTCTTTGGGGAGATGGTTAAAATTCACAGCCAGGGCTCTGCTGGCTCAGCCGAGGGATCTGCATGGGCAGAGGGCGCTGGGGAGGACAGCAAGTCACAGCTGTGTTCACCCCCAGGTCACAGCTGGGCCCCTCCTGGGGGTTAGGACACCCCAGGGATGGGGACACCCCCAAACCGAGCCTGGGGATGGTGATGTGGGGCTGCATCTTCCCCCCGTGAGAAGTGCTGGGGCGGGGGGTGCTGTGTGGGTTCTCAGCCCTGTGAAGGGTTAATAAAAGCAACAACAACAACGAAGTACGGCAAAAAAATCCAAATCCCAAATCTCTTCTCTTTCTCTCCCCTCCTCCTTCCCTTCCCTGTTTTTTTCCAGGTGTTGTTTATGGCCACAGGAGGGAGCTCAAATCCAGACATGGGAGGATCGGCTTGATTTCGGATCCGGAGCCTCTTAAACTCTGCTTTTCCTCTAAGCTGGTCCCTGTTATGTCCAGGATCTGGCACCTGCTTGACATTTACTTTGAGTTCCAGAGGACCAGAGACCTAGGATGAGGAGCATTGGATCCGCCCTGAACCTGCTTTTGGTATCGCCACTCTACTTTGTGTGGACCGTGGTCGCTCTGGACCTGGCACAAACTCCCTGCACCACTTTGGTCCAAGGGAAATTCTTTGGGTATTTCTCCTCCTTCGCCGTCTTCCCGTTGAACTCCTCTCTCTGCTCTTGGATTATCCAGAACCCCGACCCCCGCAGGTACACTTTGTACATGAAGATCCTCAAGCCCTCCGGCGTATGTGACCACCAGCACATCCGCACCTACCAGTTCGACTCCTTCCTGGAGTCCACCCGCACCTACCTGGGCATGGAGAGCTTCGACGATGTGTTGAAGCTCTGCGATGGCTCCACCCGCTTTGCCTTCCTCCAGTCCAACAAACAATTCCTGCAGATGAAGCAGACGGCCCCGCCGGGCGTGGACACCTGGCCCATGCGGTGGAAGCCCACCAAGGCTCAGGAGAGGGACTTCTCGGTGGAATACCTGGTGGTGGGCAACAGGAACCCGAGCAAAGCCGCCTGCCAGATGCTCTGCAAGTGGCTGGACGCCTGCCTGGCCATCAGCAGCAGCTCCCACCCATGTGGCATCATGCAGACCCCGTGCTCCTGCTCGGGAGGGGAGGTCCTGGATCAGGCCAGCGAGATCCTGGGGTTCACCAGGAAGAAGGAAGATTGCTACAAGGATGGAATTTACCTGGAGAACTGCGTGAGCAGCCCCAAGGACAGCAACGGAGCGGAGTTCCTGGGTGAGTGGAGGGTGGCTGGGGGGGGGTTGTTGGGGAGGGAGGGCTGGTTGGGCTCTACTCTCACGGGTCTCACACTGCCCCCGTCACCTCTGTGTCCGTATCTGTGGATGCCTGGCTTGAAAACCTCATTTCCCAATCGACAGGCAGGTCAGGGAACCCTGAGAGGCTCTTTATGAGCCTGCGACTGGAATTGAAGATCAGCTGCCCCTGAATACTCCCCAAGTTGTTTCGTTCATTCTCGGGGCTTGTTCATTGCTTGTTCTACTCCTGCAGCCTCCGAGCTGCTGAGAGGAAGCTTCTTACCTGAGGGTGAGCAGTTTTCCAACATAATTACAGATGTCCTAGAAAAAGCAGGATCCAAGCTACGTCCCGAGGCAGGCTGCTCTCAGCAGCCCTATCAACCATTTTAATTCCTAGGGAAAACTTAATTCCTGGGTCTGGTTCACGGGGATGGCAACAGAAAGAGGCATGCTCGTTTTGTTCTCAGCTTCGTTTTCCTTCTGGAGGCTTTCAGGAAGGAAACTCACCACGCTGCTTCCATGGGGTTACTCGGTGCCTTTGCTGGGGCTCGTTCCTCAGATGTTTCACGGGGTTTTGACTGAGGTCTAGAGTATGGTGTGGGCTGGGAAGGGACAGGGGAGGTGGGAGAGGCACGGCAAAAAGGGCTGTGAATCAAGGTGGGATGATCCTGAAGTCTGATCTTGGTCTGGGGAGGGAAGTGCTCCTTCCAGAGACCTGACATGGCCATGCAAAGCAGAAGGGACTCATGGGGATCGGAAAGAGAAGTTTTTTTCTCACTACCTGTGTCAGGTTTGCTCCGGGGTGTTTATTCTCAGCTCCCATCCCACCTGCCAGCACGAAGGTTACATAAAGCAGAGGTGTGATGCTAAATAGGAATCCAGGTGGCAGGGAATGGAGCTTCCAATCCAGTGGGTCTCAGACCCTCACCTGACCCTCACCTCAAGGTCTCATCTTCTTCAGGTGCTGGATTGAAACGTCCTCTTCCACCAGCAGAAAGTTGACTTCTGTGTGGGTCAGGAATTTGGGGGATCTTCCTGACTTTTCCACCCCTATTGAGGGTGGAATTTCTCAGGGTTGAGGGGAAGGGGCCAGATTTGCTTGCAGTAGGAAGGAGGTGACCAGGCACAGATCCAGGCTGTGCAGAGTGATTTTCCTGCAGCCTGCAGCCCGGCATTAGCTGAGAGATTAGGACATGATCAGGTACTCGTGCTTTCGTCAGTGTATTTTGGGGGAGATTTTGTTCCTCACTGATCTGTGAATCAATACATAAAGGCACAGCCGAGCCATAAATCCTGCAAATTAGTTCTTCAGCCGTGCCTCCCTCCCTGGCTGTGAGCACAAGACTCTCCAGATTTGGGTTTGTTGAGGTTTTTCTTTGCAATGCCCTTTTCTCCTGTGTGAACAGCTCGTGAGGAGCCTCCTCGGAGTTCAGTCATGTGTCATGCCTGGAATTTGCTGATTGGGTGATTTATGCATTCCACCCGAGCAGTGTGACCTTTCTCACTGCAACCAAAGGTGAAATTTGAAATAAGATTTTCTGCAAATCCTGAAGCATTCAAGCTTAATATTGGCTTTCGTAGGGATCTCTCCTAGTCCAGCTCGAGTGCCTGAATATTCCCACAAAGTAAATATGGAAGAGGCTCAAGGGTGGCTGAATCAAAATCCTTTTTGGGTGTCAAATATTTGTAGAGTGGAGATAATTTTTCTGCTGGCTGCTCACATCTGCTCCATATTGAAGACAGGGAATTATCATCTTCGCTGGTGGGATGCCATCCACACAGCAACGATGCTTGCAGGGTGCCCGGGCTCTCCATGTGCTGCTCTGTCTGTCACTGTGTCTGTTTTGATTTATGCAAAGGCTTGATCAGGAAGATGGAGGCGAGATCCAATTTGGACAGGGAGTCAGCAATCCCTTAACAGCATTTTGTGGGTGGAATATTTTGATAGGGTTCCTGATTTCCAAGTGCTGATGCTGGTTGTTGCAATCATTGCTGTTCTGATTGTATTTGTAGCGGGTTTTTTTCCAACAAGATTTTTTATTTTTTTTTTTATTATCATCGCTATTTTTCCCTCCCTGCTGCTTTCTGAGTCATTTGTTGTTTCTGGGCCTGTCTTAACACTTTCATCTTGGAACAAGTGGAGATGTGTGAGTTGTACTAATCTACTCTGATGACTTTAAAGGCACAAGAAGGAACGTGGAATTCCATGGAATGAGATGATCTTTGAGGTTCCTTCCAACTCAAACCATCCTATGAATTGCCAGATACCCAGATACCATCCTGAAATATGAAACCTGACTTTTCCTAACGTGCCTTTTTATTCCTTGGGTATTTCCAAAGCAAATGGGTGGGTGCAAATACACAATGAGATGTTGCCTTGCACGCAGCTGTGCTTTGGCTCGCGGTCTGTGGGTGAGATCCCTGTGAAAAGCTTTGCTCCAAGTGGATCCTGTTGCTCCAGAACTACAGGAACAATCAAGAAAACATAATTGACAGCCTATTTGCACTCATGGCCAGTGATTTTACCCCTTTTTCAGGTGCACAGGGAAGTTTATGATCGGTTATTGAGGGACTTCACAAAGAAACTCTGACAAAGTGACCCTGTCTTATGTAGAGCATCTGTTCTTCAGTGTCTGGAGAAAGGAGAAGCTGCTCCAAATTTGCTTCCCAGGTTTAATGAGACTCTCTTTGCACTCACTGTCCCACACAGACATTGCAGAGGGTACAGCAGGCAGTGGTGTGTTGGAGAAGAATTCTTCAGGTTAAATATCTCTCAGATATTTTGGTCTTGCTGCACATGGAGTTGTCCTGGTGATCAGCAAGACGTGCTTTGAAATCTTGGGCAGCTGCATCCAGTTGCTACTCTGGGAAGGCTTGAATTGGGATTGTTTTCCAGGAGAAGACAATTCAACATGGAAACGATTTTTGACCATTATCAGATCTCCCTTGGCTGAGGTTTGTTTGTAGGTCCCGATGTTTAGATGTAAACTCACTTTTTTTGGGGTATGAGTTGGCATTCCTGGAATAGGTTTGGGGTGCAAGAGCAGGAGACTGAAGAAGGGAAAACCTCCTGAAATGCTGGGCATTGGTTCTTCACGGTCTGAAAATGCTGATGACCCTCCCAAATGTGAGCTAGCTTCTGTAATTGGAGCTGGAGCTTTAAAAGGGATGATGATGTGACCCTGTAATGAGAGAAGGTTAAATGTGTGCTTAAGTGCTGTGCTGAGTTAGGCACTTAATGAATGTCCAATTAGTCTTGTCACCATGTGAGCTGTTCCTGGAAGATCATTGCAGTGCTGCCACATTTTGGTGGCCCAAAGAGGTGAACATCATTCTCTGGTCCTTCTGCTCTTCATGTCCCCACCTTGGAAGGATCCAGGATGCTGGCTGTAAAACAAGGCTAAAAATGTCCCCAAAATATATTGTTTGCTTCTTGATAAATCAGGTGGCTCCAGGGCTGGAGGGATTTTTATAATGAATGGATAACTGACAACACAACAGTGCTAGACTGAAGTGCTGGGGATTTTCCTGCCTTTCCTGCTAATTTTTTCCATTCTTTTGCCATCCCCATTGCTCTGAACAAAATCAAATCCCCCTTCCTCACACATGTTCATCACTTCTGTTTTGTTCATGGTGTTTCATCCCCCACTTTTACATGCTTTCCCACATCTGTAACCTTGATTAAGATGTCTCAGGATCTGATCTCTGTTTGGAGACGCCCATGAAAAAGTTCCTGCTTAACCTCTGCTGCATTAAGTAGTTTGGACTCCATAAACCTCTCACTGCAGGACACACCCTCCAAACCTGTCTTGTTGTTGGGAAGTTTCACTTCATTTTTGGCCAGTTTCACTTCCTTTTTGGCCAGTTCTTTGGTCAAAACATGCTTTGGTCTCCTCAGCAGGGCTGAGCTTCAGCCTGGATTTGTGGCTGAGTGGCTCCTGAATGGGGTCCATGGTGTGGAAGAGGAACCAGAGGCACAGAAATTAATCAATTCCCACCGTCCCTGCTGCAGGAATCATCTTGGGTGGCACAGCTCCCCTCCCCTCCAATCTCCCATCTCACCCAGGGCAGAGATAACCTGATAAGTCATTTCCTATGTTTGAGATGAGCTTTAGTGGCCATGAAAGCTCCAGAGATTGATAAAGAGCTGTGAGTAATTGCCCGGGGGCAGATCTCAAACCTTTCCTTGACATCTTCAGCTCCTTATGACACACGTTCTGTTCCTCCAGCAAGAATCCCCCAGGCCCGAGCAGCTGAGCTTGCAGAGAAAGGTGTTTGGCTTTGGTTTGGCCTCGGGTTTGGATTTGCCGACCAAATGGCAAAGGGATTTGGGTGAGTGCATTTTCACTGCCTCTCTGGAAGGTGTGCTGCATTCCAGCTCCTCGCTTCTCCACCTGTGTTTGTCCCTGTTGTCTGATCCAGACATCCCTGAGAGAGGAGGTTGGATGTGGTGAGAGATCGACAGCAAAACACGGGGCGAGGAAGCACTGATTTCTCCTCACATGTAAAATTTTCCTGTGTAAAATGCTGGAATCGTTGGAGATCTCACCTGACGTCCCCCCAGCTTGAGTCCAAATCTCAGCAGCTGACAAGACCTGGTACTCCTTCCCAGTTCCTGGAGGAGGAGGTTGAACAGAGCCTGGCACGTGGCAAAGAGGTCCCCTTGTCACCTGCAGTGAATCCCCACTGGACCCACATGGGCAGCTCCTGGCAGGAATGTCCCTCTTGCCTGTGGTCACCGGGTGTTTATGGATGAGGCAAACGTGGGGAACTCCTCCCTGGGGGCTGGAAAGGGGGGTTCTGGCTCAGTTTGAACACTCAGATCTCTGTGACCTGTAGGAGCCCTGCCTGCCCCACTGCTCTCCTCTGGGATCGTCAAGGACCTTACACATGGAATGGAATGGAATGGAATAGAATAGAATAGAATAGAATAGAATAGAATAGAATAGAATAGAATATTTTCAGTTGGAAAGCACCTCCAGTGATTATTTAGTCCCACTGCCTGACCATTACAGATCTGACCAAAGTTTAATTAAAAGCATTGTCCAAACACTTCTTAAGCACAGGCAGGGATGGGACATCAGCCACCTCTCTAAAAAGCCTGTTCTGATTTTTGACCGCCCTCTCAGTATAGAAACCCTTTTTAATGTCCAACCCACACCTCCCCTGGTGCAGTTTGAAGCATTCCCAGACATCCATCCCATCCCAGGACCCCAGGGAGAATTAGGCATGAGCACAGGAGTGCCAGAGTGCTCTGAGCGCACAGCACTGCTGTGAAGTGACAGGGCAGAAATTCCCCGTGTCCCGGCTGCTTTCAGCACTAAATCCATCCCCACGTGTGTGTCTGTACGGAGATGGGGTGGAGAAAAACGAGCCGAGTAAAGCGATCAGTTCCTTTGTGAACCCTACGGCTTGTGGACACGATCACAATGCAGAAACATCGGCAATTACCGGCTCAGTGCGCTGTCGGTGTCGCAGGGAGAGTAAAGGTGGAATTTACATCCAGTTGCCGAGGGAGTTTCACAGGCAGCTACTCCCATTATTGCGACGGGGACTTTTAAGGGTAATTTAATGAGAGGCGGCCTGGTGAAAGGCTCAGCTTTTCAGTTTCCCTTTTTTCTCTCTCTCTTTTCTTTTAATTTTCAATTTTTTTAACATCCTCTCGTATTCAGGTTCCATAGCAGTCACCTCAAAAAATGTTTTGTATGGCAGTACAGAGTGAAATTAAATGCAGGGAAACACCCACACCAAAGTCAAAATCATCACATCCCCAGAGTAGTTTTCCATCTATAACTGCAGAAAATGAGGATGATGGTGCTGACACCTCAAAGGGAGGGTGCACAGAGGCATCCCTGTCCATTTTCACCACCTGTTCTAAATATCTGGCCCTTTTCACCACTCACCCTGAATATCTCATTTATTTAGGTAATGGGAGCAGGCTGAAAAATTTAAAATATTTTCTATAAGAGGAACTGGATCCATGGAGAATTTTAGGTATTTGATTCACCTGTGTGGTACCTGAACTCCCTGGGTTTCCTTGGCTCTGAGCTCTCTGACCTGCTGGATCCCACCTCTCATGGTTGAAACAGCTCTGGGGTTCCTCACAGGTTTTCTTCAAAAGGAGTTTTCCCTTTTCCACTGCTGGTTTCCTCTATCCAGGTGCAAAAGTCTTTGGGTGAAGCCAGGATTTGGCAGAGACGATGTTTAGCCAAGCTGCCTGCGAGATTTGGCAGACCCAGGAGGGGAGAAGGGCTCTGTGTCATTTTCAGCACTAAATACACTTATTTAGCGTGAAACCCACTTGTTTCCCAGAGAATTTGTGGACTCCCCATCCCTGGAAGTGCTCAAGGCCAGGATGGACAGGACTCTGAGCAACCTGATCTAGAGGAAGTTGTCCCTGTCCACAGCAGGGGTTTGGAATGCGATAATCTTCAGGATTCCTTCCAACCTTCTGTTGGAAATGACACAAAGTTTAATTTTTTTGTATAACTTTCATCAATTTTGTTCACCTTTGCCCCAGGGAAGGGAATTGAAGCTTCTTTTCAGGGGACTGTTCCACCAGGCGAGGTCTGATGAGCTGAACATCTCAACAGACTGGGAGTAGCACAGGAGATACACAAAAGATAATGACCATTAATGACCTTTAATGAACATCAACTCCAAACTTCACCCCTGGCATGGTCCGAGACCCTGGTCTGGGAAAAGAGATAAGAATGAGAACCAAATTAGCTTTGGAGGCAAATAAATCCGTATCCAATAGGAACCCAAATACTAAGAAATGCACTACTTGGGACCAATGAGCGTTGAATCAATGAATTTCAATGGGTTTTGACTGTACAAAATATGTGAAAAATCTAGTAAAGATCATGTGTGATGGAATGATTTTCTCTGCACAACCCGGACAATGTGTGGATGAAATGATTTCTGTTGCACATCCTGGCCAGAATAAAGTGATGCCTTGATTCTCTGACACTAAAAATGTTGTTGGAGAATTTTTTTGTTTTTCCCGCCGTTTCCATGACACTTCCAGAGCATCATCAGCACCTCTGTAACTTCATCTCTTTTCCCGTATCTTCCCATTCTTACAAACAGTGAAATTTTGACAACATCTGTGGGTGTTGATTCTATCTCCTGCAAGTCCCACATTCCCCAGGACAGTACTGAAGCAAGCTTGGAACAAATAGGTTAGAAAACTGGTTTGGGATTCTCAGCAAGCATCCTGGAAAGGACTCAGCAACCGTGTGTCCCTGGGGTGGCTCTGCCAATGTCACCTCCAGCCGCTGAATCTCCTTTTGGCACACTCTCTTCTTGCAGACAACAATCTGATACTGAAATCCCATATTTTATCCTTCGGCGCGGTGAGACAGCCAGGCTGGGAAAGGACGTCCTTTAGCACATCAGAATTGCAGATCTGTTGAGTTTAAATATATTTCTTTGTGTTCCCTGGCTCGGGTTTCAATAGAGAGATAATTGCCACACACCTCATTAAGCTGAATGCTCTCAATAGGTCTTGAGTGGTCCGTGTCATTAAACAAACAGTTACTGGCTTGGGATCTGCCCGGTGTTTAGAAGCTGTAAAGAAGGGACCTGGAGGCTGTGAAAGCTGCAGCTCCAGCTTCCCGAAGAAACCGGGCTGCCCTGGCAGCGTGGCTGCTTTGTCCCACTGTTTCTGGGGCACTTCGAGGAGTCTGATCCTTCCCTGTGTCCTGAGGCAGGAACGCGATTACTGGTGCAAGCCTCTGGCTTTGTCGCCTTGCCTGGATGAAGAGGGGGATGCCCTGGTCTCTGCCAGTTTGGATTTTGGGATTTGGAAGCTGACACTTCCCCATTTGTTTGTTTTGGGGACAAGAGTTCGGGTATATTTGTGTTGAGAGTGCCCAAACCAGAGAAAGGTGATAAAATTCAGTGTGTGGCACTGAAAGCAGGAGAAACAGCTGGGAGCAGGGGTGCTGACCCTCTTTTTCGGGTTCTTTTCCTGAATCTGAAGTCTGAAGGATGAAGATGCAAGATTTTGGCCCCTCAGCTTTTGTTGAGACCCCAGGACTGATCAGAAAAGGACCTACCCTGAGATCCTGCTTCAGGATCTACTGGGGGCCAGGGTAGGACAAGGGGAATGGTGATTCCACCACACGTCCCTGTTCTATCTGCTCTCCCAGATTAAACCCATCCACACAGAAGGCTTTATCCAGTGATCTGTGTGCACTTCATATGCAGGTCCGTATCCCAAGTGCCTGCTGGATGAATTTGAGGGTTAGTTTTAGTATCCTCTTTCCATAACTTGACTAAACTTGTGGCCAAGACTGTCAACAGAGCCCCATTCCTACCCCATTCTGGTCAGAAGTAGAGGTATGGAGGAAAGGCATTGCAGGGCATGTGCCATGGGGATGCCCAGGACAGCTTCAGGTTGGCCAATCGACCTCCATAAGTGCCCAGCCCAGAGCTCAGGTGGGCAAGGAAGGAGCTCGAGTGTACACAGAGTTTCATGGCTTCAAAATCAGTGCCCCTTGAGGCAACCAGGCCAAAAATCAGGGATGCTGTGCATGTGAATATATCCACAGGAAAAATTGTCCTGGAGTGGGGAGGTGCCAGGCACTCCAGTCTCCATGAACAGTCCCAGTCCATGAGGGTCACAGAATCACAGAGTGGGCTGGGTTGGAGTGAACTTCCAAGAAATCTCATTCCAACCCTCTGC
>VZTH01015278.1:0-56653 GCA_013397815.1 Aleadryas rufinucha | reverse complement strand
CCAAGAAAAGGCATCACTAAGACTGTAAGACAGTAAAAATGGCAAAACGGACCAGGGTTTAAAGTTGTTTCCCTGCTGATTGTATGGAGTTTCCTTCTGTATGAGAAATTCCTTGTGTCCAGGCTGCTGTGCAGCCAGGTTAGCTGGTGCACCAGCCCGCAAGCCTCCACCACACTTGACCAAAATGCCAACGTGTCCAAGCCCAAGGGGGCTCTGCCTCACGTTACGCTCCAGGATTAGCACTCTTTGTGTGCAGCGTGGCAGGACCTGTATCCCAAAGCACAAAAAGGAGCTATGCACTGAAAGGACCCGGCTTTCAATGCGTGGCCGGCTGCACACGCAGGGACCATCACGTTTGGCACACCCAGGCTCTGAGCCCGAGCTCCCAGTGCCTGCTGTCTGCCTCCCATCATCGATATCCCTGAGATTATCCTTGGGGTATCACTGACCTAAATACACTGGTTTGGACTTGAAAGTTGCCTTTGTTTTTAATGATGCCACGTCTCTAAATCCAGCACACGTAACAAACCGCCTGTTTCCAAACAGCTGTTGTGTAACTCAGCTCCCCACCCCCAGAGATGTTGCCTGCCATTCTTTTAATGGGCTCGGTTTCACTGGGAAGTGCCTGGGGGAATCTCTTAGCTCCTAATGAGCAACAGAAGGGGCCAGTTCTGGAGGTAGCAGTGAAACATTTGTGAGGTCTCGTGACAATAAGGGAGGCAGAGAAGGGGCCGTTTCCAGCTGGGAAAACATTAACTTTTATTCAACTTGCAGTGCAGAACAGAAGACTGAAGAGAAACTGTTGGAGGGAAGGTACTTTTAGAAATTCTGAGGCTTTCTAGGCAAGAAAAGAGCATTTGTGAAAGGGGAGGAGGGAATGAGAGAGATTATCCAAGTTGTCCATTGCTCCTGCAGCCTGAGTTTTATATAAAACACCGTGGAGCAACACAGAGGCCTCGTGGGCTGGCTGCTGGTGGAGACAGGAGCGAGGCATTGCTGCGATCTGCTCTTAGATGTTTGAGCTGGCTCTTGTTAATAAGATTCAGGAATTAACAGCTTGGAAGTGCTTAGGAGCTCAGTGTTTCCTCTGAGGATGTGATCACTGAGGCTGAGGACAGAGCCTGCCATTCAGCACTGGAGTAGACTTGGGTGCAAAACAAGTCTCCTCCCAATCAGCTGAATGTCTGTGACCTTACAAGGAAGGGGAAAATCTCATCCATGGACGGTATGGTGATGTGCTTGGGGTTATTCCTTAATCCCCAGGACACAGCTCTGTGTGGTCTCTGAGTTTTCCCATGCAGTTCCATTTCTGGGCAGGGCTTTTTTCATACAATACCAATTGAGAAGAGTTCTGGGAGCATGGACAGTCCCAGCTTGGACCCACTGGACCTTGGGGACCATTCCCCTTCAGAAGTTATGCAGGGAAATACATCATTCCGTATCTCTGGACTATGGGAGCAAATATCCAGTGAAGCAAAGGAAGACCTTGTCAGCCTTAAGGACCTTCCTTAAAAGCAAAGAAAGAAGGTGTAGTTCAAAGACAAAGTGAAATTGTGAGGCAAGCAGGGTTGCAGAAGCCTGGAGGAGCAGAGAAGAGATTTTAAACTTTCAGCTATCGTCCTGCCCTGCAACATCACTGGCCAGCAGCTCACTGGTAGTGGCCACTCACCAGGTGATCTTGTCCCTGCTGTTCATAAAGATCCCTTGTTACTGAGCACCATCTGCTCTCTGTTTATATTCTTAAGACAGTGAACCTAATTTTGTGCATAAAAAAAAGAAAATTATGCAGCAAAGCCTTCATGCTGTAAGATGAAGAGCAGCACATTACAGCCAGGGCCATAACACCCAGTGAGGGCATTGCAATGACTCTAAAGGTCAGAATAATAATTTCTGTGTTGCAACAGCATCTCAGGTTATAAAAGAGCTGTGCTAGAAGCTTTTGTGGTCCACTTTTACCCGTGTCCATGAGCTCATTTTATAACCAGAAATCACCAGCTTTCCTTCTTATGTCTCAGGTTTTGGTATTAATAGTATTTATGGGGCTTGGATTATGATTATATGCAATTGGAAATGAGAAAGAAGAAAAGTTAAAAAAAAAAAAAAGTGCCTGAATAGAAAAAAACCCTGGAATTATTCATACTGCAAGCTCCTCTCTCCCACTAGTGGGCACCCAGCATTTTGCAGAACCCCTGCTTGGCCTTTGAGTGCTTTTTCCAGCAGCAGTGAATGGGCCTGGGAGAGCTGGCAGGTTATGTTGTGTTTGGCTCCTCCTGCTCATATCCAGCTGCTAAAACAGCTGAAAAAATACTTTATGCAGTTCCACGTGCGCATTTTTTGTCATTGCTGCAGGGGTGATCCTGCAGATCAGTGACAAGAGCAAGATAAAAGCACAGGAAACAAGCTCTCTGTTAGTATGTGATTTGTGCAATGGAAACATATTGAATCCCCTTCTAAAATTATGCCAGTTGGAAAAAGACTACAGGATGGCAACAACTGGAAGTTTAGATGGAGATGCAATAATGAGATACAGTATATGAAATATTAATCTCTGTCCTGTTTATTTTGTAGCTGTTGTTGTTGTTGTTGTCGTTGGGGTCTTTCTTCCCATGCCAGAAGAGCAGCTACACCAGCAAAATCACAGCACTGGGACAGAAGCAGAAAAATTTCTAATAGTGCTCCAAGGAGGATTTTTAAAAACACATTTGCTGAGGCATATTTCACTAAGGGATCCTGCTCCAGTGTAGGGAGGTGCTCTGAGACGTTTTTGAGGATCCTTCCCTGTGGGATTCCCCTTTCCATTTATGGCACATGCATCAAAATCCAGTGGAAGGCAGCCTTGCTGACTCCAGCAAGTAGTTTCTGCCTGGATTTGTGCATTTTGGCCACTAGAGGTTGTAAGAGGAAGGGGAAAAAATACTGTTTTCCACCAGACAATCTGCTGCAGCATCCCAGAGCAGGATTTTCTCTGGGACCCTTTGATCTTTGTCCACCAGAGCTCACACAAAACTCCTGCACATTCTTTGCATGTATGTCGACTGGATCCTGACATCTCAGCTGTTTCAGATTTGTCAGCGGCAGTTTGTTGCCTTTTAGCCGCAGGGCATGAATGGCTTTAGTGTGATCCCTTATATCTGAAGTGAAAGTTTTTCTGATTCCCAAAATCTTTTAGACAGAGAGCAGCAACCTGTGTCTTTTCTCTGCAGCATTAGCTACCTCTGTTGGCTCTTTTCACACATTCCTTGTATAGATAATTTCACTCGCAGATGTTTAAGTCAGACCTTCTTCCCCCAGCCTTTACGCTTTTTCCTAGTGCTGAGTAAGAATTAGAATTTTGCTATGGTCTCCTGTTACAAACATCACAGGCCTCTTGTACCTAAAGTTGGCACCTTACAGGGTCCTCAGCTACCTTGCACGTGGGCTGTAATCCTTTCCTCTAGCTGCTGATAATTCTCTGGTCTTCTAACTATAGTACCTCTCCAGTCAGGGTTATCATCTTCCAAGAAGCTTCCAGAGAGCTGAATTTTGTATGGGAAATACAGTATTAAAGCTAAGTAATCCAAAGAGTAGACATGACCAAATGTAGCTGTGGGGTAGCAATAAGTTGAACTTCAACCAGATGAAGGATTTGCAAGCTTTTCTTCCCGATGGCTCTTTTTGATGGTGCAGTGGCTGCATATGAACTCCCAGCAGTACGAGACCTGATCATCACAGAGCTCACTGGTGATGGGACTCCACTTCAAGCATTGCACACAGATAGGAGTCATGTCTTCTGCAGTAAAATGTAGCTATTCCTGGAGTGAAGTACAGCAAAGACAGTGCAACAATTGCATTTTCCTGGCTACAATTTATGTCAGAATTTTGGGGACAGGATAATCAGCACAGTATTTTAAACCTTCAAAAAATACTTCACGATCTTAAACTAGTTCTTCTTTCCAATAATTTTTATGTCAGTATTTTCAGCTTTATCATCATGTGATTGAAAATTAATAATGTCTTCAGTCCTAACTCTTTGTTATGCACAACCACCAGTAGACCGAGTTTATTTACCAGCACTGGAAGAACCAAAGTCTCAATTCCAGCATTTTGTGGATGGTAAATAGCAGCAAGTCACACTGATGATAAATGTATTGAACTGTACCTTATAGTTCACATCTTAATGTACAACAGTGGCCTTGGTTGTGTAATTTTGTCCGTCCTTGAGTTTAAGAGACAACCACTTGTGTCATGGATCTCAAGGTCCCCAGTTCAGCTGCAAAAAAGAATGACTATATTCACATACCTTAAAGTGTCCTTATTTACACACTCAAAAAAAAAACCCAAAACCCTGTAAGAAATCCTTTTTTCTTTTTCCACCTTAAAACTCACTGACTGCAAAGCAGAACCTCAGACTTAGGAAACAAGCAGCACAGATTACCCTATTACTTAGAGTTCATGGACAGAAGTCTTTTCCATCTGAAGCAATCTCACAATTTAGTTTTTATGACTGGGGCTCACCATTTCCCTATCTTCTCCACAGATGGAGACAGCAAAGTGTCTTAAGAAAACCCACCAAAATTACTAAAATTCAAATTTCAAGTTTCCTCATTTTGGATACAAATGTGTCATGCACATGCAATGTGTCCTTCTAGCCTAGTCCCTGCCTCTGCTGTCCTGCTTACAGCCTGGAGAGGGGAGGGAAGGTTTTGGTATCAACCCTCTCTCTGTCTTTTTCACATTGATTTGGGAACTTGCTAATCAGTTAGGATTAATCAGTTTAATTGCTGTGTCTCTGGGTTTCGGAGACTTTCTGGTTTTTAAGCTACTAAGAAAATTTCTTGGTCAGAAGACCAGTCCTAGATTTATCATATGGCAATGCTGGATGTAGTTAAAATCCCTAGAACTAGAAGAGAAAAAAGAAAACAACCCCACTCATCAGATAAAGAAAAAGAAAAAGTTTGATTTACAATCTGCTTCTACAGAAGGCCTCACTCCTATATGTGCAATCAATTACTCAAGTAACTTGTTGACAATTGATATAATTATTTCTAATTATTCTTGATTAGAGTCCTCAAATTATGTGATTACATCTTGATGTATGCATCATAAATGCAGAAGGTACAGCCTAGATGAGGAGGAAATGTCATTTTATTTTTCAATTTATTCATTTCTACTAGATAGAAAGAGTCACAAAGTTTAATTTTCATGATCCTAAACAGAGGTTCGCTTAACTCATCTTTATCACATTTCTTTTTGTAAGTTAAGTAGTAGAACCTCTTTAGTTATGGAGGCAAAACTTGCTGTGTTTTTTTAATATTTAGGAAGGCTAAAAAACACAGTAGAGTTGTGTGACTGATACATAAGTAATGTGAGTGTGTATGTTTTCTTTCTACAAAATCAAGTCTGTAGTGCTGAGTGGGCTGTTCCTAGGAGAATATAATCACTGGAAAAGCAGCGGTTAATTCAAAGTCAATTTGTTAATTTCTCTCATGATTCAAATTTAAAATTCATGTTTCCTTCTACTGCAAATTCAACTATGATCTTATAATTGTTTAGCATTTCACAATTACACTGGTGCTTAGAAGCAGTAATACTTCTAATATAATAATGCTTTTAATATGTATCAGATAAGCACCTGAACTTGATGCATTAATTCAGCTGGGCATGCAACTGTGAGAGACTGGAGGAGATTGCTGGCTCGAAACATCTGGGGTACGTGTGCGTGAGGGGCAGGGGCAGGTTGGGCCTTGCTCTGGTGGCTGCCAATCCCTGGCACCCCGGAGGCAATGCTCCACACCTGCCTCTGGAGCCCCAGAGCTGCCAGATGACAGCAAGTCCCACCTGGGGGAACGGCCCAGGAAAGCCAAAGGGCACTAAACTGAGACATGAGGCAAGCCTGTCTTGGCCCTAACTCCTCTTGGAACTTCTATGAGCTGAACACTGCTGGAACTAGGAGTGGTAGCTATACTTGTTCTTTTCTATATCTTTTCTGTCTTTCTCTTTCTTCTTCTAATTCCTTCTTCATGGAGTTTTCAGTAATTTAAAATCAGACAGGCTTGTAGTTTGCTAAGTCAAATGGACTAAATTAATACTTTGTGAAATATTTTATGTTGATTGAATGCTGCTCTAAACCTTTTGCTGAAGTTCTCTGATTTTCTAAAGCTGCCAGTAAAGCTTTTTTGCTGTTTTGACCTCTTGAGAAGATCTTGTCAGTATTTCTCCAGTGCATTTAACTCAGAGTACATAAAAAACCATAAGCCCTTTTAAGAGTCTCATTGAGCAAGTTTTTGGGGCTTTACAGCAACCTAGCAGGTACTAAGCAAAGCAGATGCTGAGAAAGCTCTGTCTAGTGAGCCAGAATTAACCTGATCTCATTGCTTCTATGCATCTTCCACAGTTGAGCAGATTGATTACACTAAAATATCTTCCTTTTTAAATGATTCCACTTATTCCAGTCCTTTGCTGATGCCTCCTCCTCATTGATTTTGCAGTCACTAGGGAGCTCGATCCTTCATGGTCACCAGCTGTGTAATAAAGATGAGGGAATTATATCTCACAGTGGCAGACCCTTGCATCTGTGTATCGCCCTGAACTACTGCTGGAGTTATCACCAGGTTTTCGTAATTGTAAGTCCAGCTTCTTGTGCTTGGGCACAATTTAGCATGACTCAGGATGAGGGAATTATATCTCATGGCAGACCCTTGCATCTGGAATCACCGCAGCGCTTTGCTCCATCTGCCCTTGCATCTGTGTATCGCACAATTTAGCATGACTCAGGATGAGGGAATTATATCTCATGGCAGACCCTTGCATCTGGAATCACCGCAGCGCTTTGCTCCATCTGCCCTTGCATCTGTGTATCGCACAATTTAGCATGACTCAGGATGAGGGAATTATATCTCATGGCAGACCCTTGCATCTGGAATCACCGCAGCGCTTTGCTCCATCTGCCCTTGCATCTGTGTATCGCACAATTTAGCATGACTCAGGATGAGGGAATTATATCTCATGGCAGACCCTTGCATCTGGAATCACCGCAGCGCTTTGCTCCATCTGCCCTTGCATCTGTGTATCGCACAATTTAGCATGACTCAGGATGAGGGAATTATATCTCATGGCAGACCCTTGCATCTGGAATCACCGCAGCGCTTTGCTCCATCTGCCCTTGCATCTGTGTATCGCACAATTTAGCATGACTCAGGATGAGGGAATTATATCTCATGGCAGACCCTTGCATCTGGAATCACCGCAGCGCTTTGCTCCATCTGCCCTTGCATCTGTGTATCGCACAATTTAGCATGACTCAGGATGAGGGAATTATATCTCATGGCAGACCCTTGCATCTGGAATCACCGCAGCGCTTTGCTCCATCTGCCCTTGCATCTGTGTATCGCACAATTTAGCATGACTCAGGATGAGGGAATTATATCTCATGGCAGACCCTTGCATCTGGAATCACCGCAGCGCTTTGCTCCATCTGCCCTTGCATCTGTGTATCGCACAATTTAGCATGACTCAGGATGAGGGAATTATATCTCATGGCAGACCCTTGCATCTGGAATCACCGCAGCGCTTTGCTCCATCTGCCCTTGCATCTGTGTATCGCACAATTTAGCATGACTCAGGATGAGGGAATTATATCTCATGGCAGACCCTTGCATCTGGAATCACCGCAGCGCTTTGCTCCATCTGCCCTTGCATCTGTGTATCGCACAATTTAGCATGACTCAGGATGAGGGAATTATATCTCATGGCAGACCCTTGCATCTGGAATCACCGCAGCGCTTTGCTCCATCTGCCCTTGCATCTGTGTATCGCACAATTTAGCATGACTCAGGATGAGGGAATTATATCTCATGGCAGACCCTTGCATCTGGAATCACCGCAGCGCTTTGCTCCATCTGCCCTTGCATCTGTGTATCGCACAATTTAGCATGACTCAGGATGAGGGAATTATATCTCATGGCAGACCCTTGCATCTGGAATCACCGCAGCGCTTTGCTCCATCTGCCCTTGCATCTGTGTATCGCACAATTTAGCATGACTCAGGATGAGGGAATTATATCTCATGGCAGACCCTTGCATCTGGAATCACCGCAGCGCTTTGCTCCATCTGCCCTTGCATCTGTGTATCGCACAATTTAGCATGACTCAGGATGAGGGAATTATATCTCATGGCAGACCCTTGCATCTGTGTATCCGCAGGCAAGAGCATGGACTGAGCTAAGGACTGCTGGTGGAACCTCTGTAGCTTGAATCACCGCAGCGCTCTGCTCCAGCTGCATGATACGATTTCTACTCTTAGGAACAAAGCCAGCCATGCAGAAGTCCAGAAGACAAGAGGTGGATCAGCAGGGAATCCAGGTTTTCGTAATTGTAAGTCTACGATTTCTAATCTTAGGAACAAGCAACAGTTCTGAGGGGCTGCTGTACCTGCGCGCTCAGCTCTCATTATTTAACAGGTCTGGAAAACCGGACCGAGTTTACTCTTGCTTAGTCAGCTTCTTGTGCTTGGGCACAATTTAGCATGACTCAGTAGCAGGCAAGAGCATGGACTGAGCTAAGGACTGCTGGTGGAACCTCTGTAGCTTGAATCACCGCAGCGCTTTGCTCCATCTGCATGATACGATTTCTAATCTTAGGAACAAAGCCAGCCATGCAGAAGTCCTGAAGACAAGAGGTGGATCAGCAGGGAATTGGTAAAATGGAGGGAAGGGCAGATGAGGATGAACTGAGTACCAGTGCTAGCAGCTGCAACAGTTCTGAGGGGCTNATGCAAGTAATGTGAGTGTGTATGTTTTCTTTCTACAAAATCAAGTCTGTAGTGCTGAGTGGGCTGTTCCTAGGAGAATATAATCACTGGAAAAGCAGCGGTTAATTCAAAGTCAATTTGTTAATTTCTCTCATGATTCAAATTTAAAATTCATGTTTCCTTCTACTGCAAATTCAACTATGATCTTATAATTGTTTAGCATTTCACAATTACACTGGTGCTTAGAAGCAGTAATACTTCTAATATAATAATGCTTTTAATATGTATCAGATAAGCACCTGAACTTGATGCATTAATTCAGCTGGGCATGCAACTGTGAGAGACTGGAGGAGATTGCTGGCTCAAAACATCTGGGGTACGTGTGCGTGAGGGGCAGGGGCAGGTTGGGCCTTGCTCTGGTGGCTGCCAATCCCTGGCACCCCGGAGGCAATGCTCCACACCTGCCTCTGGAGCCCCAGAGCTGCCAGATGACAGCAAGTCCCACCTGGGGGAACGGCCCAGGAAAGCCAAAGGGCACTAAACTGAGACATGAGGCAAGCCTGTCTTGGCCCTAACTCCTCTTGGAACTTCTATGAGCTGAACACTGCTGGAACTAGGAGTGGTAGCTATACTGTTCTTTTCTATATCTTTTCTGTCTTTCTCTTTCTTCTTCTAATTCCTTCTTCATGGAGTTTTCAGTAATTTAAAATCAGACAGGCTTGTAGTTTGCTAAGTCAAATGGACTAAATTAATACTTTGTGAAATATTTTATGTTGATTGAATGCTGCTCTAAACCTTTTGCTGAAGTTCTCTGATTTTCTAAAGCTGCCAGTAAAGCTTTTTTGCTGTTTTGACCTCTTGAGAAGATCTTGTCAGTATTTCTCCAGTGCATTTAACTCAGAGTACATAAAAAACCATAAGCCCTTTTAAGAGTCTCATTGAGCAAGTTTCTGGGGCTTTACAGCAACCTAGCAGGGTACTAAGCAAAGCAGATGCTGAGAAAGCTCTGTCTAGTGAGCCAGAATTAACCTGATCTCATTGCTTCTATGCATCTTCCACAGTTGAGCAGATTGATTACACTAAAATATCTTCCTTTTTAAATGATTCCACTTATTCCAGTCCTTTGCTGATGCCTCCTCCTCATTGATTTTGCAGTCACTAGGGAGCTCGATCCTTCATGGTCACCAGCTGTGTAATAAAGATGAGGGAATTATATCTCACAGTGGCAGACCCTTGCTTCTGTGTATCGCCCTGAACTACTGCTGGAGTTATCACCAGGTTTTCGTAATTGTAAGTCCAGCTTCTTGTGCTTGGGCACAATTTAGCATGACTCAGTAGCAGGCAAGAGCATGGACTGAGCTAAGGACTGCTGGTGGAACCTCTGTAGCTTGAATCACCGCAGCGCTTTGCTCCATCTGCATGATACGATTTCTAATCTTAGGAACAAAGCCAGCCATGCAGAAGTCCTGAAGACAAGAGGTGGATCAGCAGGGAATTGGTAAAATGGAGGGAAGGGCAGATGAGGATGAACTGAGTACCAGTGCTAGCAGCTGCAACAGTTCTGAGGGGCTGCTGTACCTGCGCCCTCAGCTCTCATTATTTAACAGGTCTGGAAAACCCACTGTTTCAATTTGACATTCTGGATTATTTCTCACGGAACTACGGACAACTGCATTCACATGCCTGTGCTTAAACCTTTTATATCTCAGTGGCATCTGAATTCAGAGGTATTTCGGACCGAGTTTACTCTTGCTTAGTGTCTGGCTCTCAGAAAAGACACTACCGAATATCTAGAGAGACAACAGTTATTATCAGCCTATTGTATGCAGTGCCAGGACTGACATCAAGATTATTCTGGCCTCAAAGAGTGCAAGGAGGTGAGGGATTTTGAAACAGAGCTAAAAGAATGAAGGTGAAAGTCCCGTAAAGCTTTCCTATCTCTTTCTGGCTTTGTTCCTCTGTATTTACACCCAGCTGAAATGTTGCAACTTGATGCTAGGCTTGGCAAAACAACGGGAACAAGAAGAAGCTAAGGATATGCCCAAGCAAAGAGATTTCCCCTCTGAACTTGTAGAGCAGAGGGAAAGGCAACTGGCACCAGGGTAATGTTTCCTTGTAAGATAATGCCATCTTCTGGGCCTTGCTCTAGCAGAGGAGGCAGTGCAATTGAACTTGGGGTACAAGTCTGACAGAGCTGGGAGTGCTGCCTCACAGCCATGTCAGCACAGACTGAATGAGATTACATTTGCAGTTAGCTCCTATATATGGTTTAATAGAAGCAGATTTTAGAGATTTTTTCATTCCTTACTGCCTCCTATGTTGCCATGGAGTGTGACAGTGTATATACATCCTGTGCTACGCTCAGATTGGCTATTACTGCTGTAAGCTTTTCCCTCTGGGGTGAAAACCAAAGATGTGGTATCATGCTAGAGCAGTTGATACTTTCTGGGTTCACTGCTGTGTCACTTGTGAGTCCAGGGCACACTGAACAGCGCATTTGTCATTCCTGCATCATTCCTCCAGTGGATAGACAGTGATAGGATAGACTTGTCCATGAAACTGATGCTCTGACAAGCAAGTTGGATTTCCTACTCACCACGATTCCCAAAGGTATTATCCTGAAGGCATGTTTGTTTGTGATATGCATTTGCTGGTTGAGCTGACATCACTTATATGATTAGAAGTATAAGATACTGTAGGATGCCCTGCCCCCCTCTCCCCCTGTGTTCTGGGGCCCCGCCTATGTCCTGCCCCCTTGCCCAGAATGCTCTGCTGGAGTGCCGGGAAAAGTTGAATCTTCCCGGGCTCAGCTCTTTCGCTTCAGCCCTTCAGGATGGAATAAAGCTCTCCTGGAACCTACACGGAGTCCTCTCCGTTCTTACCGCTGGGCATGTCGGGTCAGCCTGGCCGGTGTCAGGGACACCGGCCAGGACCCCGACAAGATACTGGTGCCAGACTTGTCTGAGTTCAAATCCTATCCTGACACAGAACTGCCATGTAACATGAGGACAGATGAGGAGCTGGGAACTTTCCCAAGCTGTTCCTGTGAGAGATTTCTTCATATATATTTTGTTTGATGACAACACACTTGGAAGAAATTCCCCTGAGTGCAGATGTTGTTGTATTTTTCTATTTTTAGTTCTTTTTTTGTACTGAGGAGGCATGGTTTTAGGCAACCTGTTGCCTCAGCTGCCTGAGTCTGTTCGGGAGGAATAGCTTAATCATTACTGCACACCTACAAACATCTCAAACTAGGTACTCTTCCCCCTCAGAGGTCTGATCTAGAAAAGATGCTCAGATCGCACCATGTGCACATGGCTTCATGCAGAGCAGCGCTCCTGCTGCTTCTGTTAACAGCTGCTGGGTGGGTAACGCTGCCTCTTCCCTCACAATGGAATTCAAGAGCCTGATGTTCAGGGCATAAGCAGCAGAGATCTGGCTCTCGTTCTTGCCTTTGCCTGCAAGGATTTAAATCACAATTCCTGCATCTCAGCTCTAGCAGGACTTCTGAGCTGATATATGATAAATCAGCTTTCTGTTCGTTATTTGCCAAGAAGGTAAAGGAATCAATTCCCAGTAGCACACAGACTTGACTTTCAATGAAAGCAGCGAGGTGCAGTGTTTGTACACCTGCAGCAGGAGCTTCCTGTGACCCTGGGACACGTGGTAAAGGATTTTGAGCTGCATGTCACATATGCTTTAGGGGCTCTCGCTCAGGAGGGTCCAGCCATGGTGATTATGTTGGATCTGAAACAGCACACAACGTGCTTCCTTAGTAGTACTGTGCCTGCCTGGCTGGAAATTCTCCATGAGAACTTTTGAGGATTTTAATATGATGCATTTGCTACCTTCTTAGTAGCAGCCACACCTGATACCTGTCACTAAGAGATAGTTTACAAAAATACCAACCTCTGACTGTGGTTCAGGTCTGATATGCAAATTGCTCAGATAAAGGGCAGGCAGCCTTCCTTACCTGCAGTATCTATTACTCTTGGCATTTATTTCCTGCAGTCAACTGTTAAACAGCAGCTGTCCCACTTTATGCATGCTAAAAAAGTACAACAGCTCAGTATTTCTCTTTCCTAACAGGCCCATTTTAGAGGCCCTCACTTAGCAGCTTCTCTGATTCGTGCCGAATGGAACTAACTTCCATGACTGTTAAGGGTCATTTGCAGAGAGTAACACATACCACAGCACAGGTTTGCAGTGAACACTCTCTGAGAGCTGATTTTTCTGCTGGCTGTGGTCTGTACCACGGCAGCACTGTAACCATCTGTGGGTCTCCCTGCATCTGTGTGAACAGAAGTACTGTATAAAACCACAAAGGTTAAGTGAAAAGATCTACTGCCAAGGGAAATCTCTTCTGTCTTGAGAACAGCTTCCTTTTTTTTAATGCGCTAACTCCAACCCAAAATCGCATAATGTGGGAGCCTTTGTTTTGCCCCTTGCAGGACATGCATACATTCCAGATAGAAAAGCCGTTTCAGATGCTTGAGGAGGATGAAATATGAGTCTGCTGAGTCAGTTGGAGTGATTTTGCTCTGAAATTTAAAAATAGCACAATCTGAAGTTAGTTCTGCAAATATCCGAACACTTAGCTATTTTCAAGGCAGGACAAAGCATATACATGAAAGAAAAACATTCAGGGCTTCTGGGCTTCCCTCTTTGGATAGCAAAGAGGGCATCTAGCTTTGTGTAGATTCTTGCATAGGGCAGAGCTGTCACTGAGACCCTTATCCTCTTACTGTCCCCAGAGAGCTGCAATGAATGCGACAGAAGGGTTGCACCTAGTTAGTAACCATGTGTGAGGATTCGTCATTTTTGCAGCCTCATTCTTTGGTTTGAGGCATGCTCTGTGCAGACTTGAACTTCATCTAGAGGCAAGGCACTCTGTGCATTTAAATGATAAGCAAAACAAGTAAACAGAAATAAGAAGGTGATTAGCATCATTAAAGGGGTTTGCAAACTCGGTTTGAACTTTCTGCAATTACTTAATGAAACAAATTCACTCCTGTTTCTGTTAAAATCTTTCAGATTGTCTCAATCAAGACTGAGGGGTGTGAATAAGCAGGGATTAGTTTGGTCACTGCTGTGGTTAAAGAAGGGGTAGCGAGAGCTGACCTTGCACATGTGAATTAAAGGGACTTTTAATCCTACAAAGGAGAAGAAGAATGCCCTAGATAACCTATTGAATTGCCTTCTAGACTTACTATGATGTTATCCCCTGTGGCATCAGGTCTGCACAGGCCATAGGTTTATAAGGGCAAATGACATATGGTGTCAGCTTGGCCAGCAAAGGATTTTTCCCCTTCTGTGTTTTTCCTGTGCTTTGTTCACCTTTGTTAAATTCCTCCAGAGCTTCCTGCTTGTTGTAACAGACCTCACCAATGCCAGCTTTTCATTACACTTTTCAATAGACTAGTTTGTTGCCCAGAGCAATAGCCTGAGCAAGTCTGGGGACTGAAAAGATCTAAAATTAAAACCCTGCGGAGAAACTGTCTTTGTTCTTTCCCAGAGAAATGAAATACTAATATATCTTTGCCAGAAACAAAGGAACCTGTCCCACAAAGAAATGACAGTGCTCTGTCCCTCTCCAAGAGGACATGAGGACTGGATGCAGCTCCAGACTGCGAGACACCCAGGTATGAGAAGCAAAGTGACTGTGCCTTGCTCTCTGTTCTTTTGTTGGGCACTAAAGGGAGTATGGGAGCCATGTGACCATTACCCTCATGACATCAAGCAGAAAGCACTGCTGCCATTTGGAAGCTCAGCTTTACTTAGTTTTCTCCTTTCTTTACATTTCAGATACCAAGCTTTCCCACAGCTTGGATTTCTTTGTCACAGTGATGTATACCCAGGCCAGCGGACTGCACAAGCTGCTCTTCTGCACGGCAAATAACTGTGCTGTGAGAATCATTCATTTTCCATGCATCACTTCTGCTGTGAAGGCCATTTTTCAGCAGCTTGACAGAAGAAAAGGGCCTGCAGAAGAGTGAGACCAGACTATTTTTTCATTTGGCTTGAAGACTACTCAGAATACATGCATTTTTTGACAGGAAATACCTGAGAAGCCACTAGACTCACCTGCCCCCCTTTCAGCACCCACACATGGTGGGATGCCAGCGTGGGCTGTGACTTTGTGTGTGTGGCCCCTCTTCTACAGATTTTTTGGTTTTTAAATGGGTTTGAAGTCAAATGAAATGGTAACACCCTTTCATGGAGACACACAAAGGCTCAGGAGAATGATGCTACATGGACTGACTTCCAGACTTTTATAGGCACATCCTGCCTGGTACCCTTAGGTAGTAACTGATCAGAAAGCATCTTGAGTCAGAACATGCCTTTGTTTCTGTATTGCTACTTCTCTTTGTCT
Organism: Aleadryas rufinucha; assembly: GCA_013397815.1. Lineage (NCBI taxonomy): Eukaryota > Metazoa > Chordata > Aves > Passeriformes > Aleadryas > Aleadryas rufinucha. The sequence continues at coordinate 41,552 of VZTH01015278.1, read as the reverse complement.
CAGGAGCTAACAGCTTTAAAATGCTGAGGAACAGCACTTACTAACATTGTTAATTTTGATGCTGGCCCTAGCCCTTAAGGCAGGCCTGTGGAGGTGTACTGAGAGTAAGCTGGAAAGTACTGTACAATGCTGACAAACAGATGCTTTTCTTTGCTTAAGCTTGGACCTTGTATAAAACAAGGCAATATGAAAATATGTGATGCCGGGCTTAGTTGTGACATGATCCTTCTCAAATTGGCAGGTTTCTTTTTATCAAATTCCCCATAATTTTCCATTGTTGTTTCGGGGAGGGGAAGCATTGGAGCAGGACAGTGTGTCTTTGGAAACTAGAAGTGTCTTAGCAGATCTTGTAGGATTTGAATTGAAGCTCTGGTGAGAAGGGAGGTAGTTCTTCTCTGCCACAGAGCCAAGGAAAAGACCTGTTAAAAGCTTCATGGTACATTGGGTCATTTATGCTTCATAGATTTATGGGCTTTGAACATTTTCTGCTCATCACCCATGATGCTGTAGGTACAAAGTAATTCTGGTTACTTGTAGGTTTGTTTGTCTGGGAACGCCAGCAATTTTGAGAAAAAGAGCTTTACTAGCTTTGTATAAGTCTAGGACACCTGGCAGAAAATTGGTATCCCCTGCTATGGTGAGATGAGGAGAGACTGAAATGCGATTAAACACTTTAGTTCCAGGTAAAAGCAAAATGTGTAAAAATATCTTTGTGCCATCTGGGAGTACCTGAATACTTCAGCATGCCAGAGAGAGCTGCTTGTACCAACCATGACATCTTGGGAATTCTTACGTGCACTTCTGCTACAGAGAAAGTTGCTTATTTTTCTGATGGTACCATTTTATAATTCCTTTTTCACAGTGTACAAGCATTTCTTTTTATTATTTGAAAGAACAGACAGTTTCTTGAAGTATTCTTGAAAGAGATTATTGAGCAGTAGAAGCCTGCTCTCTATTTCCATCTGTCTCACTACAGTCAGACCTTTAATGACTGGTACTATGAGATGTAGTTATCTTTGTCTGGGATCTGATCTCATGCTTTTTGTGACCTACTGCCCAGTAGCCCAGAATTGGCCCAGATAAATAAATTAAAGGATGTGCTGTAAATTTATCCAGGCCTTTGTCACTGAGTACTCTAGTGATGGCAGACCAACATGCAAATTGCTGATGTGAGCTATTGTTCCTTTGAGCTATGACAGAAGTGATCTTTGGTAATATCTCTCAAGTGTTACCCTTAAGAGCAAACAGTTCCTAATCCAGCAGGATGGTATACAGTCTCACTGGGGCTTACAGTTACTGTGCACATTGTTTAGGTCATTTATGCAACTGGGACTTGATTTTGATCAACAGGTGCTCCAAAGATCTTTGGCTTGACCTCAGAGCTGGGCTAAAATGTTAAAATGGTTTCTTTTGCTACAAATTTCTAGCTATGAGATCAGACAGGGCTAGTTATGGGCACGTTGCTATGAAGTCAGGAAGCCTGCATGCAGTTTTGAGGAAAAATATCACTAATTGAGATAAAGAGAGGGATATTAACTTTATGTGGAGTATATCAATTGTTTCAAATTGTTACCAGACACCTTTGCTGCGGGAGGACGAGGTTCTACCTCTGGACGGGCCATTACTGACTGAATTTTCTGGCCTCTGCCTCTAGGGAAGGAAATGTGTCTGGTGGGGCTCTGAGCATTTTCCACCACAAAAATGGCCACTGGCCAGGCTGCACCCGGATCTCATAGGGCCCTTTGCCACCATACCTGGGGACTCTTGAGCACCCATCCAAAACTGAATGGTGGTGCCTGACTCTGGTAAGTGAAACCTTTCTGGTCCTTGCAGAGAATTTCCTTCGTTGCTTGTAAACTTGTGTGGGTCCTGTGGGAATGCTAACTTCTGTCAGGATTAATCTGTGTGCTTCCTTCTTCGAGTCTTGGCTTTGTTACAGAATCTGCTTTATTCTGAAGGAGACTTTTGTGTACAACAGGTGCACAGTATCAGGTGGGCAGAAGACCAAAAGGGATCACTTGGGTAGTATCTTAAATTAATACTTCTCACTTCCAGATTGGAGCTCCCGATTCTCTCATTAATTTCTTTGCTGTTAATATGATTCATGTTCAATTCCTGTACGCATCCCAGAAGCCATAATGATAGTAAACCCCTCTCCCACAATATTAACCTAAGAAAATGCGAAACAGGCTAACAAAACTTGGAGGAATTGCAAATAAGCAGTTTTGTAGGGTATATGAATAAAACTTGTGGCAAATGACTTTTCTGTTTCCTCCTTATAGAAATGGCAATGGAATAAGTTCCAATTTGTTTGAACTTCTAGTCCTGGCATTTATTATTAATGTGATGTGTCTGGCCACAGTGTGCCAAAGGCAGCAATGTGCATTCCTGACAATACAGACTTTAAGTACTAAAGATCATAATCTTACCATTTTGTTCCTTTTTCTTTTATTTTTAGATTAGTCTAATGTATTTTTTACCTTAGGTTCACAGGAAAAAAAGATAATTTGAAAACATTTTCATGTAAAGCATACTTTTTAGCAACTGTTCTGAACTTTTCATTTGCCTGCTTAAAGGTAGATAAGCCAAAATCTTCAAAGTGTTCCATCCTTTTCAAAATTTTAAGTCTCTAGCTTTTGTTGTATTGCATGTAAGGTTATACTCAAAATAGAAAAGTAGTTGTCTATTGTTGCCTGTTTCTTACTTGGCTCATTCCATAAAATGTTTCAGTTAAAGAGCTTTCAGGATTGGAGAAGGCTTGGGACTCCAAGCATGTTGGGACTGAAACATCCTGGCAGAGCAAATACCTAGGTGTGTTTTTCAACCTTTTCCTCAGATGCTGTTATTTTTTCCACTTTCCTGTTTGTTACCCTGCCATCCCCTTTGCACCTATGGTGCAGTGTGGAATTCACCTTATTTTCTTGGATTACTTATTCACTACAGTGTAATGTGCTTGTTGCCCTGTAACCCACAGAATTTTTACTTGTGTGAGCAACTTTTATCAAGTCACCATAAAGAAAGATGCATGTCAAGTAGCTCCCTCTATCATACACATATAAACCATTGTGGAGGCATTAATTCTGACAAGGCTTTGTAACAGCCAAAAATGTGAGGCCTTGAGATAAATTTCACCCTTCAGTGTGAAAACTGACTTTTGCTGTACACTTAGGTCAGAGTATAGATCAGTGATGGGGTACAGACTTGGACTCTTTTGCATCATTTCCTTGCAAGCGCTGAAGTACAGACTTAAAGAGGTCAGGCTGCAGCACTCTGTCTAGTTTGGGTTTCTCATGATATGGGTGAATCCATTGTATTGAGTTAGAACAACTTTTCTCTCCAAGTCAGGTGATTGAGAACATGGTATTTTTGAAAGATTATTCTGCTGATAGTTTGATACTTAAAGCTGGGGACCAGACTTTCCAGTATGGTAGCCACAGCTTGGAATGCTGTTTTCATTGCCCATTATATATATATATAAAAATATTTTTTTTTAATTAAGATGATGCCACACCCTTACCCATCTCCATTTTCTCTGCTTGTAGACCAGAAGACTTTAAAAAGAAAAAAATTGAAGTGGTTCAGGAGAGTATTCTTGGACTGAAAATCACTGGGTGTAGACTTTGCTGCTTTGGTTATCTGTAAAGTGCTTGCTGTGTTGCTAATATAACCAGGGTCCATTTTGAAAGGGCCATCCCTGAGGTTTTCAGTATTTGCAACTCTCTAAACTGTGTATCATTATGAACAGAAATGAATGTGCTGATCCTTTGGTTCTTCCTGAGATTATCCCATTGATGTAAATGGCACCTTTCATTAGAAATGGGTTTGTATGACCAGGTCCTTACCTTTAAAGCTTGGCCCTGCGGATACTCTTGGACTGTACTGTTATGATAGTTCTACATGAATTGAGATGCTTTAAGCATTTATAAGCTTTTAAAACAGAGCTCACTGAGCTGGTTCTGCTATAGAAGACATGACCTTTCTGGGAGCTCAGAAATCCCTTGGAGATGTGTTAGCATCCTGCTGTTGGCAGGCTGAACATAGTCTTTGGGAGTATTATGTTACACCAGCAGTAAAATCCAGCTAGGGGCTTACTGCTGTACTGGTTCAATTGTGGCTATATCCATAAAATGGATACAGGGTAGAGATTGGAACATGACTCTTTGGTACTTAGCCATGATTTGTGTTTTCATCTTTGTGTTATCTAGCATCTTGAATGGGTTTTAAACTGCAGGCTGCAGAAGGCTGTGCAATGGTTGAAGAAAGCCATCCCTTCTCTGTCTCAAAATAGGACTTCGTTCAGAGGAAAAAATTGAGACATGGGAGCCTGAAAAGTGGGTTATTGCTGTTGAATTATTTATTTGCCCTCTAATTTCAGACTTCCTGTGCATCATTTTGATTGCACTGTTTCACCACTGGTTGTGGGGCAGCAGGAATTAAGTGATTTGGAAGATTTCTTGCAATGAGCCAAACACCTGTTCTGAATATTTTCCTCCTGTCTATAACACAGTTCCCAACCCGGGCTACATTTAGCAGAATTCTCTAAGTGGGCTGGAGTTTTGTGTTGGGCCAATAAGTATAGGCTCTTCAGGAGTTCTTTAACCAGGGACAGTCTGTCTCAGCACACTATTAGTGTGTTATGCACTTCAGCTACATTAAAGGGTGTGCTTGTGCTGGTTGTGGCCAGGGTAGGGTTCATTTTCTTCCCAGGGGCTATGCTTTGGATTTGTGCTGAACACAGGGTTGATAATATAGAGATGTTTTTGTTATTCCTGAGCATATTTTGAAAGGAAATTTAACATGAAAATAGATGTCAGCAGCTGAATTTAAATTTTGTGTACTTTGCAAACTAATTGTAGTGGTACAGTGCACAGTAAGCAATTAAAGTAGCTAATTGTCTGTAAACAGGACTAATATTTTGTTTCCTGCTTCATGTGATTGTTGTGAAGCTGCATATGTGAAAAGAATATTGAGTTCCTAAATGCAGATTTTTGTTAAGTGTATACTTACTTCATTTTTTGTGAAAATGGGCACTAAAATAATAATCAAGTAAAATAATTGTCTTGCAAAAAGCATGCGAAATGTGCAAGTGAGGTGCTCTGATACTGTCAGAAAAAAATGGGGACATGGGTAGTTTGGGAATTAAGGTAAAGCTTCTCTTCCTGGGAATTGATTCTTTCTCCTTGTTCTGCCCTCATCGCTCCTGCTGTACCTGAAACCTGTTGAGGTGGTGTATTTGAAACACTGTAGGTCACTGTGCAGCAGCTACTGCTCACCCCACTGGGACCTGTGCAGTCAAAAGCTGCCTTCCTGGTGCAACATTAAGCAGCTCTTACAAAAGCACATGCTACTGAGGCCAGTGCTTATCTTGGGAAATTCAGCTTCCTCCTCTCTCCTGTCAGTCTTTACCTTTTTGTATGAATATTATCTGCTCCTGAGTGTTCTCATTTCCAAACTACTTGGAACATGAGTCTCGGCAGAGCAAAGTATTTAGAACTAGACCTGGTTAAAAGCTTTTCAGTTGCAAATCAGAGGGGAATTGATGTTCATTTGGTTAGGACTCCTGTAGTTTTAACAGAATGTGACAGCAGTCGTGGCAACAGAAAATCACAATGACTCTGGCAGTCTCCTGAGAAATGGGAAAGGCAGGGTAGGGCCTGCTTTCCCAGATTCCAACTAGAATCTTAATGCGAATCTTCTAGAAAAGAGGATCACGTTGCATAAGTCCCAGTGGTCTGGCACCAGTGCCAGTGGCTGCTCAGGCTCCGCAGAGCCCTGGACGGAGGCACCAGGTGGTCTGTCAGTGTTGCCTGATGTGCCTTTGGGGCGTGTATGTACAGAGGACGGGGAGCCAGGGCACTGGGAGCTGGACACTAGGGGCTAGTACCTGGGATTTGGTGCTCACAGAAACAAACACTGACAGAGACAGACCAGAAAGAATAAGAAAAGCATTATGTACTGAAACAAGTTTCTTTATTTCAGTGCAGTACAAAGAAATGGGAGTCACTTTGCTTTGAATGAAAGTACCGAAACTAAAAAATGGAGCAGATAAAATACATTTGTGTAGTTCTAGGAATCCTTGGATATCAAAGCAGTGAAAAATGATATCTATGATGCTGCAGCATTAAAATCAATATTTACATATCTTTAAATTAATGCATTACTACCTTGATTTATGTTATATCATTGGTAACTTAGTTTCCAGCAGTATATCACCACTGACAATGCTGTCTTAGACATCAGTCTTTCAGCCAGTGATTTCCTTATGTTTAAAATGCATTGGTACAGAAGCAACACTCTGTACCAAGCCAGGTCTCCAAAACCTCAGCAAAATCAGTCTCTTTTTTTCTTCCAAAAAATGAATTTGATCAATTTTGTTAATTGCATTGAANATTCCAACTAGAATCTTAATGCGAATCTTCTAGAAAAGAGGATCACGTTGCATAAGTCCCAGTGGTCTGGCACCAGTGCCAGTGGCTGCTCAGGCTCCGCAGAGCCCTGGACGGAGGCACCAGGTGGTCTGTCAGTGTTGCCTGATGTGCCTTTGGGGCGTGTATGTACAGAGGACGGGGAGCCAGGGCACTGGGAGCTGGACACTAGGGGCTAGTACCTGGGATTTGGTGCTCACAGAAACAAACACTGACAGAGACAGACCAGAAAGAATAAGAAAAGCATTATGTACTGAAACAAGTTTCTTTATTTCAGTGCAGTACAAAGAAATGGGAGTCACTTTGCTTTGAACGAAAGTACCGAAACTAAAAAATGGAGCAGATAAAATACCTTTGTGTAGTTCTAGGAATCCTTGGATATCAAAGCAGTGAAAAATGATATCTATGATGCTGCAGCATTAAAATCAATATTTACATATCTTTTAATTAATGCATTACTACCTTGATTTATGTTATATCATTGGTAACTTAGTTTCCAGCAGTATATCACCACTGACAATGCTGTCTTAGACATCAGTCTTTCAGCCAGTGATTTCCTTATGTTTAAAATGCATTGGTACAGAAGCAACACTCTGTACCAAGCCAGGTCTCCAAAACCTCAGCAAAATCAGTCTCTTTTTTTCTTCCAAAAAATGAATTTGATCAATTTTGTTAATTGCATTGAACTTTGGTTATGTATAGTAATACTGTAAACAGTGGGCCCAGTTCACAATCAAGTAACACGCACTCATTGTATTAAGGTCATGAGAAAGTATTGTTTAAAGAAAAAAAAGATTGCTACATTGTCATCCTGCAGCACCAAACACAATGGCTGCTCAGGATTGGACTTTTTCAATTACAGCACTGTTTTTCAGCTTGCATCAGGATAGGTCATCTGTTTTCCTAGTAAATGTAGATTTACATTTTCAAAGGTACCAAAGCATACTGATGTAGTGGTTCACAGCAGAGTCAATGGCCCCACTTACAGATTCAGGGATAATGTTGGGTTTTTTTGGTTTTTTTTTATAAATAAACATTAAGTACACAGGTATTGCTGTGAACCAAGCCCATTGTCTAAAGGAAGCACATTTCTTGCCNCTTGGATATCAAAGCAGTGAAAAATGATATCTATGATGCTGCAGCATTAAAATCAATATTTACATATCTTTTAATTAATGCATTACTACCTTGATTTATGTTATATCATTGGTAACTTAGTTTCCAGCAGTATATCACCACTGACAATGCTGTCTTAGACATCAGTCTTTCAGCCAGTGATTTCCTTATGTTTAAAATGCATTGGTACAGAAGCAACACTCTGTACCAAGCCAGGTCTCCAAAACCTCAGCAAAATCAGTCTCTTTTTTTCTTCCAAAAAATGAATTTGATCAATTTTGTTAATTGCATTGAACTTTGGTTATGTATAGTAATACTGTAAACAGTGGGCCCAGTTCACAATCAAGTAACACGCACTCATTGTATTAAGGTCATGAGAAAGTATTGTTTAAAGAAAAAAAAGATTGCTACATTGTCATCCTGCAGCACCAAACACAATGGCTGCTCAGGATTGGACTTTTTCAATTACAGCACTGTTTTTCAGCTTGCATCAGGATAGGTCATCTGTTTTCCTAGTAAATGTAGATTTACATTTTCAAAGGTACCAAAGCATACTGATGTAGTGGTTCACAGCAGAGTCAATGGCCCCACTTACAGATTCAGGGATAATGTTGGGTTTTTTTGGTTTTTTTTTATAAATAAACATTAAGTACACAGGTATTGCTGTGAACCAAGCCCATTGTCTAAAGGAAGCACATTTCTTGCCAAATTAAGTCTTTACATAAGAACATGTTTTTATAATGGATTTGAATAGCTGCTGTGCAAGTTATTAAAATCATGTGTCTTCCTGCTTGCACTTTGTACAAACACAAAAAAATGATTAAACATGCAGTAAAATGTAGCATTGTTTAGAAAATAATGTGTAAAAAAACCATTCAGTATCTTATATTAAAGCATTTACACTGCATAGGCATTCATATAAGGATATAGTATAATAAAACTTATCAAATATACAAGCATGCAGCAGTTGCCTTATATTCACAGTTCTAGAAATGACCACACATTGATTTCCTCAAATATAAACTGGATTATCCAAAATAGATTTTGCAGCCACTCTGCTTTGCAGTGGCAAACTATGTTCTCATGTGCATTGCAGATACTGACCTATATAACAGGCCTAAGCTATGCCGCTGTATTGTACACATCGGTGATAAATACTGTGTCTTGGAATAGGAAGGATAATGAGAAGTGATCCATACTTCTCATAGCAGAACTTGGAGACTACACAGTGCTTGAATTGAACAAAATATATACGCATATTAATTGTATTCTCCTTAGAGAGTAACACTGTAACCTTGCCACAGATCTAGCTACTGCATAAGCTGGCCATGCAGTTTTCAAAATAAGTTTAGACAGATTTTTCTATTTGATATTTATTCCATCAGAAGAGGTATAGTAGGAAACGTATAGTACATACCCTTTTTGCTCTGCAAACTCTACACAAGACTCCTGATGCTTTTAGATTGTGTTGGGAAATACAATGCAGTGCAAAAGTCACACTCAGAGATTTAAAATATGTTTGCAGAGGGATCTTCTTTCTTCATTTGCTCTTTTGAAGGTGGCGGTGTTATATACGATGGTGAGCTTGGACCATCTGAACAGTCACAAGACAACAAGGACCCAGGTTAGACCCCCTCTGTGGCCAAATGCCACCTGGAGGATAAAGTTGAGGTCACGTGGCTTGAAGCTGTCTGTGGTTTTGACTCGCTTGTTATTGCCTAGCTTGGCAGGTTAACCTGGCGTGTGACTCCAGGACAACAGCAAACAGAATACCTGGAGGCAAGGCTTGTGTTAGTTGTGCAAGGTTTGCAAAACTGAGCTCTAGATCCCGATACAGGTTTTGGATGTGCCAAGGTGAAATCGGATTGAGGAGTATGACTTCAGACCCTTTCCCTGTCCAGGTATTTTTCCAGTAGTGCCTACATTCTGCTTTTGCCCTGACCTCCCTTGTCTTCATACACAGTAATTTGTGTGTCTTTAAACATCATGTGCATGCACTTCCTTCTTCTGAGCACTTCAGGTAAAGCTAATGGAAGTAACCTTGTAGGATGTTACAGCACCAACAATGCAAGTTGAAGGGATTCATCCTTGTGTACAAAGCAGAAGCAAGGGATTTAGAAACAGCATTTAGAAAATAGCTTGAAAAGGAAAAAGACAGATGAGGCAGAGATGGTGGAAACATTTGCTAATTTGCAAAATGGAGTGTGCAAGGGGAAGAAAGAAGTGGGGCAGTGATTGCTATTCTCTCTATTAAAAAAACAACAAAAAAAGGAAAGGTATAATCCTCTCTGGAATGTATCATTCAGAGAGAAACACTGCCCTTTGTCTTTTAAAAAAGTGAGCTTTGGCACACATGCAGTGTGGGAATGACAAAGTGAGTAGATGGCTTTGGTGTGTGCTATCAGAAATGGTGACATTGATGTCCCTCTCTGCTGCAGCCAGGAGTCCACTTTGGTAACTCATTATTCTGAGTCTCTTTGTGTGCATATTTGCATTTTCTAGTAAAGGATATGTGGCCCTTTCCAGAAAGCTGTACTATTTCCTGTCAGCCTTATTTAAGAGTAGTACAGCAGCGGAACAAGTCATTGTGCTAGAGATGTCTCAAGCTCTTCTGGCATAGATACTCGTTTTTCCTTTGAGGATGTGTCTCTGTGTGTATGTGTGTGAGGAGCCTAAAGTCTGTATTTGGAATCTGACACAAGGACATTTGGAATCTGAGCTGGATGGAGGTATCTGAATACTTTTATTGTATCAAGTAGCACTTGGAAAATGGGCTTGCAGCATTTTTTAGTTTGCTTACTTGCTGCCACAGATGTTGCTTTTCCACCTTTCTCCAGACTTGTTTAGTAAGATCTCTGTGGTGACATCTGAAGACACAAATGCTGTGAGAAGTGACTGGTTTTCAGTGATTATTTGGCAGTAAGATCTGTATAAATATACACAGAATCCCATTTTTTAAGCTACCTTTTAAGCTGTATACATTGAGAAATGGACATAAGACTTTGCTGAAACCTTTGTACAGCGTATCAAAGCGGTTCACTGATTCCTCACTGCATCTCTGCGTAATGAGAGCAGCAGTTTAGATGTGGGGACTGTCCATAAAAGTAGCAAGAGTTTTGGTTTTTAAGTTTCAGTCTCATTAATCTGAGGTACTGCATTAGCTTCTCAATTATTTTCCCAAGCCTCCTTTTTTGGCAAAAATGAGAATGCCTTGTGGTTTTGATCCTGATTTCTTATGTATCTTAATATTTGTACTAGGTTCTTTGCATTCCTCGCTGAACCTGCCATTCATTTTTGCTTTCCACAGGGAAAATTCTTACAATCCAGTTTAGAAATGTCTCTGAAGAATCTGGAGATTCATAAAAGCAGATGTCACAGCTGTCTTGAGCATTGTGAGAAGGAGGAAAAGGAGCTCTCCTGAGAAGTCTGACAGTTTGCCACAAAGAAATTGGTACAAAAGCTGTGAGCCCCGAGTTCCCACAGAGATGCACCGTCTTGTGAGAATTAATAGAAGTCAGATGCGTAAGATCTTTGCTTTTTTTAGAAACCTTATCAGCTCTATTTCTAGTAGCAACCTGGCCTATTCCCTGAGAGGAGGAAACAGTGTTACCTGCTTCTTCATACATAATGAGGAAATCAGTTCAATTCATAAAGATGAGGGGCGTTTGACCTCTCACCTTTTCATGCTAAAGTTAGCCACACATTTCAGTCATTGCAAATCTGGCTGCGTGGTAAAGAATGGTTTATTCTAGAATAAAATAAGTTCACCAGAAGAGGTATTTATATCATCAGAAGAACCTCTACCTCATTTAAAGCTTGTCAAGCATTCTCCCCACCTCCGCCCTCCATCTCTTTTTTCAGATTTGTCTGCCTATGTGCCTTTCCAGGTAAAGAATTATGTGACGCACCTGGACTTATCTGCTTGACCTCCTTTATTATACTTTTAGTATCTCATTAGACAAGGGATCTCTCAAAGGGCAAAAACATGTTGAACAGCCAGCAGTTTTCAGAAACAGCAGGTGACTAAAAATACTTCATTTTCTTTGCTACTCAGGCAATGACAAGTGTAAGCCTGGACTGGGTTGCTGAAGAAGTAGGAGACAACAAGAGGACAAGTTAGATGACAGAAAGCCCTCTGACCTTTAGAAAGAAACAGCTATCACTTCCAGAAGCATCTTGCTTTTTTGTCAAGTTTCAAGTAAAACACTGAATACAGGTACAGTGTCACTTGAAGAAACACAAATAAGGAATACCTGCAGAGCAATTTAAGAGAATACTGTGAAGTAATTGAATGTTGAGCAAATCCACTAGAAAATATTTGTTAGCAGGTCAGTCAATAAAATGTTGGTCTATATATTTCCATTTGAAGAGCTTCTCATTTTACATTTTATATGCTGTCTTGCTTAGACATCACATATAACAGTGCATGCCTTTAATATTTAACGGAAAGATTTCTTCCCCATTAAATTCCCCATTAAGTCCCTCAAAGTTACATTTGAAAATAATTCTAACTTCTAAGTGACTTATAAACTTTATATAGTTAGCTCTTCCGGGAGGATTCCTTTTCCTCATTTGAATGTGTCAAGTTGGATTGCCTGATACTTGTGCTCAGTTTTCACCAGTTTATCAGTAGTTCAGAATGGTATCTGTCTGATGGCTGTATTTGTACACTGAGAGAACACAAGCAAATGCTGTGTGTGATGTGAAATTTGCAGGCGTGTGCTATGTTGTCAATTCTTGCTTATATTACACTAGAAACTTCTAATGTGCAAGGGAGAGTCCTATTTCAAATCGTGCTTTACTACTCGGTACCTGTTAGACAGAAATCAATGAACTTTTATTTGTGCTGTTTTCTTTCTGTTCAGCACAAGCTCATACTTGTTGAAGGTTCCTTCCTCATTCTGAAAACAATCATGGGAGTTCACTCATACAAAGACAAGCAAGGAGGATGCATAAGAAATGCAGGATTTTGCAGAGAAAGGAACAAAATAAGAATGCAGTCTGGAGCTTTTAGGTCAGCATCCAGTCCATTAGCTCAAGCTGATCCAAGTTAGTTTGCCCCTGGCTCTTTTTGCCCCTTCCTCTCTACCCTTCCTACATTTTATGCTGTTACAGGAGGGATGGATTTTACTGTATGAGATTCAACATCCACCATGTGTTCTCGCAACACTGTTGTGATACATGTAATTCATATTGTTCATGTTTGTGGCCATGCAACATAAAATAACACAAAATAATCCTCTGGAACGCTGCAGTTGCCAGCCATTTTATTATAATTTGTTATGTTCTGTAGCCTGAATTGGCCATCAACCTTCTTTCTGTTCTTAAAGGGAGAATGATCACGGTTATTTTACAGGGTTAAAAAGTTATTGAGTCTTCCTGTAAAATCGCAGTGTAGAATTTGTTGTGAACAAAATAGAGCTGACTACATTACTATAGCAGCATAATTTGCAGCCAGAATTGAATTACGCTCTTAAAAGCTATTTTTAACAACGTTTTCAGAAATAGGCTGCAGTAGCTTGATTTTTGTCCTACATGTTTTTGAACTGTAGGGAAAACCTGACATTAGCATGTTAATGCATATATGGATATGGAATATAAATGTGGTTTCTTGAAAACCCAGTTTAAGTTTCTGTGTTGAACCACTCAATTCAGCTGGATTCTTCACTCAGATTCTCTGTAAATTCTTGATCGCAAGGTAATTCAAACACACAATTCCCACAGACTTTTCTTGGAGGCCCATGCAGGGTTAATCGAAACAGGAGGTACAATAGAGAGCTCCCCTTTATTATAAGACTGGAGTTTATCCATTGACTTCAGCACCCTTCAGAGCGTAAAGCACATGAGTTCTTCTTTTCTTGTCTAAACTATTTTGAATGAGGTCTCTTTTACATGCTAGTTTGGCAAGCTTCTAAGGCATTTGTGCAAAGTGATGATCCAAGAGCAACCTGATTCAATACTGAGAAATTCATAAATAACATCCAGCAGTAATTAAAGAGAAAAACTACAGCTAAGAAAAGCAATCTCCTACAGTATCAGTTGAGCTGCTGTACCTTGCAGTGTTAGAAGTGGAGCATGTTCACTGGTACCTTCAACTCGGGAGGCATCATTGTGAATTTTAAACACACCAAGGATTCATTCTGATTTCTTTACATAGATTGCATTGGAATAACAATGACTAAAAAACCGTGAATATATGATAGATGTAGATAGAGAAAGGGTAAGGGTGGAAGAAAAACACAGCACGAGAAATTACCATCTGGAAACATACTAAACATTTAGTCACTATTTTTGTATTAAAATGAAGAGTTAATTTTGAAGACCAGGAAGGTTTTGATAACTTAGTGCATTCTATAAGGCCATGCTCAGGAGTCAAGTGCATAATGATCTGAGACAGGGATATTTAGGACTTCAGATTGAAGAACTGGAATAGCCAGGTGATGTCTTTACCACCTTGATGAGAGTATGTACACTCTTTCCAGTAAATACATGCTAAAGTCACAAAACCCCCTACAAATTGTCTGGATTTTTTCTTAGATTAGGGTTAACTGGCAGCTAACAGAGCTTATTTGTTCAGTTTTTATGTGTGCAAATCTCAACAAAGTAGTAGAATTTAGGTAAAGTAGTAGAATTTAGGTAACTGGTAGTATAGCAAATAATGGGTAGGTCTTCAAAGTAGCATTTGGAGGCTTTTCTATTTGTTTCTCAAGCTCTCTTCTGAACCACCAGGACAGCCTGGATTTACTGGGAGGAACACCTGGCCCTATATTGGGTAAAACCTAAATTTGTTCCTGTTAGGGTACAGCTATAGCCATTGTGCTGTGGCACATAATCCATGCCTTTCTGGTCTTCAAAGAGAAGGTGAGAGTAGTTGTGGATACTAGTTCTTGCTTCAGGCAGAAAAAGTAGCTGGCCCAAAACAACTTGAGACTTAACATGCAAGATCTGGAAAGTAGCCACTGTGTGATATTTGGACTTCAACCTGTGCTTACAGGAATTTCTGTGATTGTGGTTTTGATATCAGCCAGATGTTGGGGGAATTCAGATTTTATACCTTGGCAGGACAGAATCATTCAACTGTATTGTAGATTAGTTGATAATGAAGCCAAGAGTAAATTGTGAAATTTAGTTCTTGAACTGGGATTGGATAAAAATGCTCCAGTTTAGATGTGCTTGCGGTTTGGACCAACATCTCGCAGTCAGTTTTTTGTCTTTTTGAGACTCTATTTTTAGGTACTAAACTGTAAACATCACAATGTCTTTTTACTTAGGAAGTTTGCTGTATGCCTCAGTACTAAATACAGGATCTTTTTCAGGACTTCATGTGAGGAACAGTTAAACAAAAACTTGTATGAATAAGGCACTAGTAAATGTTTGCAGCAAACAACAATTACAGTCTATATTCTTTAAGAATAAAACTGTTCTGTTTAGGAAATTGCCTTTAATATGACAGAGTTACCAATGCCAGTTAGAAGGGGCCTAGAGAAAGTGCATCTTTTGGGTTATGCCTGTGAGGTCTGGGAGAAACCCCTGAATGCAAATCCCTGTTAAGTTAGGAAATAGCCTGTGCAGCGGTGATTCTCAGGAGAGCGAAAGAAAGAAGAAACTAGTTTAGATTCTGATCCCTGTTAAACTAGTGTGAAATCACTGTAATGGATTTGCTTCAGATTTATTACAGTGGTAGAAGGACCTGAAGCCAAAATCGAGGCTGTTATAGCAAATCTAGTTAAACAGTAACAGCGCTGGCCCAAGCCAAATAATTGGCGAAAATCCCCTTAGACAGTTTCAAAAAATAATCTGGTATTTTTAATTTCCTATTTGCTGAAGTCCAAGGATGCACTTTGTCTTTTTGGCTAATGCAATAGATCAAGGCCTTCTGTACTGCTTTGGAGCTGACACCATTCGGAACATTTATTACACTATTGATCCATACTTTATACCAAATGAAATTTGAGTCGGCCATTCCATTTATAGGACGGCTGGCCCGTATTTCACATTGAAAGTTGTTCAAAACCACTCAAATTCTTCCATTCATAAAGCTAAAACATACTGCCACTTTTAAAACGTACTTTTATGTATCTGCTCTTTGAGGGGGGTCATTGAAGTACCAAGAATTTATCTAGCCAATAATATTTGTAAACTAACAGATCTTGTTAGTATTCATGATGTGCATTTTCCTAGGATCTGCCCAGTAAAACTATTTTACCATTCATTTGTTATACTAAATCAGTCAGTGGTCAGTCTGATCCTGATTTGTAAACAGACAGCTTAGCTTTATCATCTGAAAAATTTCTGTTCCACTCAGATCTTCCATTATTTATTCAAGATGTCATTTAAAAAACTTAACACATTTGCAGGATCCATAATGCAAGAGGGAATAAACCTCCTACAATGATTGATTACCGTGTATTATTGCCATTAGGTGCTACAATTAACAACTCCAGACAGTGGGGTTTTTTTGTTTGCTTGAATTATTCTGTTTTATGTGAGGACATGGTATTAAGTTTATGTCAAAATTTAAGGTCACCCATCCATGGGCACCTCAGAAACTGTACAACTATCTCAACCAGCTTTTAAAAATGTGGGCTTTTTTTTTTGTTAATTTTGTGATTATTTTGACTCATAAAACTACAGTTATTGGTAGGATAACTCAGATGAAATTTTCACCAGAAATTAATCTGGATTAATATTCATTTCTTAAACAAAACAAAAAAATCCACAACAAGTAAGTTAAGTGCTGGGGATCTCTCTCCCATACTTGCTATACATACTCTAAATTATATACAGAAGGAAGAAAATCCAGAAATTTCTCCTCACAAAGATCTTTCCTCATAGCAACTCAGGACACCTTTTTCTTTTTAAATAGTTGTTTTTTATCAGTATGTCAGATTATATGCATTTCTATGTGTGTGTGTGTGTGAGACTAATACATGGCGTGTGTTTATCTGAATATCAGAAAATGTTACTGACTATTGGAGCTGTGCAAAATATTTTCTGTAAAAGTTGAGAGTCTTAAAAATTTTTTTATCTTTTTTTTTTCAGTAAGATGATGTAAATCTTTGCAATTGCAAAAGAAACAAAGATTCTTTGTCAAAAGTGTGCCTTTTGAGGTCATAATTAGTCTTGTGGGGTGTCTCTAGATGACAATTTGAAGTTGTGCATATGTTGATTTATTAGAATTTCCTAAGCTGTGCTTACCTTAAAATAAATTTGAATTATTTACCTTATAAGTGTAACCTGTGTTTTGAGAGTCATGGTGGGTTTTTAACTTCTTCTTAAGATTAAAGTAATACATTGGAATGTGGTTAGGTTTCTTTCACTTTTTGCCCTCTGCTTTTGAAGTGTGCCTTCAGGAGATGAGAAGGTTCTGTTCATTTTGGAAAAGGTTCTGTGAGTATTTAACAAAATGCAGAATGCAGTTGGCTTTCATGGCTGTATTTCTTTAATGGAAGCAGAGGCATAGTAGTGAAACATTTTTATTATGAAACTATGTATTACATCTCTGACTGGAGAAAAATCTGTCACCAAACATTTATGTGTATTTCTTCAAAGAGTAAATTCACACTTTTATAGAACAGTTGCTTCTTGGTGCAACTGAGTTGTGATTGTAGAGGCACACTTTTGACACCAGCTAAAACTGTGGTCTAAATGAAGGCATCACTTTTCTGTCCATGCAGATGTATTTACCTATATGGATGACATTTTAACAAAAAATGTCATTTCACAATTTTTATTTCTTTTTAAAGTAGAAGTTAGGAAAGCAAACTCTTCAGGTGTAAAAATCAACAAAATTACTATATGATCATTTAACGACAATTATTGCATGATTTTAAATAACCCTTGACCTTTCTAAAAAGCAGTATTTGATTTTGAGATGTGCATTGGTTTGATAATGAGTCATCACATATCTGCTGACTCACACATGATAAACATTTAACTTGGGGAAGAAATTTTCTTGAGATTACAAAAACATTAAAAAAATCAATCCTAGGTTTTAGCTATTAATCCAGAGATTTTCAGTGTTAGATGAAATGCATGTAATTGGAAATAACTGTTCTGTTGAAAGGAATCAAAAAAAAATCTGAGAGGCTTTAGGGAATATGACAAACTTGATGAGGCCAACCCCAACCCCTCAAACATTTCTCATACTGTCAGGAGATGAATGAATTACAAGTCCTGTAACTCTAATGTATTTTAAGGCTAGTTAGAAGACATGGAATAGTGATACTCAAAGTAAATGCTCAAAACCAGGAAGTATTTTTATGACTAGGTAGTTATTTAAAGGGAATTATTTATATGGGTGAAACTTCGCTTATTCCTTTACATTTTCTATTACAGTAAACCTACCATCTATTTGTATGTCAATAATAACTGATCTTAGAATGCCATTTCATAGCTTGATCTTCATTTTGCCTCAAGGTTTGTTCTAGCCAGGTTGGCAATTGGGGAAGGTCCTAAAACAGAAACATTGACACATGCTGATAAATTCAAATGTGGAACATTAAAATTCACATGGAAGCGGAAATGACATTCAGTGTCAGAAGTAACAAATTTGAAAGTCTTAAATAATTCATATAGAGAATATAGGTTAGACAGATTTAATATAAGTGTGCTTTTTCCTAAAAACACCCCCCCAAACCAAACTTTTTTTTTCTTTTTCTTTAAGTCTTTTGTCTGTAAATATGAAAGAAGGCTACACCCCAACATAATTCTTCATTGCAATACTAAATGGTAAAATAGTCTTTCTAATTCACATTGCTCATGGCAGTCTTATTTGAAGTTCCTTTATTAAATTTGTGGTTAAAGCAGTTTGGGATTTTTGTTGGTTGTAAACTTTTGGCATAATGTGAATACCAGTCCCTTTCAAAAACAGCCTTGAGTTGCTTAATGATGCTTGTGCTGTTCCCCGCGTCTGCTTGGTTGATAACAAGGCCAGCTCCAGCATTCTGCGTAAAAGCATTTCCTACCCAATCAAAATTACCTGCAAGCAAAGGCAGGAATAAACAGTGAGTTTCTAACATTAAAAAAAACAACCAAACAAAAAAAAATGATCTCCCTAAAGGCAACCCAGAATGAAACACTACCATTTTCCCCAGTGCAGAGATGGAAATAAGGTGGGGTTTTTTTAATACTAGCAGGAAAGAAAAAGCTCCAATACATACCATGCGTAGTGAGGATTGTTTCTGGAAGTTTTAACAGCTCTAAGCCTTCAGAAGTGAAAACATGTTCTTCTATTTATTCAAAACTAATTTGCTCTTCCTTTCACATCTATTGTATTATTACTCCATTTACTTTCCTCACTGGCCTTTTCAGTGCTAAGAATATATATATATTTTTTGATGAACAAACAATTTAAAGTTCCAAACTAATAGATCTTTTACAAGTTACCCATTGATAGATACTATCTGAGGAAAGAAAAATAGATGTTACTGTTTTATGCCAGTTATTACCATCTTTGTCGAAATCTAAGGTAACAAATTAGCACATTGAATCCTGGGGATAGCAGGGCAAAAAGGATAATTGGACTAATGGAAAACAGGTAAACCAAGTGTTTCAGTTACTTCTTTTTATTTCACTAAAACTGTAGGTATTTTAAATTATACACTTAAAACACATGCAGTATTTTGGACAAAAAAAGGCTGTTACTTCAGCAGGAAATGTTAAGAATTCTAAAGTTGTCAAGGATGGTAAATTGAAGTCTCACCATATAGGACATTTTTTCCTATGCTTTTAAGTGAAAGGTATATCAGGTCCTTAGCATCTATTTGTATTACTTTCAGAGAGCTTTGATAATTTGGTTTTTTTTATATGTAGCTAAGGATGCAAGGACAATGGGAAAGAAAAAACCCAACTTGGCTAAGCATCTCAGCTGTGTAGATGAGTTCCAAGGGACTGAGATTTGATCTGGCTATGTAAAAGAATTTAAAATGGAGTGGAAAAAATTATTTCGAGGAGGGGTGGGTGGGTATCATAAAACCTTCTGGAGATAAGGGAGGAATGAGCTGCAGTATTTGATGTGGAAAAAAAAGATTTGGATAGGTTACGAGGTGTGTGTGTTTCGAGCCCATCAGGGTGGGCTTTTCAGAGTAGATTTCAGTTGTATCTCTGCACAGCTTGGGATGCCCCATTGCTGATGTGTGCGTGGACCTTGCTTTTGGGTTGCAGCCTTTGCCCTCCCTCACTGCCTCTGCCATCGTGGGCGGTCAGCCCTTGGCAGTGTGTCAGTGAGATCCCTAAAGCATCAGTCTGCAGCAGACCAGAATGCATGTCTTCCCTCCTGGCTTTTTAAAATGCCATGAGTTGCTTTTGATTTCAGTAGTGGTTTTCTGATCCCGTAAGCTTACGCACAGCTCAGATTTTTCAAAAGGTAGTTTTCAGCCTGCATTCAGTGGGCATTTGACTGGTAATAAACTTCTGTGAGGTGCCATACAGCACCTTTACTTAAATACACCTTCAAGCCAAAATACCCGTTAGATACGTACCTAATGTTAGGAGGGTGTCTGAAATGTCATTATAGTAAATGGAATAAGACTTTGGATGATGAGGATGAACGGCATCTGTACAGTATTTGCCAGGATTGACCATAGGTTTAGTGATAACCTGGGGAAAGGAGAACACTCCATCTTCCTTGGCTTGCAGAACCAAGAGAATATGTTAAAAATGCATATTAATATACCTGCTTCATAATTGTGTTCTATTTGTGTTTTAAGATACTGAAAGCAGAATGTTGG
Organism: Aleadryas rufinucha; assembly: GCA_013397815.1. NCBI lineage: Eukaryota > Metazoa > Chordata > Aves > Passeriformes > Aleadryas > Aleadryas rufinucha. Next base: position 21,280 of record VZTH01015278.1, on the reverse strand, counting down.
TCTTGAGAAACTGATTCATAGGGGAAGAAAAAGTTTTAAATGAGAAGAGGCTCAAAGCTCAGTCATCATCCAGGTTCCCAAAGAAATGAACTATTATCTTCACTTAAAAAACATATCAGCTGTAGACTGCTCATCTACAAAAGGGTGTTATTTCAGGCCTTTGGATACAAACTAGAATTTCTTGTGATGTGGTTACTTACCAATATATGCAGCTCCATCAGTCACCATATATTTGTTACGATTCAGTTTGGGAAGGGAAGTGTTCTTCTGTTCTTTAAGAAAGCAGGCACTCTCTTCCTCAAGGTCAAAGAATTTCTGCCATAAAATAGAAGGAAGCACAGGTTAATGAGAATCGCTCTGTAAGAGACAGAAAAAATACAGTCTGTTCTCTAATCTTTATTGAAAAAAAGTTGGTGCTACAGAACAGCTTGAGTTTTTATTGCCAAGCATCAACTTTAATAAAATGTATTTCCAATTAAATTCTCATAGTTTGTTGTCATAAGTACTCACTGGCTCCCACAGCTTGTGATACTCCTGCCTTGGCATTCTGAACTATACGAAGTATATGGCTACTGCATGCTAAAAGCAATACAGTGCCAGGTAGTAAAGGCTGTGAAATGAACAAAAACCACCCCATCTTTCTGTTCTGCATGGTAAGAGCCAGAAACTTTTCTTTAGCTCATTTCCTCATTTCTCAAGGGACACTGGGGATTGAATTCTGCTTCAGGATTGGTATTGGCAGACACAGCAACAGCTGAATTAATACCTCTGCAGTCACACATTGCATAGTTTCCAACAGGAAACTTGCCATTTCAGAAACTTAGAAGCTTCTCAGGATTAAATTTGATATGGAGACATCAAATTTTCCAGGCAAAAAGAGGAAAATGCATCTCTTTTACCCTGGAGGGTGAAGCATGAACAAGTTTAATTTACTTATTTATTTATTTATAATTTTAGACCTATATGCACTCCTTGTCTGATCAGTACCAGACAAAAATGAACAAGAATGCACCTGCACAGCTCAAAAACAGATTCATGTGGAGGCTCAAGAATAACTTGTGCTGCAGACAGATGTCTGTTCCATGCCACTCCTTTGTGTTTTTCAGTTGTCTACAGACAGTTTTGTTCTAGGTCATAACTTCTGCAGGCCCTTTAAAAGCACACACCTTTCTTTGTTCAGCACCCAGCAGAGCTGGGCCCTTCCTGCTGCTCCTTTGAGAGTCAGACCAGGTATTCGTGCACACAAGATGCATTTACAGGGTCAAGTACAAAACTTAAGGAATACAGGAATTAAGGTATTAAGGTCCCAAGAAACACAATGGTGAGCTCTTCACCTTGAGTTTGCCCTTTCTGATTCAAGCTTTAATTTCATGACCACATGAAATAGGCCACATGCATAGGACAAAGCATCCCACTTCAACAGCAGTTTGATATGCAGGTCACTCTTTGTCCTTTGGCTGTGTGCTTATAGTATTTATTTAGTCTTCAAACAGCTTTCTATGTGCAAGTTCTTCCCTGTGATCATTTTCTTCAGAGTACTTGTATTGACTTTGCATTCTCACAACAGTTTCAGCTGAATCCAGTAATTATTAAAGCTTATGAGAATGGGACTCTGAGATGCTGAAAATTCATAATGAGGGACTAAGTGTTTTCTAACTGCATTGACCGTGTTAGTTGCCCAGTATTATCAGTGTTTTGTGGCAAAAGAAAAAGAAAAAACACCCCACTTCTAAACTGTGCACACTGTTACAACTCAGTGTTCACAGCTAGGAAATCATGCCCTGCAGTCTCTGCCATCCCTGCCCTCCACATCAGACTGGAAACTTCACGTGCAGCCCTTGGTGGCTGGCTTTGATCAGGACCCTGCCAGGTGTAAGAGGGTTGCAGTGCCCTCTTTCTAACACTATACTTGCATTTGTACAATACCAAAACTTCTATTAGCCTGGTCAGAGACCAGGAGAAATCAGGAGGAGATTCTCATCTAACAGAGAAATTACATCTGCATCTCCTTCTCCAAGAAGACCACTGGCAAACCAGTGTACCCTGCCGCTGCAGCCAGCCATTGGCACTCACTGGAAACTTTCAAGCCCAACTGGTCTATCCATAGGGATAAGAGGAAAAAAAAAAGGAAAACCAACAAGACAAAGTATATTACAGGGATCAAAAGCTAAATGAAAAATACGGAGTTATTGAGTATACTTTGTTATGAGTTATGAGTATTTTTATCCATGTAGAACTTGGATATATTATCCCCAAAAGAACAGAACAACAGGGGGATAGGAGGTCATGTGGTGCAGGTGTGTGTGGCATTTTGGTCAGAACCATATGGAGGTATTGCAGCAGCCCAGCAATTTTAAGTGTAATTTCAATCTGAATTTGTGACAGGTTTCTCTAAAAACTTCAGTGGTTCTGTATATAAACACACACAATACACATCTGCAAGACAGTATTTTTTGTACTGAGGTTAGTTTATGTTTTCTCATAGCCAAAGCAGAACCAAGAGGGAAAAGGAGAATTTTCAATAGTTCAAAAGGTAATTTAGTTTTTACCTTGCTAACCTATTCTTTCTCCTCCATACACACACATAGTTTTGTTTCACTTTGATCCTGGCTATAACAGATGAATACAAAAGAAATGCAGCTTTAAAAACCAGTTGCTCATCTGACATGCTTTTTGAATTAAGAGTATTGAGATGGAGCCTATGGCACAGTTTTCAGCCAAAATCAAACTGATACCAGCAAACTCTGACCTTGGCTTTTTACTCATACCAAGGGTTATTTAAGGCAGTGGCTCACCCAGACTGGGAAACGTGATGCACAGCACACAGGTAACTGACTTAGTGTTGTACCTTTACAACTCTCTACAGCTGATTTTTTTACTGGAACTTGTTTTTGTATTTTCTAACTGCAGAAACTCTAGCTGGACTATTTACCTAGAACAGATGTCTACGAGTAATTTTTTCTTTCCTTTTATCATTTAGTTCTTGACAAGATAAATTCTGTACAAAAGATTTTACCTGCTGTAAATAGATGGCAATGGATATAAGTATTAGGTACCACTTGAAAAAAAAAATTGAATACATAAACAGAATTTTGATGATAAATATGGAACAAGCTAGAAGTTACTCAAAAGTGAAGTGGCTTAAACAGAGTCAGCTATGTATGGGTTTTTTTGACATAAAACCACACTTCATGCTACTTTTTTACTGAGGAAGCTTACAATAACAACATACATTTAACAAAAAACCTTATTTCTAGCTATGCACAATACCACTTTTTGTGTGTATAACAAATAGTACTTCCTTTTTAGAACTGTTGTCAATTTGCAAAAAGCCAGAAGGATTTATGGGATTATCAATTTAAGAAATCAAAATAATTCAGCAGATTATTTAGAACTGTTACCTGAAAAAAACAAAAGAAAACCAAAAAAACCCACAAAAAAACCCCCAAGATCTAAGGTGGCTGATTTCCAATGTGCCTCAACCTCATAAAGTGAACTGTATCACACTGAAAGTAGCACTTTACCATACATTCTGTTCTCTAATACATTAGTATGGTATTTCTCACTTTCCTGTACTGGATGTATAATGTGGCCCCAGAGTGGTGGTTCTAGCCTTCTCAGTTTTGAATTTGTACTCTGAATTTAAAAAATTTAAAATCTTCATTATTTTTTCTTGTACTTTGCACTTGACTGAAGGAAAAGTAGATGCTTGTATAGGTTAACAGTAAGGTCATATGAATGCAGACTGAACCATATTTTTGTGCTGTCAGATTTACTCTTACCTCACAGTATAAACACGACCAATGGCTACAGTTCACTCTGTTGGCTTTGCTGTGAAAGACCAGATGTGGTGTTTTACATGGGCTGTCCACCACAGTGACTGCCTTTTGGTACCAGTATATTTTTCTGTCTTAATTTCGAATTCTGTTACTACTAGGAGTAAATGATGTTCAATGTATTACATTTCCTGATATTCAATTAAATTTAAAGACTTTGATACTAACAGAGAACAATTCTCAGTTGTTAAGTTTTCTCTTTTTTTTTTTTTTCTGGGGGGGTGGGGAGTATCTTATATTTCAAAGCAATATGGATTATACTTACAACTTTCAAACTACAGCTTGGAACTTCAGTGCAAATAGCTTTCAGAGATGAAACGAAGTTAAAAGTAAGGGGATCTGTGTCTCTTGAGAAACTTATGAGAAGTCGTACTTTAATACTTCGTAAAACTAATGCTTCTCTTATCTTCCCATCTAAATATGGCCAGTACCTGTGGAGAAAGAAGACAATATTTGCAGAGAACTTAAAAAAATTTGGGAGAGCCGCTCCCGTGCCCGCGAGCCGCAGCCAGAGGGCGCTGCTGGCCAGCCCAGACACGGCGACACCGGGCTGTCACAGCTTGTGGCACAGGTCAGGGAACTGGAACACTGGATCTCTCTCCCTGACTGACAGCCTTAGTTTAACCCCAGTGCATTGGGACCGTGCAGGCTGGGGACTGGAATGCCTTCTGTAATTTCCTCCCTGGGAAACTGAGAGCTGCTGTGCAGGGTGCCTGCGTCCTTCAGCAGCGGCAGATGAGATGGGTGGCTTAAGGAGGATGCTGTGTGTTTTCCTGATGAGGGCTGCAGAAATTCTGCCAGGAATGGGATGGTGGCTTCCACGGTGCTATTCTCACAATTGATAGTTAGCTTTGCATTCCTGACGTTTGGCAGAAGCAGGTCAGGGCAGGGACAATTAAACAAAGGAAAACGCATGTTTTCTACATTCCAGCAGCATCAAAGCATCTGGGCTAATGAAATCTGAGCTCTACTGTGCCAGAAAATAACTTACAAGCAAGAATTGGGAGCTGGCAAGAGAGAGAAGCTGGGGCAGTGCCTCAAACACAAAGCCATGCTGTAGGAAAAACGTTGAAGAATTCACGCAGGCGGCTTCCCTGGATCTCCCTAATCCAGCTGAATTCTTCCAGCATGAGAATAAAGTAAGGAGGAGTATAGGAGATAACATAAACTGCAACACTGTAGTGGTTCTACATACTAAGATCCTTTCCAACATAAAGGAGAAATAGGAGGGATACGTGTTGTGAAACTGAGGTTCCTACAACACTGCCCATGATTCTTTCCCTGTGATGGAGGCTGTACACAATGAGTTTATTGGAAAAACTCTCTCATAGACTTAAAACAGTTTATGCTTGGTATCAGTCACGTGATAATTATTTTTTGAAAAATTTGAACAGAACAGCTCTAAATAGAAAAAAAATACATAATCACATGCCTTGTTTGGCTTAATTGTGTTCAAATAAAGTGCATAGATGGAATGGCAGGCTTTGCTAGATTCTAAATTCATTGTGAGCGTTATCAAGAGTAGCAGGGACCAGTGGATACTTGACTCCTGAGTTGGATGGTTTTGATGAACTCTGGCTCCTGTTTTGGGTCATGAGTGCTTTTTAATGGTCCATACAAACTGGCTGTTTAAAAATTAAGTGGTTTTGTTTGGTTTTAGCAACTCTCAGTTAACCAAAATGCAATATAATTCAAATGTAATCTATGCTGAATTGGGAATTTTCGTTTATATGTTTATGCCAATAAGATAATGACATTTCCCACACTGTATACAAGTCACAACACATTATTTCTCTCTTAACACACACACACACACTGTCATGCTGAATATCTGCGTGATACTCATGAAATCCCAGTAGCTGTGGCCTCAGGATAGTCAATAAAATAGTGTAAGAAAGAGGGTTAATGTATAAGCAGACTGTTATATTCTTGGGTCCCAGTCACTTGCAGATGGTCAGGCTAGACAATTTCTGATCTCCTTCAACAGAGAGATACAAAGCTTAGGACCCAGAACTGGAAATGTCTTCTTAGGTCCCAATTCTGCTCCCATTTAAGTCAATGGCAGGACTCTCACTGATTTCAATAAGAGCAGAATTGGGCCCCAAGAAATGGGTGCACAGTAGTAACTAATCTCCTGTGAGTTCCTTTTCTCCAGCAGAAACTACTGGCATGATGGTAACCAGCTAGTCCTGGACTTGGGCACTCACCGTTTAGCGTTGGTGTCGATGACGATGGGCAAGTAGTCCATGACAGCTATGTACACAAACTGTTTGGCATCGTCAATAACACTGTAGATAGCTTCAATATCCAGGACTCTGTCCTTGGGGCAGAAGAGTTTAGGTGAATTCTGTGAAAGGAAAAGTTCAAATATGGCATTAAAAATAATTGATTTATTTTCTCTCTCCCTCAGTCTTCTTGAGATGGTAAGTAGTGTCCATTATTTTAGCAGAGATTATTAAGTAATGCCTTCAGCTGTCCTGCTAGAATACTCAAAGCTACAAAGGAGAGCTATTTGCTTACTTGCCCCTTGAAAGCCTCACCATTTAGATGTAACTGTGGGTAAAATGCAGAAGACACAGGCTTCAAAATATGTGCTGTCATCAAAGAAGTTGTAATTGAAGTTACATTTCAGAGAATTTTGTTCCAAAGAGCCCTAGGACTGGTTTCTATAAGATGGAGTATTCACATGTTATTGCCACATGAGCCTGATGCTTCACTTGTGAGCAGGAATTAAGTATTTTATGTCAGTTGCAGGGAGATGCTGCAGTTTTGCAAGAAACTTATCTTTAAAACTTAGCTTCAGGTATAAATTACCCAGCACTGAGGCAGTAAGTGGCAAGCCCAGATCTCAGCTTTTCTGCCTTCTGTCTGGGGCTGTCGAAGGCAAGCGGAAGCTAGCGGAAATTGCTCGTCTGTGGCAGATGTGCCCAGGACTTTCTACTCTTGCACATGCAGGGAGAGAAAAGTGAACCCCCCACTGAAGTTGCTTGCAGGCAACACCATCATTCCTGGGGCAGAGGTTGTTGAAGGCACTTCAATCCGGCAGGAACAGGGGTTTTCCTGCCACTGTATCACCTTCTCACCTTCGTGACTTGCTTGGGTTGCAGCTGACAGCCAGATGGGTATGTTTCCTTCAGGGACAGATCCCAGAGGTTTTATTAGTCTTCCTCAATTTCAGTACACTGCCTGTCACAGTGGTTTCTTATTACTGACCGGTGTTCTTAAGGATTTACTACAACTAAGTACAGAAAATACTAGAAAATTAACTGTAGCAAGATTTCAAGACCAATATTCCAGATCCATTCCTGAACACTGAAAAACCAAAACCTCTTACACTTTATCAGCCAGTCTGGAAGATGAGTTTGTTGCTAAGCAACACTAAGCCATGATTCCCAAGTGTAACAAAAAAATTCAATGACTGTGTATTACGCTTGTTTTATATAGCACAAACATTGAAATATGTTTCCAAAAAATGAATTTCGACTCAAGAAAAAAGTGTAAAGTGATTTAAATGTAGTTAAATAATTAAATACAATTTATGTCACTTATCTGAAACTTTTTGAAGGTTGTTGCACTGAGATGTTATTCTTAACACTTGTATTATTTTCTTGAATTTTTAAGTTACAGAGCAGCTGAAGAAAGAAATTCTTATGCATTGTCTTTTTCAGATGCGTTCAATATAAATATCAGAAAGTGAAAGACTTCTCGAAGATAATTAGAAGAAAAATTTCAGTAAAAATTCTCACTGTAGCACTGGGCTTCGGCATTCCACTTGATACTCTGTGACACAGCTGATCCCTGCCCTGCAGTCATGGACCGGTCTAGGACTTGTCTCCATGTTGTGTAGCACTTGCTGTTCTGATCAAATACCCACTTGTTCCTCCTCGTCACCCACCAGAAACAGGCCTTTATCCTGGCTGGAAGCAGCACTATTCCATGCCCCTACCCAGGGCTGTGCTATCCCGAACCCACAGGGAGGCAGCAGCCTGTCTCTGCCCAGGCAGGACCGCCATGGCAGCAAGGAAACTGCCTCGCTCCTGGGAACTTCCTTCTGATCATTAGTTCAGGAACACAGAGCAGCATTAACACTTGGTCCACCAAGTCAGTCCTAAGCAACTCCAGGACTGCACTTCAGAGGGTAACACTGAGAATTTTCTAGTAGGTGAGAAATTTATTGTAGAGTCTGTTTTCAGGAAGGAAGAACCAGCCCAAGTGGCTGTGGATACAAATTCAGGTAGCTCTTGAAGTTGGACTTCAGTGATCTGAGCTTCTGAGTACCACTGAGTCCTTCCTTTTTTTTTTTCTGAAGTGAAATTTCAAGCATAGAGGCTTCCTTGCCCATAGGAAAGGAAAAAATCACAGAGAGGAAGTGAACACTCTGCAAACTGAAAAGAAGTTGTTTCTGTAGAGTCTCTCTCCATCTGCCTTTGTCTAGGGTCCCAGATTCCTTAAACTAGGCCTTAACCAGCTTTCTATTCTGTGTTCCCCTCCAGGACCAACTTTCAGCAGGATTTCTCCATTTCTTACAGATTTCTTAGAAAGGAGTAGGATTTAATTTCTCAGTGCATTATCTAACTGTGCAGAAGTCCATCTCTCATTTCAGCTAGTCCTTAAGGTTCTCCAGAATCAGGGGAAGTGTCCATTTTTTCAAACCACTATTCATTCTGGCTGTCTCAGGCACTTCCACATTTTCACTCCAAAATAGTTCTCTGTCTCTCCACCAACTGTAGGAGTATGAAAAATCCTGGACAGCAGAGCACTGCCTGGCTCCCAGCAGGTCTAGGGGAACCCTGCCCTGTATAACCACTCACCTGCACTGTCTGGTGCCAGTGGCTGTACAACAGTGGGCTATGTGCCTTGTATTGTTTTAGATATAACAAGGCAATAAAGCAATGGGGATTTTCCCCTTGTTTTATAGAGAATGGAAAATAACTCTTTAGCAACTTTGTTATATTCCTGATTTTGAAGGGGTAGTTTACACGCAGGTAGTTACTCCCTAAATGAATGTCACTCCCCATCTTCCATCATCTCTATCTCACTGGGTACTTCTTTCCAGTTTTGCTACATAGCTGCTGAGATGGAGGACTGCTACATTTCTTTCCATTAAAAATACATGCACAGACAGTGCTTCCATGGGGATCATTGCTTGAATTTTAGAAGTTTTAAAATGTCATTTAAAAATAAAGCTGAAGTAGATGATCTTTTACAGAAGTACGAATGCTTTGCAACAGTGTGAATCCCTATAAATTACATTGATAAAAATGCAAACTCTGATACCAAGCTTACTCTGTATCATTTTCTATGTCTGATTAATGGTTCATTTACTCCCAAGTCATTCACATTCTACCTATTAGTGTAAGGAAAAGAATCTAATTTGAAGGGTCTCTGTATCATTTTCTGAACATGAGCAGAAAAGTGTTGAACATTACAGAGAAAGGGAAATTGAATAATGCTCAAATGGAATCCTGCAGCATCTTCTGTCCTGGCAAACAGCACGTCACAGAAATTGGAATTAAAAAAAAACCAAAAAAAAGTGATTTGTCAAATTTCCAGGTCTTCCAAAGATCTTGTGGGTTAAGTAAGTTTCTTCCCTTCCCCCCGACTCTGGAACTCATTTCAGAACTTACCGACACAAAAGCTTCCGATTTCGTCTCGTTCAGCTGCAGTGTCAGTTTATTTTGAGTATCATACACTCCATAGAGCCTCTTGGACCAACTTGGAGGTATTTTATTCTTGTACCTTAATGAGCTATACAGGGCAAATATCCTTTGTAAATCCAGGACCAGGCAGCTACAGTTGTATACAATGACGCCAAGTTCCTTCATCTGTGAAATTAAAAGTTGGATCATTAGTGATGTTTTCGCTCATGGATCTGTGGAAATATGCAGCAAGAATGCAAAAACCTCACCTTGGGTACCCCGGTTTTCTGGGTGTCAGTTTCTTCACATGTTAAAAGGGAGATAATGATACTTCTCTCCCACAGAAAGTGCTCTGTAAGCATCAACATTCTCACATATAAATTATGAGGAAAAATAGTTCAAGTAAATACAGACAGCAGAGTACAATTAAATTCTTTAGCCTTCAACAGGCACGGTTTCACTTCTCATTTAAGTAAAGGCATGTCTCCTGATCATCATAAATCTTGTTTTGGCAGAGATTTCATTAATTGTACATCACTAGTACCTAAGTTGTTGACAGAATTTAATTTTGAAGGTATTGTCTGGCTTTTGTAATCGAAGTGTAACCACATGCTCACTCTCTTCCCTTCCTTTGCTTTAGAACAGCTCAAGAAAGGACTGGTGTGGGCCTGGATGCTATTGACCTTTCATTACCTGCCCTTCACAATAGTTCAGCCACCTCCTAAAGCAAAGCAAGAAGAAAATCTGTATGTATCTGTTAGAAAACCATATGTAGGATAAATATTTAAAGGATCCATGCTGGTTTTCTGCAGGCGAACTCTCTTGGTAGCATGCCTGAGAAGTCTGCCTGGCATGATGAAGAAAAAAAGGGTAATGTGAACTCTCCAGCATGCTTATTACCCTTTCACACCAAAATATTCCTGCTGATGTTTTTCCCTCAGATGAGATCTCCACAGTCACATGGACTAGTTCCTGGTAAAAGCGTATCTTTCTGTAAAGCCCGTGGGAACTCTGAACCCCGCATTGATGATATCTCAGGCTTGTTCCAGTGCAGATGACTGCAGATGAGAACCACTCTGCAGGAGTGGGCAGAGGGAAAGCAAAGGATAGAATTGAACCTTGACTCTTTCTGTGATGGGTGAGCAGAAACAACAAATACCAATACTCCAGTGAGAAGGAAATTCGATGGGTGACACATTGTTCAGGTCCCCAGCCTGGAAATACTACATACCTGAGAATACACAACACTGAGCTATCTCATTCCTAAATATTTGCCAAAGAGTTGCAACCACAGGAACAATACCCAATATTATTACTGCCTAAATCAGAATATTTCTGCAAGCTTCTTTTATCTGTTATCCTGCACAGATTAAATTGAAATTTGCAGATAGTTGGAAAAAACAGACATACTGCACTGCTGCCTTTCATTTCTGGATAAGCCAGTAAATTAATTTTGATGCTAAATATAAATATGACCAACATCCTAGTTGAAGAGTCTATTTGGAATAATATCTTTAATTTTTCCCCTGGGTGCTGGTATCTTTGAGGACGCTCCTGTATTCAGCTCTAGGCTGTCCCTGTAGTCTGGGCACTGTTTGTCTCCAAATATTTTTAACTATACATTATCACTGTTTTCACTGTGTGCTGCCAATACGGCTCTCTTAATTGCCAGGCATGCCATTGCAGAGGACTTGCTAATAGTACTCTGTTACATCTATCTGCATAATGTGGTTTAATCGGCTTTTCATGGCTGTTAGTTGATTCTGACATAATTATGTGGTTACAGTTTTCCTTTCATTTATCAGTCCCATTATTACTATTCCACTTTATCCCTTCTATTGAAAGTAAAGATAAAAGTGTCCTCACTGCGCACCAGAAGCTGCCAGGATTGCATCTGCATGAGCAGCTCTCCTCGAAACAGGAGTGCCTGCAGCGTGTCCCCTCCCTGCGAATTAAGGGATTGCCCTTCTGCCTAAGCAGTTCCTCACGTACAGAGATAGGGAGGAAGCCAGGGGCACTAATGGGTTTTGTTAAGTGCCATTTTTACAGGTCACCACCTAGCCTGAGTGCCAAGGGAAGCATCAGCCACGCCTTAGCGCCAGCCTCTCCCCACGACCGGGAGCACCCAGGGAGCGCAGGGACCCGACCCTCCCGTGGGAGCCGGCTCCCGTGGGAGCCGCGGTGCTGCCCCAGCTGAGGCGCACCCGCTGACCTGCCCGCAGGGAATACGCTCCAACCACGGGCTGGAATGAAGCCACCCAGAGATATGTTTACAGCGCAGCAATGAACGCTGCCTTCCCAAGGTGCTGCGTCTTGCAGTTGGCTTCTCAAAGCACCGATCAAAGCTTTTTCTGCTTCCGAAGCTGTGATAAGAGCTTTTCCCCGTGGGGATTCCCTAACACACGATAGAGGCAGGGCTCCTTCTTTCCCTTGCTGGGAAAACACAGATATCCTCTTTACCCAGCTGCCTGCTGTCATTAAGCTTTTATAAGTTCAAATTTGACTCAACCTGACCAATAGATTCAAAGCTATAGGAAGAGGGCAGACAGCGACTCTGATGCTTGTTGCGCAAACCGAATTTTCTAAAGAAACCGGTTTAGATGTCAGCCTGCCACCTTGTGACCCTCTCAGCTTAGGTATGATACATCCCCTTGAAATGCAAACAATACACGTATGCAGTAAAACCCCACTAGTCCCATTTCTTGTATAACAGCCCCAATAAGTTTGGAGACAAAAAAAAAAACCCAAACCGTTTCAGAAGCACCTTCTACACAGAGCCTAGTTTTACTCCCATACTCTGAGGTGAGGAGAAACTGCTCTTCTTCCTATTAATCATGAAGCCTATAATCCTGGAGGCATAGGAGGCAGCAAGGATGTGCTAGTGACAGATTTAGTAGGAAGTGGTATGACACCTAGATAAGGGAAAAGACTTTCTTCCATTTGAGAGCTACTGTTATTACAGACTTTTTTATTTTTTTTTTCAGTAGTCTCAGAAGAGAAGCAGAAAAAACATCTATATTGTAAGAATCAAAATCTGAGTGTTGCTCCCTGGCTTGTCATTGTGGAAACCTGCTGCTAAGCATCATTTGAGGTATCTGTTAAGGTAAAACCCTTCAGGGCAGGAACTCTTAAGGCAAGGGAAGTATTTCTTCATCCTGAGTTTTAAGAGCAATTAATACAGTAATGAAAATGTCACTGAAAATTAAAGTGAAGAAGATCTCAAAAAATCAAAACCATAATGAAATTAAGGAAGATAAATGTGAAATGAAAGTACAGAGTCACAAATTTGATTACCTCAAAATGGAACTGAAATGTTTGCATGGTAAAGTTGCACAGTTGCTTGTGAGTGACATTTCCAGGGCACGTGCCAGGGACTGGGGAAGAGAATGGTTATCTGCATAGAGAATTTTGTGTCCTCTCTTGAGCAGGTTTCTTCCCCTCTTTGGTAAGAACTACCATGCATGCTCTAATCAAAGAACGAAAAATATGCAAGCTGGTTTTCCTTGTTTTTCCCCATGCCATTTACATTTGTGCAGAGCAACTGTTAAAGACTACCTAATCCCTGTTTGACTTTCTTGCCAATAAGGGCTTTCTTAAAGCACCAGAAAAATGAATAATTACACTTCGGTCAAGAAATGTAGTTTCCTCCCACTGTACAATGATACTCTAACTACAGAACTCAGTTAAGCTGTGAAAAGTAATCAATATCAGCTAGATAGAAAAAAAGCAATTTTTATGACAAGAGGAAGAATTCTTTACTAGATTGGACAAAAAGCAGGATTTCACAAACAGGAATTTTTGCTTACTCTTTTCCCATGTACATTCAAAGGCATCCTATGCAAAAGGGAGAAAAAACATGTGAAAAGAACCTGAACAATCCAAGTTCTGGACACAGAACACTGTATGACTCCCAAACTGAGAAACAGTGTTAGCAGGACTTTTCAGGGATGTTTGGGTCACAGGCCAGAGAGGGTGTACGATGTGTCCTTACCCTGCAATGTGCAGACGAGACAGCACATTTTATATTTACCTTGAGCTACACTCTGAGAGACAACCCCACTGTGTAGGCAAGGTACTATTTGACCTACATAAGAATGACACAATCTGGTTCACAGCTTGCAATATCTGCGTTGTGGCAAATGTAGCAGGAAGCTTTAGAAAACCCCTTGTTTAAAGAAAAAGTTTTTAGTAGTTGTTCACACCTGAACCTGATCCTGTAAACAACAGGCATCCATTGCCTGTGCTACAGAAACTCTGGATTAACTACAGGAAGCCTATTGCACACAAATTTACTAAGTAGACTTTTGGTATACAGGACAGTGCATGCATCTGTCATTTGGCTGTGTTTGAAAATGTATTTAATTGCGCATTCAAGCCTCTGATATTTTTAATGACAAGTTCCTAACTGAATGACTGAGCAAAGCCAGAATCACAATAGGGTAAACTAATGGCGTAACAAAAAGCACTCTGTACTGATAAATCAATTACTAAAGCCTAAAAGGACCTAAGGTTTCAATAGCGTCTAAAGAAAAATAATATACAATATGTTCATTATCAGCTTAACACAAACCACTGATATTTAGAGTGGTACACTCATCTTTTCATAAAATATGCTCTAATTACCCAGTTAGCCTGCACTCCAAACATACTTTCTTTTCAATTATCAGGCTTACCTGACCCCTACTGCAGACCTCCCTTGTTTTCTTGAGGTATCCTTTAATACTGAGTGAATATTTCCCAATCATACATAGTACCACTGAAGGCTGCCTCTGTGCAGCTGTTCTTTACCTCTCTTTACCAAAACCTGCTGAGCAGATATGCGTGCCCATCCCATGCCAGGCACAGGTGACAGCCGAGGGGTGGCCTGTGGCAGCAGTGCAGGAGGAGAAGGGCATTCTGATGGGAGGGACCATCAATAGAGGGACAGTCAGAGATCTGAGAAAGGTAAAAGTGTTTCTTTGTGCAGAGTTGTTCACTGTGAGTGTTGTAGCACACGTTGCTGGAAGAGGCTGACAGGGGTAGTGCTAATCACAAATGCCCTCAGTGTACGACCCCATTCCGGCAGCCGTCATTCTGATGTAAACCAAATGTGCAACCTGATGCTGAAGAGGCTGAGAAGGCTCTAGCACTGCCTGGCCCCTCTCTCCCAAAACCTCTGCAAGTATTACAGTCCACCACAACAGCAAAAGCACGTACCTCAGCTAACACTTCACTAGAAACTGCAACCTACCCTTACATTCCTGAGACAAAAATCCTCCTTCTGTGCTTGGCTAGCAATACAGTACAGAGACTTCACGTTGCGTTATGTTAAAATCAAAGGTAATTCATTGAAATCCAAATCCAGCACAGTCCTGCTTCTGCTCCAAGTTTCACTTTTTCTTTTCATGTTGCTAAGAAAATGGGAGCTACACTGATATTGGGAAATACTAAATAGAAAACATTAATACAAATGGGAAAGCACTGTTGTCTCAGGAAGTTAATAAAACTCTGTCTAGCTTAAACTATTGGAAAGTGAATAAATCTAAATTAACAGCAGCTTTGAATGTCAGAAATCATCTGGGGCATAATAAATGTTCTTACTTGAATTCCCTGTTATTTTGACAACCACAAACTGCTTTTGAATATTACTTAGAGAATTCAAACAGATTAAATTTTGAGAGTAACTGTTTCATTGTTTAATCGTGCAACTTTCCTGTTTTCTATAGATACTTTTATTGAATCAATGGTATTTTTAAAATCCTACATTCAACTCTCAACCATCTTCCAATTAATCACTTTGTGAGTCTTGCACTTGGATCTCTCTTGTACCTGGCCTATGTCCTACAGTTGTGTCGGTTTTACATTTCTGTCATCTAAGGCTAAAGGTTAATTTTCTATCATGTTGGTTTTAAGTAATTTGAAAATAATTACCAGGTAGAATTTCTAGTGAACTAGAAAGAAAGCCCTTCCACTTGACAAAAGAATGCAATCTCAACCTGAGCCAGGAACTCAATCTCATCACTGAAAATGGAAAACTGTCACTCAATCCACTGTGCTGGAAATAAATCTTCGCACGTGACCTAGAAAAGGTGATGCATTTGATAGAGAGTGCACCCAGCATTGGCACCGAATATCAGGATAAAGTCATGACACGTTTTCACCAAAGGAAAGGAAGTGGTATAAGTGGGCTGACTGTACCCCATTGAACCTGATAAATTTGAATTGTCAGCCACTAGCAGTCCACTGGTCTTTAATTCTCACCTTTAGAAAGTACATTTGATACATTTGGATCTGTAGTTCTTGCAGAATAAAAGTCCCAGGAAGTTACAACTTCATTTGTTATTTTCACTAGTATTACCTAACAACAAAAAGCTGCTATGATAAGGCAGATAAGATCTTTGAGGAGCTGCTAATTTTTGTGTTCCCTTCTTTTTCCCAGTGGTCCATAGGCCAAGAACACAAAACTGCACAGTGATGCTCTGCTAATTTCCACTTCACTTCAGCCTCACCATTATTTTTCATAGCACCCTGATCTTAAGAAAATCATGCTGAGAAAAAAAGATAGGCTTAGCATTTAATTTCTGCTGAAAAGTACTGCTGCTGAGATACAAAGCAAGTTAGACACCCAGGCAGAAGGGGGGCTTGTTTTAAAAAGGTGTGGTTTAAAAAGAATTTTGTGATGAAGAGGTAGCAATGCATCTTCAAAGCAGAAAACCAGAAATCCCCTGTGTCCTCATCATATTAGAAAGAAGCCCCATGATGATTTTTCTTTTTCGGCCATCTGCTCTATTGATATGAAACACTCAGCAAAAATAAATTTGTTTGTACAAAAAATTCAAATATAGTTTGTTTAAACCATGGACCACTCTGTGATGATGTTTACACAGACCCTACCACAGAATTTTGAGTGCAAGTTTGGGCTTTTTACTGCTGTTGTTGAAGCTCACTAACAAACCAAGCCTGACACACGGCTGATTGTCAGAGCAAGCCAGAAGGCAGAACTGAATCAGTTAAAAATTCATTGCCATATAATCTATCAGCATAATTAATATCACTTGGCATAATCACAGCCTAATTTATCATTTTCAAATGACTTTTCAGTTTACAGTTTCATTACCCCCTCAAAGCAAGCAGAAGTGTCTTCTTTAGGGGAAATGGAAGCTTGCAATTGCAAGAAAACATTTCCAGGATCATGTTTGATTTATTTCTTGTTTTACTGCAGGAAATCTAATTAACATGAATTCTAATTTGATTCTGTTTCTCTTTTGAAACACTGTTTTGTTCCTTTTATCAAAGAAAAGTGCAGGCTGGAAAGAAAAGGATCACGTTGTGTTGGCCTCCCATCTCACTGCTGTCAAGCTGCACCACATTTCAGTTTTGGTGTCATTTACATGACATTAAAAAATTCGCTTCTCCAGTGGAACCATAAAAAAACCACACAGGTGAAGTGAAAGACGCTGCTAGCTTCTGAAAAGGGCGGGACTCTCCTTCACCACGCACGTGCATGTACCTCCCGCAGCCTCTTTCCATCTTCCCTGCACCAGAGCCTGTCCTGTCAGCCCTTATCTCGCATTCTCTTCACGCAGCTGGAAATCACAGCACGAGCTCTTAGCATTTGTTCTCATCCTATGAAATGCTGCTAAGGGCAGCCTTCATATGCCTGCTGCTGTACAACAGAGAGAGGAGAGTGCAAAGGGCTGATCTCAGAGTAAGGGCAATATTTATGTCTAAGCATTTCTCTCAAAGCACACAGTTTCCTTGGGGCTTTCGGATCCACGGCCTTCAGGGAAATGCAACAGCATGTAGTTGACTAATTGGATGCATTATTTATAACATTACTGACACACACAGTGAGTTTTCCTTTTGCAAAATGAATAGAGATTGGTAGCAGGCGTGCTGGGGACACAAACTGGGACAATGACATTGCATATGAATTATTGCTATAACTGTTGAGCTTTGCCAGACTACCTGATCAGAATTAGAAGCCTATTTTCTTGATGCAAGCAGAGGGCCAAAGGCGCGCTAATTAATTTTTGACTGAGCCTTGATTAAATTCAGCATCCAGGACCTTGAGGTAGAAATCCAAGCAGTTTAGATAGGTAAGGCAATTTAGCAAAATGGTACACAGGGAGCCCCAGAACAATGGCTAGCCAATATGAAAATCTATTCTAGAAATATCTATTCTAGAAATCCACTGTTGCTCTGTGTCCTTTTCTCCTGAGTACCCATCTTAGATATTTGTGAGGTTTCTGGCTGCTTCAACGTGGAAGCAATGTCTCCTGTAAAGATCTGGTCCTGGTATAGGCCCCTAGGAAGAAAACTTGTAATTAAATTAATACATCATACTTCTGCCTCTGGACTCTTAACAGAAAAATTTGGAACACAGAATCACAGACTGTGTAAGGCTGGAAGGATCCACTCGAGGTCATCTAGTCTAGCCTCCTTCTTACCAGGGTCATCCTAGAGCACATTGCACAGGATGGCATCCAGACAGCTCTTGAGTATCTCCAGTGAGGGAGACTCCATAACATCTCTGGACAATCTGTTCCACTGTGCAGACACCCACACAGTAAAGAAGTTCTTCCTCATATCCAGGTGGAACTTCCTGTGCATTGGTTTCTGGCCACTGCCTCTTGTCCTATTGCTTGGCACCACCAAGCAGAGCCTGGAAACATCCTCGACATCCTCCTCTGAGATACTGATAATCATTGATGAAATCCCCTCCCAATCGTCTCTTCTCCAGGCTAAACAGGCCGAATTTCCTCAGCTATTTCTTGTGAACCGCTCTAGCACTACATTTGAAAGAAATGTCTACTAAGTCATCATACTGATTAGAAAAAGTTGCCTGTCCAATACCACGATTCTCATGACTTCTACAGTTTCCTGAAGACACACTTAACAATTCTGTTTGCAGGCGCTGCCTGCCCAATACACCTCCCTCATGCAAGGATTCATAGTTTTCCACTGAGCAGTTCCAGGGAAACGTCAGTGATTGCACTGTTTTGATGACTGCCTGCTGTTTACTTAGAAAAGTTAAGAAAGGTGACTGCACGATGACTTCTAAACCAGGCCTTGATGCTTATGACGACAATATCAAAATCTGAAAAGGTTAGTGATGACATTAATGCTGCACATTCATATGGAAGGAATGCTTTGTCAGACTCTATTTTGTTCTGCTTGATGACTTATGGGTATAGAAAGATGAGATTTTATTCTGAACTGCAGAATCATTTGTCTTTTACAGAATGACTGAAATGATTGTCCTTCCGTATCCCGACTCATGGAGATTTATGCCATGGTATTTCAGCCTGATTTACTGTGTGTCTCTTTCACAGGACAATACTAAATCCAGTTTTCCATGAAAGGATTCAAACTTTCAAGCAGGAGGTGACTGGGCTCCATTTGGGAACCTTTTGGAGTTGAGGCAGTTCTGAAAGAGGACATTTTTCTAGAGGGGAGCTGTCATCTGTGCAATATCAAAGTGTGTGTGGGGGTGGAATCACATATTGGGAACCCACTTTCATGATTATTTTAATGTTGTTATTTTAATTGTTTAGTTGAACAAGATTGATGTGATGGGGTATGCTAACAACTAAATCCCTCTGAGAGGAATCTGCATCCATTTGTTAACATGGCTGACCGAGATTAGTTGCCAGCAAGTTCTTGTGGAAAATGACAGAATAGACTGTGGTGCATTTGCTCCCCCATTGAGATTCAGCTGGGGTTTAATGAACAAGTTTTCTTTCAGCCTAACATAAATCAAATTTTTGGGAAAATGGTGGATTTACTGCTTTTTTTTAATATCCATGTAAGTTTACTGGTTATTTCACACTACCACTGGGTAGATTACTGCAAACAGGCTTTATAGAGATGTGCCTAGAAACAATTTTCATCTCTCTGACCAATGTATTTTTTATTATTATTTTTTTTAAAGGCAAGACAGCTGCCAGGTGAGCTATTTGTGATGCAGTTTCTGGGAGATCCTCCCAAACAGTTTTTATAAATTTCAACAGCTTAACTTTTAAGCTACTTAAGTCTTATCCCTAGGCCATGGACTTGTGCAAGCACACCTCACCAGCACTGTCTATTCACCACAGTATTTCCTTCAAGATAGCAGAAGGGGTCTTAAAAGCTGTCTCTTTTTTTGCACACACTTTTATGGATGATTTTCTATCCTGTGTGCAGTGGTGTACAGTTTGTGTTCTGGCAGCAAGTTCCTACATGTCCCCGGTTCCCTAAACACTTTTAGAACCCATCCAAAACTCTCAAGTCTGATAATGCTGTACACTGATATTATTTGTCAAGTATCTGAGGGACCAGTAATAAACCAGAACCAATCACACTCTCTTTGCAACATCTATGACTCTTAATTAAGATGTAGTGATGGTATGGCAAGTATTAAAAGCAAGCAAATGATTATGAGGTTAGTTTTACTGGAGAAAGAACCTTCTATTTTCCTTTGGGTTTTG
Organism: Aleadryas rufinucha; assembly: GCA_013397815.1. Classification (NCBI taxonomy): domain Eukaryota; kingdom Metazoa; phylum Chordata; class Aves; order Passeriformes; genus Aleadryas; species Aleadryas rufinucha. The sequence goes on along the minus strand of VZTH01015278.1, from coordinate 1,357 downwards.
GAGATCCAACTACCTGAATATGCCATGCTGCTTTGGAAAGAAGTCAGTTTATCCATTCAAAAATGGATATTCCATAATTTTGCTCTGCAGGCTTATTATTTATTGATTTATAATCTATTATTGAGTACTCCAACAGCAGGTAAACAGGACTTCCACAGCAACTTAAAAAAAAAAGATGAGAAGAAAATAGAATCATAGAATGGTTTGGATTGAAAATGTCCATAAAGATCATGTAGTTCCAACCACCCTGCTACAGGCAGGGATGCCATTCACCAGATTGCTCAGGGCCCCATCCAACCTGGCCTTGAACACTTCCAGGGATGGAACACCCACAATTTTTCTAGGCCAACTTGTTCAAGTGCCTCAGTACCCTCACAGTAAAGAATTTCCTCCTAATATCCAATCTAAATCTAGTCACATTAAGCCTGGAATTCAGCAGATATTCAGGTATCCAGCTACCTGAATATGCCACGCTGCTTTGGAAAGAAGTCAGTTTATCTGTTCAAACTGAATATTCCATCATTTTGCTCTGCAGGCTTATTACTTACTGATTTACAATTTATTATTGATTTTTTCAACAGTAGATAAACCTGTTCTACAGCACTTTCAAAGCAACTGAAAAAAACTAACAAAAAATCAAAAAAAGAGACAAAACCTGTAATTTCAGAGGTCAGAAACAGAGTGATGAGCACATTCCTACAGTCAACAGAAATCAAATAAAAACATGCAGCAAACTGCTGATGTATTTTGCCCTCTCCTACACTAAATACAGACACATAATACAGATGATGCATTGATGCATGTGGAAATGGAGCACAACAGTGGGAGAAGAATGACAAAAAGGAATAACTTCCTAGCTCCTCAGAGCAGAAGGAAATCAGCACTGCACCCAGAGAAACTAGCCAAGCTGAGAAGACTTTCTGGCTCCAAGTGCAAGGTAAATATATAGATCCCATGCTCTTTTTCAGTCAGTAAATCACAAACCCAGAGGCCCACAGGAGTAAGGAGCACACACAGGACACAAGTGGAACAGTCACATTACCCATGTTCCTGTCCAGCTTTAGTGGGCCCTCTGAGCAGTGCACAGCAGTGGTAAGCAAGAGACAAAAAGTCTTTTTGCTTTGCTGATATTTATTTGTAAATACTGGATGCATAGGTAATAAATTTCAAGCAGAGTAAGCATAATGGCAACACTGACTGTCCTGATTTACTGGATGTAACAGAGAAAAAGCAGCCTATCTCAGTTAAAGAATCAAACAAAACTTTTTTTTTCCAAAAATGCAAACTTCACACCATGATAAATGCATACTGTGAGATCTGCACATTTCCAAGAGCAACACATTTTCTTCCAATGCCC
>VZTH01015276.1:28182-141580 GCA_013397815.1 Aleadryas rufinucha | reverse complement strand
AGGAGAGCTTTATTCCATCCAAGAGGCTGAGGCGAAAATGGAGCTGTGCCCAGGCAGGTTCTACTTTTCCCGGGCTCCGGCACAGAATTCTGGGCAGGGGGGCGGGACATAGGCAGGGCCCCAGAACACAGGGAGAGAGAGAGGGGCAGGGTATCCTACATAGTCTCAGAGGTAAGTCTGCAAGACCAAAATTAATGTGCCAAAACAAGAAGTTTTATAGATCATAAGTTTACCTATAAGAGAGTGTCAGTTTTCTCTCATGGGTATAAAAGAGGTAGCCCTGCCACCACGAAACAGTAGACTGAGAGCAGAGCAAGACATCGTGAAGGCACAGTGAAAAGGATGTCTGATGCCCATTTTACTGAGAAAATAAAGAATAATGTGGGAACCTCAAGCCTAACACAGAACAGCAGCTAAAAAAGGATAGTCACTCTGATAGTCAGCATGACAGCGTTTGAGTAGCTTTGTGGACTGGATTTCAAATTTCTGTGCCTTAGCTGACCAGCTCAGTAAAGGAAATCTTAGGAGTGCCCTGCTCCACACTGCAGTTCATTCAAATTCTCATTCATTCTAAATATAGAGCTTGCAATCAGGAAGAGTGAGGAGCTTTTCACTGTGGGCATACAAAAGTAAAACCAAAGAGTAGACAAAAAATGCTGTGGATCCTACATCCAGGACAGCTGCAATTCATAAGGTGAGACACTACTGCAGGAGGACATGCCTGAGTGGTAAAAGCAAGAAATTATGAAGGAGTGGAGAACAGAGATGTACTCTCTAGCTGGCATGTGTGCTAACAGTAATAAAATAATCTTTCTAGTTCTCATGTCCATCACAGAGACCAAGATAAACAGAAGAAAGAGTCCACCAGGGCCCCCATACACTTGAGGCAGAAGCACTTTTCAGCTGTGTTCTAATCAGGCAGAGCCCCAACAGCAATGCCAGTGGGGCTGGGGACACGCCTGAGGATAAGGTCCTGTGTCCTGCTGGGCACAAAGCTGAGCAAAGACAGAGAACCTGGAGATAAGGGAAAGATTTTTCTCCACAGGAGAAGCCACAGCTGGACTGTGTGGTTTGGGAGGTGGTGCTGTCTCCCTCCTTGGAGGGTTTCCAGCCCCCATGGGATAATGCCCTGAGACGTCATTTGATTACATGGCTGAGCTGGGGGAGGGGGTTGGAGTGAAGACCTCCTGAGGTCCCTGCTGGCCTTAAGTATCTTATACTGATCCAATGTTCTCAATTCAAGGAGGACATCCGAATGCTGGACAGGATTCCTGGAAGATCTAATTAAGGAAGAATTAAGTAACTGGAAAAGATGCGGTGCAGAGGAAGATTTTAAGGATCTCAATGCTTTTACCTTATTAAAAGCAGATTAGTGGATGCATTGATACTGTTCTTAAGCACGACTTAGGAAGCACAAACCTGGTAACGGAGGGCTCTTCAGTCTGCCAGAAGTTATAACAGGATCCAATGACTGAGACAAAAGAAAAGGTACAGAAAGAAAAAAACATGGATATTTATAAAAATGAACAAAATTAAGTCAGGATTTGTGAAAATTCTTTGGTCCCAATAGAATGTAAGTAGGCTCAGTTAGAGTTTATATTTGAGCCTTTTATTCTGGGAACCTTGAGCACTGAATAACTTTTTTTTTTTAAAATAATCAACACTGGTTAGAGGTTTTTTCCTGACCAAAAAAATAAGAAAACATATATATCAACTATTGGATAAGAATAGGCAAAACTGAAGTCTAGGAAGAGAGCTTACCAAGGGAAAGAAACCTAAGTCCAAAGGAAACAAAGGCATGGAATTGTGCAGGTGACGACTATAAGCTGACATTATACAGAGGATTGCAAAAAGAGATACCTGCACTAACCTCAGTTCATTCTGGCTTTGTTGTGGCAGCTCTGTAGAGTTACCAAAAACTCGGATGACCAGTAAATTAAGCGTTACGTTCATAACTTTGCAGCGCACATTGAGAAGGAAGACTATGTGGGGCAGGAACCATCTTTCTGTGTTGAGAAGGCGGTGTGCCACTTGTATTGCTACTGGCCAGTACCATTAGGAGTTATTGTCAAGGCATAATGACAGCATGATCAACACTGATGCACATTCAGAGCAGTCTTTTATTGTGTTCTGGACTTGAACCAATGCTGTGTAGGACAGAACTGTGCCTTACAGTCCCATAACAACTGGATGGAAAGGCAAATCAGAAGGTTAGATAAATGTCAGAGACAAGTAACAGCCTGTACATGGTTAATATTTATTTCTAAGTACAAACACAACAGAAAAGAGTAATAATTAGCTGAAAATGCAGTAAGAATACTTGTAATTGTAGGCATAAAACACAAGTGTTTGAGAGAAATGTCATAAGTAATGAGTAATTTCAATATTGTTTGCAGGTCTGGTGCTGAGTTAAAAGCAGAAGCTACGGTCAGCACCTGTCCTAATACCATAGTGGCATTGAGAATATATTTTAAAGAGTTTTCAATGTGATCAGATTCACTCTTCTTTAAAGGACATAGAAAATAACTAGCAAACATTTCTCTTTTTATTACAGCCACTGTTGGGTGTTGCTTTAGTTACGGGTGTTGGTGTGGTGAGTGAAGAGCTTTCACGAAGGAAAATGCAGAACTGCTTTAAAAAAATTAGAGTAGGTGTGGTTTCTTGTGCAAAAAAGTTTGAGGATGCCTTCAAGGATTTGGAACTGCCTTTCATAACACTTAAGCAGCCAAGCAGCAAGATTAATTATATCTAAAAAGTCTACTACATTTTAAGTCCCTCTTTTTCACTAACATTTTCTGTTTCCTAAGTGCTATATGGCATGCAGTAAGGGATCAGTCATGTGCCTTGCCATGGAGATGGTGAGGGTAAGGTTCCTAAGAAAGAGCCATACAACCAGGAGCCTGCCATATGAACAACTCTTGAACTGCCATCTCCTCTATAGGCACATGCTCCCAACCACCCCAATTATCTTTGATGAAATGGGTTTGGGATCAGCTGGGTTCTTCAAGATCAAAAACCTGAAAGGAATCAAATTTTTAAAATTGCAGAGTATAAGCACAATGAATGCATTGACTAACAAACGCAGTCTGAATTATAAGTGCAAGTTACAGTAGCCTATAATTTCCATTCGGCAGCATCCCTCCAAGGCTGCTCTATCACACTGCTTTTGGACTATGTGATGGAAAGGTCAGAAAAGCTTTTGGTTGGAAAAGACCTCTGAGATCATGTAGTCCAACTTTTGACTGATCACCACCTTGTCACCCAGGCACCATGGCCCAATCATTATATGATCACCTCCAGGGACAGTGACTCCACCACCTCCCTGAACAGCCCATTCCAATGTTTAACAATGCTTTCTGTGAAGAAATTCCTCCTGGTGTCCAAAATTCCTTCTAATGTCCTGATGTCCAGATTCAGCACCAACAATCTTTTTTCTGCAACAGTACAAGAACCTTGCGTATCATCAGCAATATTTCTTCCAGAAAAGTGCACTGAATCACTGCAAGATGCTTTCTTGATAACTGATTCTGCAGGATTTTATTTGTAAGTCAATGAGGAGCCAAAGTTTTGTTTAATTGCTGCATTTTTATTTATATTAATTCAATGCATTTAAAAGGCTGCTGTGGTTGGAATTAAAAGGAGGTTGTTACACTATTGAACATTTCTCCTTTAGGCTGACAGAATCTGTCACTTAACCTGATGGCAATGAAAGACAGTGAATGAATCACTGCTCAAGGAAACCAATTTATTTAGTCACTGTGTCACTGTTATTTATTACTTATCAGCACATGCTGTTAGTTCAGTTAAATACAAAAAACTCAAGTTCTCTTCCAGCCTTCTCTCCTTCTCAATTTTTAAAAACACACAATAAACAAGAAAAAAGTGACATAAATCTGCAGTGCTAAGGCTGAACCCTCTAGGTTTATTGTGCTTCTCTTGTTTTAATTAAGCTTTGTTTATTAAACTTCTGCAGCTAAAGTATGGGGATTATTAATCTTACTCAGTAGCTAAAGATAAAAGTTAGTAGAGAGAGGACAAAAAGAAGAAATTAATAGTAAGACAAATTGTTGATTGCAACATTTTACCTATAAAAGTACAAGGAGCTGCAAAGAGCAAATATTTTCTTCCATTTGCATACAAAGGAGTAAGAAATGAAAATTCCTAATATTTGTATATGTGCATGTATGTCATTTAGAACGTTAGTAGTAAATGTATCTGCCATTTCACAATACAATCACAGATGTTTAAAACCAACCATAATCAATTCAGTACTGCCTTTCCTCCTGCTCTTTGTTTCCTACATGTTCTTTGTTTAAGACATGATGAGAGCAGATAACAGAATTTTTGTTCCTCATGAGAGGTTTCTCTGTTTTCTGCTTAATGCTACAATTAACATGGGAAGACTTTCTTATAAATAATATAAATATAAAAGGTAAAATAAATGATATAAATATAAAATCTACTGGTCTGAGGAAAAATTGGCATTTGGAGATCTGCTTATTAAGTATCATTGCTGAAATAACAATAAATTAAAGTTACCCAAAACCGTTTTAGAAGATTAAAGGGATAGACTGAATTGCAATTCTAGCTAGGGTTACACATCAGCTGTGTCAAACACTGCCTGCTGATTCCTGACCCAGATTCCAGTTTGCAGTGATAAGGATGTGATATAAACCAACAGTTTTAGGGGCTACCATTCATCACAGGCCCTCACTTGGGGTAAGTTCATTCCTTTTGGACAATTGGTATCTAGTGAAAAATACTGGCAACTCTACCTTTCTTCTGCAGCAAGTGGAGGTATAATTACGGGCCCTGGGGCTCCCTGTCTACCCCTACCCTGAATAGGATTCACCAGGCTGGACCCTACCCAGCAAAACAGGCACAGATGCCTGCAGAGCCTCATTATTCGTGCTAAGGAAACAAGATTGACCAATCAGATTTAGTAAAACCATCATCTCCCAATTCCTGTACCAGTTTATTTCACCAAAGGAGAGTAATTTACTTAGACAAATATCACTATGCCAAGACATGTATGGAAGCACTCTCCATGAACAATGAAAACAGAAATTTTCTCAATGTGCTCTCCTGCAAAGCAGACATGACTTTTGCATTTTTGAAAAGAATATGCAGATTAGTTAGAGAAACAAGTGAAGAAATTCCAGTATTATGTGATCTAATGCTAATATTTGGTAAGCAGAGGTATATTTGAATGGTCTAAATACTACCTAATCTTAGTTCTAGCTCTTCAGAGGTATCCAAACAATGTAAAAGAGTAAGGCTCAGTAATCTACATTGCCTAAATAGGGTCCTACTATAGTAAATGCTGCCTATTTTAACTTCCTTGGAACAGTATCAATAGCTCTTCAGCATTTCAGGACAAAGATAAATTCCATAAGAAACCCATTTCTTTAAAACACTTTTTATTTACACCGTTTAAAGAAGGTAATATATTAATAGAATTGTTTAGAACCACTAAATATTTAAAAGGTTTAGTAGAAATTGAGGATAGAAAAGATATTACCTGCCTTTACAGTGGCAGAATGAGCCTTCAGTTAATTTTCCAATACTGCATCCATTCGAGTTCCAGTACACCTCTATGTCAATGCCCTGATGAGGCCTGGAAAGTAAGTTGGAGAAGATATCAAACAATTCATCTCAATTTTGCCTGAGATATAGAGCAAATAGCTTCCTAAAATGATAGTTTAAGGAGTGCCATATTTGTAGCAAAACAATCTTACATCCTGAAGTGATACAGGAACCGGTGCAGTCAAAGAAACAGGGGGCTAAAGCAGAAGCACTGGGATATGCAGTGTAACTGTGATATGCTCTTTATAGAAAATACCCCTTCAGGAAGAAAAAATGCTATAGTTGCTAAATCTTGATGACGAGCAACCTCCCTGTCCCCAGTTCCAGCAAACTGGGTTATTGCATCCTAAGTCTGAAGAGCTACACTATGATTGAAGTAACCAAGTCTCAGCCTTTCCGCTCGTCTCATGAAAATGAGAGCATCACTTCATCCTTCAGCTTTTCAACTTTATATCAAAGTACCCAGGTAATAAAGTTTCTTTGCTCCTACCTTATATATGTCTGAATTGCAAGTCATTCCCCTTTACTATTCTGCTCCCATTCACTTTATTATGTAGGGAAAAGTACTGCTTACAAGTTGTTTATACAGTTTGGGCTCTGCTCTTAGTACATTACGCTTTAAAACACACATTGTTAAAGCAACACAGCCCCCTAGTGTGGATGTAATCCAAAAGTTTAATTCACATACAATTAGGAGACACTAACTTTCACCAGACTACACGTAGTAACAATTACACAGACTTCACTTCAACAAAAATCCTCTAACCAAACAACAACGAAAAACTCAAAATCATACACACAGAAAATCTGCACCAGCCAATAATCAAGAATGTAAATTTAATAAAAATGTAATAGCTAAAACAGTTTACATTTGGAGCAGTTCAGCTAACAGTTTTGAGGGAAGGCTTTCAAAAAGATGGAATTAAATCACTGACCTTAACTCTGATGCGTCATATCTTAAGGACTGGAAGAACATGGTGTATCACTTATGTAATATAATCCAGCACCATTTTCAGCAGCTGGATTTCCACTACTCATTCTATTGTGCCAACACAGCAAATTCAATCAGAATGGTGCCCCAGGTTAGAAGTAGATGGGCAGTATTCCCTGCATAAATGAGTTTCCTGATGTGGTTCTCTACAAATCCACATAAACACTAGCTGCACAACAGCAGCGAGGAGACCAGACCTGGGAATAAGCAACCTAACCAAAATATATGCATAGTTCCTCACCAGCATTCATATTCAGTTTAAATGTCGTTCCCAGTACTGTTTCTGCCTGCCTTTAAGGCTAGCATCAACATGCTTAGACTAAACACACTTTTCTAGTCATGTCTCATGTCCTGTGCTCCTCTGGTGGCCTTAGAAGACTTTATCTGCATCTGCTCCACTCACAGCAGGTATGCCTTCAATACAGTCATGAAGAACTGCACACAGTATTCCAGTGAAGTAAAGCTGAGAATTCTTAAGTAAAGTTGGATTGACTGGAGTCTGAAAACACAGACTGCATGGATGGGATGCAAAACTTTAGATTAGACAATTCACGGTGTAACATTTTCATCTAGAACAACTTTGCAGAACCAGATACAAAAGATAAAAATTCAATTTTGAGACTGACAATAATCAATAGATCTCGTGGTCAAAAAGTTACATTTTCGCACTGTTTAAAAAAATGATGATGCAGTGAATGAACAAATGAACATGTTGCATTCTCTGGTTATTTTGGGTTTGGGGTTTCTTTTCATATTATTATTGTGTTGTATAATGCAATAAACATGTAATTGTGGAAACCATGTTTTTACTAGAAAATGGACATACAGTGAACCAGCCATCAAGCACATACACAAAGGGAAGAAATGAGGAGGAAAATGTGAGAAAGGAACAAGCAGCATTGGGGAGGATGTGAACAAAGAAAAAAAGCAATGCTGTATAGTCCTGGGAAAGAGGAAGAAAAGGATAAGAAAATGCAGACTGAAGGACAGTTGTGACATACACAACGGACGATGTGACACACATACAAGAGCCAATCATAAAGCATAAAAGTAGCGTGTGAAAATAAGTTTTAACCAATAGTAAATATGCACGATCGCGTGTAGGGAAAGCAGAAATTGTGTATTAGGGACAGTAGTTCATCAATAAAATGGCTTCTACTTGATTCACAATGAATCGTGTAGAGTTCATGGTTTCTCTCCGCAGGTAATATTTAGTTTTACATTTTTGGGATCTTTTCTTACCTGACTACAGAGTCAGGTTGCTTAAATGGTATGTGGCTAACCCTTCCCACAAGCAGTAGATTTTTCTCCACCTTTTATGCATTCTGTTTACATATTTCAATATTAATGCTAAAAAAGGCCCATGAAACATGAGATTTCAACCCCTCCCCCACAAAATCAAGTCCTTGAACACCTGTATTTGGTCACAAATAAGGTGAACAAACTTTTTTTCTTCTCTACATATGTTGCAGATTGGCTTAGCAATAAACATGAAGGTTTACACAACTGGGACTAAATTGCAGGACTTTGTACTCAGTTTTTAATTTGGTGTCTATGCTCCTAAAGTTATGCTGTTCTTATGTTTCAGGATCAATGAACCACCTCATCTCCCTTCCTGACTAAAGGGCTTATTTCACAATTAACCTTCAATTATCTTCTGTAAAAAGGGCATATTTACCAGAGTCAGTGATCTCATAAAGCTAAATCAGTGCTTTTAATTTTAAGATAGGCATGTAAAAATGCTATACAACAATTTACTATGCACTCGTGAGCATAAATCGTTTCTTCAGTTGCTGTTTTTAGAGAATGGTTGGCATGCTCTATCCGCAGAAGAAAAAAAAGTAACTTTAGTTACAATAACTGCTTTTGTAAACTGATATTTAAAAAATAATAGGAATAACCAAGCAACCATTTACAATCTGTAAAGCTCTGACATTGTATGGAATCAGCTGGTGAAAAGACATTTTGTCCCACTACAAGCCGCCCCTGAGGTGGCTGCTATTTTTAAAATCGTGCTCCTTTAAATACAGACAAGGTTGCAGGGAAGTACTATCTAGCTGACTCCTTTGGCAAGACTCAGGAGTGCTGAACTGCTCCTGTTTCACGTGGCATTTCAACAGTATCCAGTTACAACAGCAGTATCTTATATCACCTGCACAGATTATCTGACTCCCTATTTTTTCAAATACACTTAGAAACAATCTGTAGTTATCAGTGATCAAAACTTACATTTACTACAATTACTAATTACAATAATTTCAAACAGCAAAGAACGTATTTCATAGCTTAAAAAAAAGTTACAGCGCCAAGTCTCTTAAGCAAAATATTTTGGAGAGCAAATACTATACTGAAAAGAGTGCTACAAGTGGAACTAACTCTTTTCTGAGGAAATGCTTGTGATTTGCCTCTCAAAACTGGCATCTTGAAGTCTGTTCATTATTCTCTATGAAATCACCATAAGATCAAAGCCTCCAAACAGAAATAAATACTTTTGGTTCTCTGTGGAGTCATACATTTTTATTTATCTAGTACACACACAATCAACCCTCCTCCTCCTCAAAAAAGCACTGCACAGTATCTATGAGGACAGCCAAAATTCCTTAGAAAATATTTTTGTTGCAGCCCAAAATATAATCAAGATATTTTTCATGCTGACCAACACGCAGTGTATAACATTTGTTTCCTGACAAAATGGTTGATTAAAACCCAGTAACATTATTTTAAGGTTTCATAAATAATTCAATACATTTTACACACAAATTGCCTCTTCTTCCAAATGAAATAATAAATTTATTTCTCAAGGAAAAATCACAGACATATTTAAAAGTGAAAACCAGAACAGCTTTATAATAAATATTTTAAATATACTGGATTTTTTTATCTCTTCAGTGATACAAATCAATGCAAGAACACATGTAATTTAGCTGCAACACTAAGCAGCAACAAGTACAATATCCTAAAAATGAATTAGCACTTGTGTAATCAATCACATTAAGTATCTCATATTTTTTTTATTTTATTTTTGTAAACAGCTTAATTGAATTTTCTTGGAATCTTCTCAACTTTTAATTTCAAATTTAATTAGACTGTAATTACAAATCTTCTGTCATATGCATAGTAAACCTGTTTCATCTCTGTCATACTACATGCTAAAGTTAGCATTTGCAACTTCTTGATATAGAGCTTGAAATAATAACCTTTAACAGTTCAACATGCTACAAAATGAACTTTCAAGGGTGACTTGGGCAAGCAGTATGAAAATAATAAATGCCATACACCTCCGGAAAGTTGGCAGTAGAAGGCAACTACATTGTAGTTTATCATTTCTTCCAGCAGTATTTTTGTGTTGCCAAACAACTGCAAATCTGTTGTTTTGTGATGTCACTGAATGAACTTCATACATGTGGCTTCTTCTGGTGACACAGGAAATGCCCTTGCAAGTGAGCTTTTGCACTTCCACAGCAGGCAAGGTGAGGTATTCAGTGCTTTAAACATCTAAGCACAGCAGCACTAAAATGTATCTTTGAGGTCTAACACAGCCTCACCAGCCTCTGACTTTGTAAAAGAGAAGACTGCACATCTAGGTTTTGCCAGCTGTCTTTCTCTGATTACTTCTTTAGTTTCTCTGGACTCAAACAGAGCACAAGTTCACCAAACAGCTAAATGAAATTAACCAAAGACAACACACACAGATTCGGAGACAGTAAAGTTACCTTTTGAATTGTGTGTATATATGCTAACTTACACCCTCCATTTGCTAAAAATAACAGAAAAAATGTTGATGATGTAGATAACACTACAGTCAGGTACACTTTACCCAGGTCACTGACATCACTTAGTGAATGCACACTATAATTTTCTCAGCTGTATTTAATGAAGGTTGTAGTTTATTATCAAATTTACACTGCACTGACATTTTACAATTGATTCTAGAGGAAATAAATCATACTTAAGAAATATACAAGAAGCTTGCTACAGAAAAGGGTTTAAAAGGAAACAGAAATAAGAAAGGGAATAAAGAGAAGGAAGAAAAGGGATAAAATGGAAGAATAAAAAGAAAATTATAAACCTTAAAAGAATTCAAGACGTAACATCTGAACAGAATAAGGTTGCAGTAATATTACAAAATAGCATGGGGAAATTATCTTTGCTACTGTTGCAAAGTATGTAATTGGATTTCTAAGTAACAACCAAGAAAAATTCATGAATAAAAATACATAATACATCATTTTACTTAACAAAGACTACAACTGTAAACTTCATACCTTTAAAGAAAAAAATCGGTGTCGGCATGTGTAAAGAAACACAAATATTTTAATACGTTTTTATTAGCAACCGGATATAAAACCAGCACTAATTCTAAAAAATTAAAATAATTTTAATTGTTGTAAGATATTATAGCATGAAAATTAATCCTAAAATTCAATTTTTTTAAAAAGGAATACCTTGAATAGAATATAATTAAAATAGAATTTTTATTTTAAAACCTCAAAAATAAATTAAATGCCTTTTCTAAAAAAAAATACTGAAATTAGGTGGATTTTCCTACTTTCAGGGGACAAGAACGTAGGACTGCATCAGCTGAATGTTAAAAGCTCAAGGTCTTCTGAACTTTTTGATTTGCTAAATATTATGCCAGATATTCAAGAGAAAAGCTTTACAGTTAGGAAGAAACTCTGCTTTCTTCAGTTATAATACAAAACATAAAAATGAGTGACAAAACTACATGATAGTGTAAAAAACTCTGCTCTCTTTCAGGCACTTTCATAACTCTGAAAATAACATGTTCAGCTGTTTATTTGAAAGGTCAAAAACCTTCCCTTTAGGAATTCAAATTTTGAAAAATTGAGTATGTTTTTAAACAAATCATCACATTTTAATTAGAATATCTACATTATGATGAGATGGGCCCCAAGAAGAATTAAGCAGTCTCAAATCCCTTCCAACCCTAACCATTCTATGATTCTAAGTTTCTACAACAACCCTTCTGGAAGGCACCAGGTTTCTGGCACAGGTCTATACGTGGTGTGACTCCTTGAGGAGGGGACCCAGCATAAGGACACCTCATCTCTGGGAAGCACCAACCTCTGTTTGTGCACGTCATGGAAGCAGCACACTGAAGGCAACAAAACCACTGAACGACAGGTCAGGATACACAATGCAGTCTAAATGAGGAATGTCATGCCCACCCAAACATAATGCAGCACCTAAGAGAACAGAAACCACCTTCTTCGAAACAAATATTGAAAATGAAATCTGAACAGTCTTAGGGCTGTTTTTTGACATCACCAGCTTTCATCAAAGCCTTAATAGCTCTGGCCCTCATCTCGAGCTCCAGAAGCTCCAGCTGTTGTGCTGATGGCTGAACATCTTCTGATGGAGGAACAGCTAAGGTTGCTGTTTTGTGCTCCTTTGGGCTGGACTCTGCCAAGCCCAGTATCTCATTCACACTCTTCTCAATGTCCTTCTGAAGGTCATCTATCTGACCAGCTCCACTTCTGACAGTGCTCTCTTGCACATCTGGGCCATCCTCTTCATTGCATGGGCCTTCTATGTCACTATCATACGCATCTGCATTTATGCTGAGGACATCACTATCTTCTCCCTTGCCTGTAACACAAACAGAACAATCATGGAGTTGCCTAACTAAATTGTTTTTACTTCAACTTACAAAATCTCTTCTGCTTAAAGCGTTACTCTGCAAATTAAGAGAGTGAAAAAAAATCTGTAAGACAACCAATTCCTCTTCTTTTTCTCCTCCAACTGTTAAAGCTCAGCTAATTTATACAAGCGTTAACGCATTTTTATGCCAATCTAAAAGAACATGCAGTATAGCAAAGCAGCAGTACCAGAAAAATTTATTCCCTCCTACGAAGTTACATGACCTATTTTTCCAATTAAAATGTCGTAAGATTTTATATCAAAGAAAGCTTCTGCAGTGCAAAACTGATTTTTGTTTATCTTTTAAGTAAACCTAATTTTCAGAATGCAACTTCAAAACTTACACTCAACTATGTTATGTATTTTAAGAGGAGTGGGACTATAGTTAGGCACAACGCTAAAAATTCATAGAAACTCCACTTACAGTGCAAATTCTGAGAATTTATCACAAGTCTTCCAGATGTATTTAACTCAGATGTAAAAACATGAAGGAATTTATGATTTTGGTTTTTAATGGTGACTGAAAGTTGGAGTTTATTTTTAAAAACGTAATTAGAAGAGGAGGCAGTGCAATAAAATAAAAGCAAAGCTCTCTCAGAACCTGACTAACTGTTCTCTCAATTCGGCTACAGAGAGACTTGCTTTGACACACTGACCTCAGAAGTTACTACTATTTCACCAGCTTTTGTATCTGTGGAAACTTAGAGCAGGATTGGTTTCAGCTTAAAATTAATAATGTATATTCAGATGATGATCAGTTACTGATTATAAAGACTTTATAATTGCTTTTGGTAATACCATTTTTACCACTTGCACAAGAAAAGCAAGGCTTTAGAAAGATGTTACTCTTTTTTTAAAAACATTTTAATATCCTTTTTGGTACTTGTATGCATTTGGTTTTAATACATGAAAAGTGCCCAAAAACCTTAGGAAAGACCTACCTTTCTTGAAGTTTACAATATTCCTCCCATCCCGAGGGTGTGAAAAAAAAAATTAATACCCACTACTTAGAAAGCTATAAATGCAATTTTTCTACTTAAAAAACAAAAGGAGAGAGGAAAGGAGGATCAAAACATCTCAAAATGGTTTTATAAACAGTAGTAACATTTTAAAACATGAGGGTTTTATGGATTCAGCATGGAAAATTTTTTGTACTATAGACACTTAATTCAGTTACTCACTCCTGATCACTCCATATTAGGCTATGATTTGTCACAGCATTTAAGTTCAGATTTAAGAATTCTGCACATTCACCCTGAGAATGCACTCCTGATTAAGAATCTTTGTTATCAGTCCAGTATGTCATAACACTGGTTTACTTGACTTTAAAAAGCGGCCATAATGCTGGTAAATACAGCATGTTTAGGAACATACACAGCTAAGGTACGTGGCACCTCAAAAATTCCAAAGAAAGCTACCAGGAAAGCAAATTCAGCTCATGACAATGTATGTTAAGACATAGAAAAGAAGCTTACACATAACTTCTCGCCTTTTTTTTTTTTTGCAAAATAAATCACTATTTCGAAATAATAAAATCTAAAAACCTAAAATATAAACAAGGCTACAGAAAATCCTCCTCACAGCAGTGTGTATAAAAACTACTCATGAGATGAACATACAAGGGTCTTCTTTGATCCTAAGTAGTCTTGCCCTGTTCCTACTGTGACAGTAACTTCAAGATTAATATTTCAGTTTCCGATGCAGTTTTCCCTATTTCCCACACCATTTAGTCAACTTTGAACACTCTTTTTTACCTTGCAAGCCACAACGCATGGGAAAGATCAGAATGGGAAACAACAGGAATAAGAAATGGTAACTTTTCTGTCTTACTTCATGGTATCAGTCAGTATTTACCTAACATGCTGGTCAATCAAGCAGCATTTCCATAAATCAAAAAATCAGGTGCATCAGTGGATCACGGTTCAAAGATTGAAACACAACATCTGAGCCTGCTCATCTTAATTCACTGCCAAAGTTTAACTGACCTGTACCAAGTCTGGCTGGGATGGAGTTAATTTTCTTCACAGCAGACTGCATGATGCTGGTTTTGGATTTGTTTCTGAAATGGTGTTGATAACACACCAGTTTGGCTGCTGCTGAAGAGTGCTTGCACAGCCTCAGGGCTTTCTCTGTTTCTCACTCTGACCTCCTAGAGAGTAAACTGGGGGTCTGCAAGAGGCTGGGAGGGACACACAGCCAGGACAGCTGAGCCAAACTGACCTAAGGGATATGCTCCACCATACAACAGTGGCATTTGTCTTCCCAAGTAACTGTCATGCATGTTCAATTTCTGCTTTCCAGGGACTGGCTAAAAATATGGCTGCCAATGGGAGGTTGTCTCAAATTTTTCTTTGTTTCAGTGCACAGCTCTTGCTTCACTTATTAAAGAGTCTTTATGTTGACTCCTAAGTTGTTCTCATTTTGTTTTGCCGATTGTCACCTCTACCCCACTGGGGGACAAGTGATTGAGGGGTTGACATGTCCCTACTGCTGGCTGGGGTCAGCCCACCATAGGATTCCTTTTGGAATTAACTGGTCACATTAAGAAGGAACAAAATATTAAGTCACTCACGTCTGTCCCAGACTTGTATGGATGACAAGCTGGGCAGAACAACCTTGGGTTCTGTTTAGAACTTGGAACCTCCAAAACTGTGTAATTCAGTGTTCATGCAAGGGTTTTAGCTTACAGATGTTTAATGAGCTACCAGGTTTTATTTCCCTCTTTTGCATCTCTATTTCTACATGGCAAAAAGGATCATGGCTGGCATTTCACATGATCTCTTTCATTTTGGTAACTTTTACTTTTTCCTTCATCTACAGTTGCAAAATTCATTTTAGCACACTTAATTCCATTTAAAAATTTTATTTTTTCCACTTCTGCTTATCCTCTCATTCTCTCTTCTTTTTCCCACAGCTTCTCAGGCTGTAGTGCAGGAGAATGACTGGAGTTATACTTTCTAACTTATATGATATTCTCAAAAGCTCTTTAGAGCTAACATCTTGAGTGGAGCCACTGTTATAGCCCAAAGCCACCATGATACTCTGGTTGATTAAGTCATAAAAAACAACAATGCAATCACCTGCAACAGTCATCAATTCCCTTTGATAACACAAAAGTGGAAGAAAACTGCAGGAAATCTGTCAGTTCTAAGATTCCTCCATATAGCACAACAAGCAACATTTAAAGGGTTCTTCACAGTCATAGCAACTCACTCCTTAAAGTTTTGATGCTCTTATGACTCTTTCCTTTTCCATTTAACTCTTCTCACTAACTACTTCAGAAAAGAAACACGTTTCACAGAGTTATTCCAAGAGACATCTTTTAGACAAAATTTTGAATTGTGAAACAGCAGTTGCAAGAAGCAAATAAAGTTAGATCTTTGCAGAAGAGAAATGTAGCTTAGAAGAATTTGCAATATTCTTTGACTGAAACATCAGAAATGCTATTTCTGATGTTTCTGCATACAGACAATCAAAATGAAAATAAACAGACTGAGAGAGAAACACCTACAGTTCTACTGCTTCATGCACAAGCTAACACTGGCAATTGTTATATGTGCTGATTTAATGACTGGAATAAAACAAATACTACTGCAGGCTAAAAATACTGTTTTCTTGTGTAGAAAGAACAAATGTGCACCGATAACTTACTTGCCTTTGCATTTCCTATTCTGCCAATCACTGTAGTACTTGAATGTCTCACAAGCTGCATTTTTGCATTTAAAAAGACACAGTGTTCATTCTCAATGATTCAAAAATTTGAGTGTGTACATCTACTTGCACTGACTTCAAGTAAAATACACCAGCTAACACAAGTGCTGGCTGTCAAGCACCATTTCATTGGACCTCAGCTATGTAAAATCAAACACGGCAAGTTATCATACACCAAGACTGAGAGAAATAACTAAATTACAAGCAGACCTTTGGCAAATAGTTATTATTATGGATTTCTATGAATGCAAAACCAGAGTACTGTAGACTCATATGATCATCTCAGTGCAAAATAAACCTGACACTCACTTCAGCAAACAGTAACAGCAGTATTAGCAATCACCTGCATATCAAAAAACTCAAATGACTGAAGTTCCTCTTCAGCTGAAAAACTAGATATGAGGAACCACATGAACCCTGCAAGAACTTCAGTCATGTTTCAGAAGCTAAACTAGCAAACTCTGAAGAGCTGCAGTTTGCTTCTAGCCACAAAAGCCCCTCCATTCCTACAGAACTAAGAAGCCAAAGTTCCTAGAATGTCTTCTTCATTGTCCCCATCACCTTTTCTGCAATGGTTCCTGTGGGAGAAGTTGCAACCCGATGCAAGCTGATTTCTAAGAGGATGCTTTGCTGTGACTGCAGCTACTGTTCACAAGAGAGCTGTCAGCTACCTAGCATTAGTCACTGGCCAGCATCAAGAACACAAAATTTCTGTTTTCTCTACTACATACCTTGTTTTGCTTCCTGACCTTCCAGCTTGCTGTCTTCTCTCAGAGAAGAAGTTGAATCTATACTGTTGTCCTGTCTGGAAACAATTAAGAATGAATTTCAGTCACCATCATTTACAATTTAACAGAACATTTTTAACAAACTAAAAAATTATGAGATGGTAGGCCAGTAAGACAGCTACAGTAGGAATAAAGGCAGAAGGAACACAGAGAGAGCTAATCTGAGCACTTGAAAATGAATTTTTCTTGTTTTGCCTTGTGATACACAAGGATAAAGCAATTATTTCCACTACATCCTTGCCTTTTAGAGTAACAATCCTCAATGGTTACAACTGAGGAACCACAGCTACGTAGTTATAAAGGAAAAGCTCCTCATATTAGGAGCTTTTCTGTAAAACTCAAATTGTCCCATAGTTAAATGGTTTGGGAAAACAAGAGTTTCTGCTGCACTCAAATGCTATTTACTTTCTTATTTTGAAAGTAAAAAGGTATTTTCATTAAATTATCATCAGGCCATCACCACCCTCTCCTAAACCACAATCTTCTTGATTCACAAAGGGATACTTTTTAAACTGAAACTGTTTACAACTCAGCTATTATAATGTATTCAGCACTTGCATTCATATATTTCTCCTACTTAAAGATTTCTACCCTTGATTTGCAGTGTTTCAACTCTTTACAGAAGGGTATGGAAGAGACACCTCCGTGAAATGTTAATGTCCTTCACATACTCCACCTCATACTAGTTACACAAACTGTGAAAGTAAGGTGAAACATACAGGAAGGGCACAGGTGGAAGGATCCAGAATCACAGGAAGAGTTCGGCTGCCTCATCTGGTGAGCATTTCGACAATAGGATTGCCAAATTCCTAAACTGAATGTTGGTGTGGCATTGGTTTCATCTATATTAATATGGAATCAATGCAGCTCTCCTGCCCATGGGAGTGTAACACTATAAAAAGGAAGCAGTATTCTGGTATCACAGGTGTAAATATAATGATTAACAACTTGTTTTTCAGTAATGGCCTTTAGGGTTTTCCTGAAATTGAACACATATCTATTTTCCCCATGCTCTACAGGTTGGTCTTTTAGCATATGTCCAAAAGTTTTATCAGGAGGGTGAACACCATAACATTTCTAGCCATTATGGTCTGAGAGGCAGTTATTTTCATTTCTATTTCCTTTTCTGCAGTGGCAAAGGCTACATCAACAGACTCTCATTTTTCTCCCACTGTTTTTAGCCATTGGAACATAAATGTGTAAAGTATCATGCAATAATTCACTAGAGAATAAACAGATCAATACACTTGGCTAGTGAAGCCCTGGACCAGTCTGTTCTGACTATTTATTGAACTGCATGGCTACACTAACTCTTTTTCCAAATGACATGACAATAATCTAAATACGCCCACACACGTGTGCCAGCAACTGCAAAGGGGACCACAGGTCACCTGCAGAACTGTGCTGCCAGAAATCAGACAGAATGAAAAATGTGCACTTCGTCCAGGATTTTCAGTGCCATGCAGCTGTACGCAGATGCTTGTAATCCACCAGCAAACCTCAAGTTAGTCTAGACAACAAGCAGGATGAGAGGTCTGGGACTAAGGTATCAAATAGACTGTAAAATCAGAGGCCAGATTCCAAAAATAGACCAGGTTCTGCAAGTAGGCAAATTGAGGGACCATAATGGAGCACTAGATACCCCAGATATTAACAGCATCAGCTGCTGGGAACAATCACAGGCCTACACCTGCCATCAGAGAGGCCTGTGTGCACAAGGAGGTCTGAGCAGCAACTGGAGGATACAAACCATGTGGGCTTGTGTGCCAGCAGCTGAGGAGAGATGGGTTTCGGACCAGCCACTGGTCAGCAGATGTAGAAGGAACCACCTGGTTTGGGTTTTTTGTTTTGTTTTGTTGTTGTTGTTGTTTTTGTTTTGTTGGGGGGTTTTTTCCAGCAACTCCTAACAATTTGTGATATTTAGTTACTTAACTCTTGACCAAAATTAGGTTGTGATATACCCTGATCATCACTAAAAGCAGAAGCTGCTTAGGCTGTTCCTGCCCCTACCCCAACCTCCTTCACACACATGCTTCATCATTTTGGACTGAGTAGTCATCTCTCCACTGGACAGCAAAATGTCACTTGAAAAAGCCTGATCTTGCACCAGTAGTATCCAGACAACAGATTTCACAACTCTAGTATCACGCTGAGGTCTGATGAGGAATTGCAACCATCTCTTTGAGAGAAAACTCGGGGACCTCCACAGTTCAAACACTGGCTGTGAAATTATCCACAACTGTTTTAACAGCCATGTAAAAAGAAATTACCGACTTTAATCACACACTGAAACTTGTGAAGTTTCCTCCTGATACCTTGACTTTAACAATAATTACAGCAAGACCACATTCCTTTAGAGACTACCTACTGTCAGCAAAAGAATTTTTAGGATGGAGAAGTACTTTTATAGCATGTTTTACTGTCTCAGAACTGATTGGATTGGACTGCATCACTGGTGAACCTTCATGACTTTGTTTCATAGGCAGGCATTTTGCCCCATCTACTGGCCCTGCAGATGCATTTTAAGTTCACAGTTCAGTGTGGCTTTTGTTAGCCTTGTTTTATTTGTTTGCTAGTGAAAAACATTTTTTCCCTAATTATCTGTACGGTGGTATACATTTAAGAAAGGGTAGCACAATACCATGTCTTCAAACAATGGGAGCAGAAGATATGCTATTCTAAAATTAAGGGGCATTATACAAATTTAATACTCTCTTCTTTCATGCTATGCTAAGAGGCAACAGTAATTAGGAGTTTCTCCCTTTTGTCATCCTTTAAAGATATTTCTCCCTCAAGATGACAGTTAAGTTCAAAGTCCGTCTTCCAAACAATAAACTCAGCACTTTTAATTTATTTTTTTAAACAGAATAACATTTCCACAGTATGATCTTTTCAGCAGAAAGAAGCTCACTACAGTTAAAATTTGTTGACAACAAATGTTGTAAATTTAAATTTACTTTACTTTATGTAGAGCATGCATTTCATGTTGGCATGAGCCACACTAGTGTAATGCTTAACTAGGCTCACACATATGGTTCTATACACAGCTTGCTACAGGAATTTGTACAGCTCTCGAAGACCTCTGGGTTTGAGGGTCATTTAGTACCAAACTCCAGTAGATTATGCAAAGTGAGGTGAAAACACAGCAAAGGTTACGAAAAGGACTACTGGCAGAGGAGCAGATGGCTAAGGATTAAGGCAGTAGCTCTGCAATACTGGTGGTGGGGATACCAGGTTTCAGTGGTAACTGGGGTTGGAAATCAGAAGGAAAAGTTTTGTGGCAGAAAAAATATCTTAACGTACTGGACTAGAAAGAAAGTCTGAAAACATTAAACAGATACTTTCTTTACAGGGCTTTTAGTTATTGCTAATAATCATTCACCTAAATCTCTAGTGAGACTTGAGATCAGTACCTCTGTTATTTTTGACATGATGTACCTTCCTGAATTAAAATTTGCCTTTGTACTTAGTTCCAGATCTAAAAAACATTTCTACAAGTCCATCTTTCAAAACCAAGCCTTTGAAAGATTCTTGCAAATTTTTATTCCAAGGATAGTTCTCAGTGATAAATGAGAACTAAAATAATTAACAAGCAATAAGTAGCAAGTTTAAAAAAACAAAAGGGAAAAAAGTCCTTAAAAGTAGTTCTTCTCAAGAAAGGTATCTCAAAAGACAGAAGCTAATCAAATAGTTTAATGAGCTATGAAAAGTCCATCAGTGCTGTTACAGGTGAAGTTTGAGGACCCCACAAGAACAGAAGGCTGTGAAGCAAAGTAGCCAAATGCTTATGTATCTGTTCAGTGACTCATGTAGCCTGTTGTTACAATGATTCCAAATGCTGAAAATAACCAAATTGTCCTACAAGAGTAAATATCAGATGGCACTTGCATGCTTGTGAACAGCCCAGTACCCAGGAGCACAACACATTATACAAGGCAAAACTTTAAACTGCTAACCTTTCCAAAAGAAAACAAGCAAAAACTGCACTTTTGACTGCAAAGCAGTAAAAAGCCTATAAATTCTTGAAACAGCAAATATTAAACTGCAAATTTTCACTCAGTGAAAAAAATAAGCCCATTAAGGTTTTGAAGGCATTTACTCAAACACATGCAAATATTGATCATTATAATGATATTAGAATGCTTGTTGTTTTAATAATGTTTTACTACTACAGCATATAACTTACTTTCATTCATTCTGCTGGAGGATATTTGAAGAGTCAATTCAGGTAAAAGAAAATAAATAGCTCAAGAACAAACTAACACCTCTTGAATGAGATGGGAAGAATGCCTGCTTGGTTTTGCAAGACATTATTTTGCTCTTTTCAATTACATAGCTGATGTTTAGTTGGAAGCTTTGTATACAGTAATTCTCTTGGTTTAACAGTATGCCACTGCAGGTAGTAACACAGAAACAGCAACAAGAATCTGAGAACTGCATATTCCAAAACCTATACAGAGCTCACAAGTAACAAAGTATATCTATTGCAACAGCACTTTCCAGTTACTGGAAAACATAGGCCTTGCTTCCTCAGTTCTTCTGCATGGTTATTGCACGATTTCTAGTGCTTAACACAAAACAAGCTGGTGACGAAATAAAAGAGCAAATATTTTACATGCTAATGCAAGCATGTGAAGCTTTTACATAGTTGAAATTCAGGAAAAGCCTCAGGACTTCCACTTCTGGTGACAAAATGAGTATATGTGCAAAAATCAAAAAAGGAAGATTCAATTTACAATTAGATGTGATACCATCTAAATGCTTCAGATCAACATTTGAATTTTGCAATTTTCCTGTACCTAGAGAAACTTCCCTAAATCCCTGCTACTTTTAGCTAGTACAGACAGGAAACAGATGTTTAGAGACAGAGTCATTTGCTTATTTCATTTGAAGTTTCTTTAGATGTACTGATTTCAGCTTTCTGAAATTCTGTTGATATATGCAGATTGCTGAAGGTATGTTTGTTGAATTTATTTTTTTCAAAGGACAAGAAGGAAAGAAATGAAGTGATAGTTCCAATCAGTTAAAACATTTTTGATTAAAGTACAACTTGCTATTCACTTTTTCCCTTTCCACATTTGCATTTCCATGAAAACAACTAATACAAGTCAAATTTAAAACAAAAAAGCTTTAATAGAATGCAGGAAAAATAAGTAATTTATATGAAATCCACAAGTAATGAAGACAACCTAGGAAGAACTAACAGTGATAATATAAACAGAGAAATTGCCTTTTTTGTTATGAAAAGTCTTTTCTACTCCCAGGGCAAACAAATTCACCTACTCAAATCCAGATTATAATTGTAAATATATTAATGATTACAAGCAATGCTTGCTTGTCTTAGCAATTCAGTTTTCACTATTTTTTCACAGCTGCACCTTGAACATCTCTGGTGGCTGACTTGTTGCTGAAACAGAGTTTTCTGAAGTTTTAAAGATTTGCATTTAGAATTATGTGCACTCTGGTTATAAAGAAGCTGACCTAAGGCCCAAAGATTAGACCTACTTAGTAAAAAGGGCTTGTGACTGTTTACAGTTGTACAAGCATCACATTGGTCTACTTACTGAGCACTGAACTTCAGGATTAACAAAAAACCTTAACTCTCCTCATTTCCTCCCATCCGTTCATTTTTCTATCATCCAAACAGCTTTTCTGCTTTGTTTTCTTTTTGTTAATGCTAGCACACAGCTGAACTGTTGAGCTAAGGTTCTCAGATAGCACCCACCTATGCAGAATGCTATTTTTGAAAGGGAGGAAAAAACCCCACAATTCCTAAAACATCGTATCTTGCCTGCCCACTTTAGAGGGGTCTGAAATCCTAAACTATCAGGATACATATACAATAACAATGGGCACCTCAACTATTGTTTGTCAAAGGAAGCAATCTGCTCTATAACTATGAATAGCATCTCTCAGTTTCTTTTACCTTTCTTAAACACAATTTCTTCTTGATTTTACTGTCAGTTACTGAAACCCTCCTAATTGACATGGGAAAATAGGTTAAGTGTCTTTAGATATCCACTAGCTAAAAAGTGGTAAATTCTGATTTTTCTTATTTTGTAGTTTCATTCATTAATTTCCTCCTTTAAGATTTTTACCAGCTCAAATAATTTCCATATAAGCAAGAATTTGCCCAATCTGCTGTATCAAAGGATCATAAATATATGTCTCAACAGTAGCTTTGAAACATCTTGCAGACACAGAACAACCTTACTGAAACCCAGCAGCACTACTGCCATACATCTTGGAGATAAAGAACATTTCACATATTTTGCAACAGTAAATAGCTTGTGAGTTAGGCCTTAAAAAAAAAAAAACCAAACAACCACAACATATAATTTCTCTGGGAATCAAAATCCTAGGGTATTTTTTATGGCTTATTTAGGCAGCAAGTTTGTCTTCTCATTCTATTCTATTCACTGGCAAATTATCAATCACTCAACAGAAACTACTCTACATAAAGAGACCCAGTATTTAGTATATTTTGTAGTTTTTTAATTTCTCTATCTGCTTTTTTAAACAGCCAGCAGAGAGCAATGTCTAAAATGAGAAAACTGGTTTTTAAAGTTGACTAATGCTGACCCCATACACAGATCATGTAGGCAACAAATAGCATGGAGGGATACATTAACAATAGGCTCCAAAAGGAACCTTAGAAGAAAACAGTGTCAAAAGGCATTAAAACTGTATCACAAGGGAAAAAATGAAACACAATTTTGTATCACTCCATTTGTACATTTGTATGATGAGAAGTGATCAAAGAAAATTTTTTTATGCAGTAACTTCATAGCTTGTTCTGAATTAAAGACAGGATGAGAAACCAGGTCTCTGATAAAGAAAAACACTGAAAAAATTTTATAGGAATGTGAAACTTGGATTACTGTTACTACCTTTCCCTCCATTTGTCTTATTTAGGAGGTTTATATAAACTAACCAAACCAGTAGCTAGGAGGTTACTTTAATCTGCCCATCTCAGGTGCATTGTATTGTACTGTCTCAGAGGTTTATTAAGTGTGCTCTGAATCTCTGGAGCAGCTGTAATCAGGTCAGTATTGAAAACATAAAAGCTTGTTAGTCTTCTAGAAATAAGTTAGCTTCACTAAATTTCATGCATTGTGCGTGATAACTAGTGTAAATTTCTTTTTCCCTTCACTACTTCTATAGAAACTATCAAACAGGTGAACTCCTGACAAAGAAATGGTCTTTAAAAAACAGACAAACCTTTTAAGAAAAGGTTAGAAAGTGCTGTCTTTTACAAAACTGACAGATGCCAAGATAAGAGCAAGAAACCTCTGTTCTTGAAACTCTACATTCTGTAGCACCTCTTCTACAGAGTACATTGAACAGGTAGTGTTCAGTGCTGCTTTAGCTGGGGCAGGAATGAAGAACCAGAATAAAAGTTGAAGAGAAGGGATAAATCTCAGCTGAACTGAAAACATACTTAAACAATTCACTGATCTAAGTGGGAGGGGTTTGCTGATTTAGCTCACACAAAGACAGTTAACCTAAATCCCACACACTTCTGTTGCAGGACACAAGTGTGAATGTTTAATCACCACAACTCAGCTGATGGGTGGTATGTCACTATGAATCCAGTTATGTGCTCAAGACACACTAAATGTCACAAAGTGACAACATCATGTCTGTAAATTTAGTGCTTGCTAGTAGACACAGTTCATTGTCATTCAACTAGAGTAAATCAAGGATATAGCAATTGGATCTTTCAATGATATATTTGATCATTTCTCATGAAAAATCTCTGAATTGTTCAGTCTCCTTAAATTAAGTGTTTTGTCTTTTACTCACTGACTGACTGAATCACCTCCAGTCTTGTCTCCTCCATCTGCCTCCTCGTCAGTATCAGAATCAGCTCCAATCTTGCCTAGATATACACAGTTTCAAACATTAAAATCTAGCAAAGTGATAGAATTCATACTACATAATTAGGTTTACTCTTAATTATTAACTCTATTGCAATCAGCAGAAGAGGATTTTTCCCAGTTATAGCAGAAGTTCTACAACTAGACTTAGTCAAAACCAAAACACTTATTTGTGAGTCTTCTGTTAGCTACACATACATTTATACTGGATTACAAAAAATCTGATTAGCTATTCTTAGTACAATACTGTGGGTGCTAAAAATAAAGTACAGAATTAACAGCAAGATACTCTGGAGCACTCAGACTCAAAGAGTTTCACTTCATTGAGAAGACAGCGATATGTTTACAAATAAGTTTAAATATCCCTTAAATACCAAGTGCAAGTTCAAGAAGGCCATGAAAAGCTGGAATGTCATATCCTTAATCAAAGACCATGAACTGTGTGCCTTGGTGGAACCGAGGGATTATGTACGCACTAATATATACTTATTAGTGTGTGTCTGTAAATATACATATATATTTAAGTAGCTAGAAAGAATGCAACTCCGGTTGAGGTAGAGTATTCTCTGGAGTACAGTGGAGTCTAAAAGTTTCATTCATACCTTCAAGTATCTTCAACAGTTTTTTTTCAGATAACAGCTCCAACTGCTCCATGCAAAGTCTTTTGATTTCGTCCATGGAACAGTTCTAAGAAGACAGATAAGACAGACCACAAGCTACTAAAAATTTCTGAGAAGAGAGTAATTATAAATGCAAGGAGTAGTGCAGCTGTAATGAAGAGTTAACTTGGATTATAAAGCCTCTCCCATATTCTGATCT
Source organism: Aleadryas rufinucha (assembly GCA_013397815.1). NCBI lineage: Eukaryota > Metazoa > Chordata > Aves > Passeriformes > Aleadryas > Aleadryas rufinucha. The sequence continues at coordinate 116,144 of VZTH01015276.1, read as the reverse complement.
GTATTGTTGCAACTGCTGTAGAAAACCAGGTGTTTCAGTTTTGACAACTACAAGAAATAGCATATGTGTGGGTTTTGTCTGAAAAATTAAGCAATACACACTATCAGTTACTTGACCTATGGCTTGGAGTTTTTACTGCAGCTGCAACACTAAGCATCAGAAATACCAGACCGTATGTGTGATGCATGAAACAGCAAACAACTGCAGACCTGGTTATTCTCCATCACTTAGGGGAAGCTGGCTTATGTAATTAAGCTTGCAAAGACCAGAAGTAACTGTTGAATCCAAGTTCACAAACTGGAGAAAATAATGCTATTGACAGCACACCAACAGGTGAGTATCACAACACAGAAAATAAAGAGTAAACTGCAGTCCATTTCTCATGCTTGGTACATACCATATATTGCCACAAATTTTATTGGTATTCCAGTCACCTTCACATCTCATACCTCTCGGTGAAACAGAGTGATAATTTCACATTTTCAAATGAGCTATGATACCACGTACAAGTACCAAAATTATGAGGTGCTAAAGAGGTTGTAACACTCACAGTCCTACTGCAAGTTTGGTTCTACTTAATCAGGCAATTTCCCTACAAACTCAGTAATGTCTTTCCTTCCAGTTTCTCAACCTCTTTTTCTTCTGCCAGAGATGCGAAATGGATAAGCCTGTGTGCAATTTACCAGGTGTTTAAAATGAAGAAGTTCTGCCTCATTTATATTAATAATACACCTCATTAAGTTAAAAATTAAAGACAAAAAATTTACAACTACTAACAAACATTACACAGATGACATTTCACCTGCAGCATCTTTATTTTTACTAAGTCCTATTGTTCATAAGACTTAAAAGGCGTACATTCTAAGCCAGTAAAACTCCAGCTTTAGTCCCCAGGAGTTACAGCTTCAGAAGCTGTTTATGAAGAATGGGCTTTATTTTCTTATCTCAGACATTGCTTTAATACCATACAAAGAAAATCAGTTGACACAAACAGAAATCAGTATTTTATTTACAAATCAGCGTATTAATTAGTGAACAACACTACTGAATTTACTCCTCACAATCATGAAAATCCTTTTGCATTTAACTAACCAGTACAGAGGGACAGTCTGAATATAAACCTGAAGTTCAGAAATGGCTGAGCAGTAGCAGAAGGAGTAACCTGGAATAATTATAGCAAATCTTTAAAAAGTCTCACTTCCAGAACCCATGATAGGGAGACTACTTAAGAAAGGTAGTTGACTTCGTAGAAACTTCTTTAGTTGAGAAATATACAGGCAGCTTTTAAAATGTAAATATACTAAGCTTGAGAGAAAAGTATTCTTTGTTATGCAAGCATTCAAGATCACAGTAAGTATATAAATGGTAAATGTACTTCAGTACCTTTAAAGCATCAGGCAGCATCTTCTGTAGTTTCTTCTCTCCTATGACACAGAAACACTGTTGAAGCATTTCTTTTTTGTCCCCAATGTAGAAACTGACAGGTTTGAGTGACACTGTGAGATCTAATCCTCCTTCTTCTATATCACTGGGTTGTTCAGCTTCTTCCACTTTTTCTCCAGCGAGTACATTGCATTTTGTTTCCTAAAACCAAGCAAGGCACATTTTCTAGTGAATTAGAGAAGACAGAAACTTACAGTTTCAACTGTGCTTACAATAATTTTCCCTTCATAAATGTAAAGTACATTTTAATGTGGACTTTTCAGGTTCCAGTGTTTCATATTGCGAGGCAACTGCATTAGAGAGGTTACATTCTTTACCACTGAAAACATTCTTGTGCTACAAAAAATTTTTAAAGCTTCAAGAAGCGAAAAGTACTCATAAATATTAACTGGGAAATATTATCTGCAAATACTTAGCTGGTGCTTACACATGAAAGCATGCTTTAACGCAGAAGAAATCCGTCTGATTTGCTGTGCAATTAAATCATAAAGTTCATCATTTACAGCTACCCTGCTAAGACGGAAATTGGCATACAATTCCCGGTGTGGCAGTCTTCGGAGAATTAAAATGGGCTTCGTATTAGAAAATACATCCTCCATACATCAGTGGATGACCTCTAGAATAAAAAAACTAATTAACAAAAGAAAAAATAAATTTTAAAAAAACCAAACCAGCAGCCAGAAATATATTTTGTCAGCCTCAGAATTCACTTAGGCGTTCATGTCGCAACCATTTTTTGCACACCAACACATCCTTGAGAAGACTCACAATGCCACAAGTATGAGAACCACGACCGGGGCCACCCGAGCTTGTACGCCACATCTCTTACATCTGGAAAACACAGACCGGTGTCCCCGGGATGCGCGCGGGGCGCACCGGGGCTCGGTCCGCTCCCGCCCGTGCCTGTACCGCCCCTCCGGCTGCTCCCTGCAGCCACACCGACCAGAGTGACTGATCCCGGCCCTTCCCGCACCCAGCCCACGGCAGGGACAGCAGCCAGGCCTCTGCCGCCAGGACGCCGCGGGATCGGGACGCGCCCGGGAAGGCAGAGGCGGCGCGGCACCGGCCAGACCCCGCGACTCCACCCGCGCTACCTCCAGGGCACCGTGGCTGGATTCGGTGCTCCGCCGCTTCCTGTCGCTGCCGTCCGGCCCCTGGGCTCCCTCCGGGCAGCAGGAACGCGAGCGGCACCGCTTCTTCTCCTTAGAAGACTTCCTGCCCGGCATGGCCGCGCCGCGCGCACGCCGCGCGCCGCCACACGCGCGCCGCTTCCGGCGGGACACGCGAGCAGCGCCCCCTGCCGGCCCCGCGTTGCGGCCTCCGGCAGGGCCGCACCCGTGGCCTGAGGTGCCCGGTTAACGTACGGGGGGATGCCTTGGGGTTGGCGAGGCCAGAGCAAAACTGCTGCCTCACGTGGGCACGCCAGCCGTGTACACAAATATCGGTGATCTACAGCCTAGAAAGCACGTTTTATGAGGAGCGGCTGAGGGAGCTGGGATTGTTTAGTCTCCAGAAGAGGAGCCTCAGGGGTGTCCCCATCACCCTCCATAACTGTAGTAGGTAGGGGGTCAGTCTCTCCTGCCGTGTCTGCAGCGAGAGGACAAGAGGAAATGGCCTTATTCTGAGGCAGGGGAGGTTCAGATTAGATATTAGAAAAAAAAAAAATCACTGTCAAGCTGGTCAGGCATTGGAATAGGTTGCCCTGATGGTGGAGTCACCATCACTAGAGGTGTTCCAAGAGGTGTCTGGATCTGGTGCTGGTGGTGTGGTTTAATGATTCAGTGGTTACAGTGATAATGCTGGGTGGATGGTTGGACTTGATGATCTTAAAGTTCTCTTCCAACCCTGGTGATTCTGTGATGATTCTATGATTCTATCCTCCATAACTACTCTTTAATCCTGACCTCTTCCTTGAATTTCAACGTTTCAATGGTGCAAGGACCTGCGTACTCCTCCCTTGGCAGCTCTTTGGCATTGCCAATAACTTTAGAACAACAATAACAATAACTTTAATTATTCCATGATACTTAATGAGTACTGGAGAAGTGTGACACTAGTTTTTTCATGGGATGCAATTAGGAATTGCAGCAGAGAAGCCTGTTAAAGGCAGGTGACTGCTCCGTGCAATTCAGTAACACACTGATCAGCTTTCTGCCACCAACAAGATTAGTTAGAGAGGGAACTCAGTCAATTATCCTAAAGAGGATAGTTAGTTGAAAATAGAGACTAGGGTAGAAAAATGTCCATCATTATGCAGAGAGAATTTGTATTAAAAATCTCCTTTTCTGTACAGGGATATGCAATAATTTTCTTCTTTATTTAACACAACTGCGAGTCTGTTCTTCTGTGTCTGCCTTCTTTCCCAGACTCAAACATGTTGCCTTCCAGTTCGTTCATATTTTTTTGGATCTTCAAATGGGAAGTACTGGCCCATTTAGGTAGAGGTCTGCTGAATGCAAGTTGTACAAAGCTAGTGGTGATCAAAAGTGCTGTGGGCAGATGATACATATTGCATAGGCTGACACTGTTTTCAAATGAGTTAGAATTCACTAAGTACCATCAGTTCTTTTTTCAGCAAGCATGAGTCCCTGCAGAGGCAGATAGTATCAGAGTTGATCCTGTTTAGTCAGATTACCTGGATGGGTGGGAATAGATCTTCATATTTATCACCAGCAAATAACAGCCTCAGCATACCCTGAAGGTGGCAGAGGTAATGTAATTAGGAAACATTGAGGAGGGGTCTAAGTTTGGGATGAAAATGGGATCCCTTGAGCAAGGATATAAGGATAATAAGGAAACAAAAAAGTTTAGCAGTGTATGCTTAGGCATGCAAACTGTGTTTTAAATTCATGCAGCATCTACTCACACAATACAGAAGCTAACTAGGCTAACTGTTGATAAAAGGATTTGTAACAATATTGGAATTTATGTGATCACAAGCTTCAAATTCTGCTGTCAAAAAGGGGTAGTTCATACTTGGAACTTTTTTTAATGCATTTTGTACAGACCAACAGTGGTGTGGTCCACATTGCAAATTAATCTTTGCAACTGGAAAGTCTAGAAACAAAATTTCCCACCAAAATTGAAATGTCAGTCTCTACAGTGAATAAGCATCAAAAAACCACTGGAAGAATACGGCATCTGAAAACACCCAGGTACTCTTCAGGCTGTCAACAGTTGCATATGGCATCTTGTTGCCAAGCACTTAATTTCACAGTCTATTCAGTAAACATTTTTAAAAGATGGGAAACATCTACTGTTCCTAGACTTTGGATCTGTTGATAGTTTAAGGAGAAAAAGACAAGAAGGGGTAAGTATATAGTGTAGATCACAGTATATAGTAATGGATCACATTCAGCTAAGAAGCTTAACTAAATATTTTTAAACAAAAAACTTCACACAATTGAAACCAACAGGTTATAACATTTCCTAAAGCATTTGGAGTTGCCTCTGTAGTACTGACCTATGGTATGACAACTCTTGTAGATTATTACAGCGTATTAGATTATAAAAAAGTCACTGCGTCCAATGATTCATGAATGTGTAGTTCAGTGTCCAGTGCTTTTAATGAAATAGGTTTGCAGACTGAAATTAGTCTATTTCTGGCTGTAGCCTGAACACGACTAAGTAATTAACACTGCTTAATTAGGTCCTGATATGAATAAGGTGCATTATAGTAACAGATATTACAGAAACCTCGTGATAGATTATCCCAATTTATGTTATTGTAATCTCCTTTTATCTTGGAAAGTACAGCAGTTGGTGCAGACCTAAGTCAGTTTTGACTCCTCATTTAGTTCCTTAGGGAAGGCATTTGATACTGTGTCCTGAGTTTTGGTCTAAGTAGATCCCAAGTTTTTCCACTGCATAAAACCCAAGGCATGACTAACTACGATGGTTTAATGTGAGATGCTACAGTGTACTGTTTGCTGTTCTTTCTAAAAGCTTCCTTTCTATCTTAGACGCCAAAAGAATTGTCATCTACTGAGAAACCTTGAATTCTTAGCAGAAGACACAACTTCTCTTCAAGGGGCTCTTGAATCTCTCAAACGTACTTCAACTATTCCCCTGATGAATGAAATCAGGAGCCCTTAGCACACAGATCAACTTATTCAAAGTTTACTGCTGTAGATAGTAAGCCAGCTCCCAGTTGCATGTCAGGCACATAATTGTTTTCAATGGCCTCTGGTCTCAAAAGACTGTAGATTGTGGACCTCATGACTGGCACGTTTCCTCAGTATAGATTTAATGTTCTTTCACTGCAAAAGGAACTTCATCCTGCTAATCATCTCTAAGGCATTCTACTTGTGCATACCCTTACATGCATTTGTGTATGTAGGTGCATGCTGACATGAACCTCAATGGAATTTTAAACAGTGCCATTTAAAACAAAAGCAATAGCAAACAATTCCCCACTCCCTGTTTCCTCAGATGATGCTAAATCATGGAAGGGTTGGTATTACAGTACCCTGTGGCAGCAGGTATCTTTCTCTCCAAACAGTCCTGGCCGGCTTTGTTTATCTTGCCTAACACTTAGTGCTGCAGACCCCGGAAGGATTTTTTTGCTATGCCTTATCATTTCTCTGCAAATTTAACTGAACTTTTTATTATCCTTTAATATACCATTTCTTGGGAGTTACCAGAGTACGTTTATTCATAAAAACATTAATTTTTGGTCTGGGAAATTCATAACAATTTTCACGTAAAGAGATAATCTGTAACAGAGCAATCCCACAATAATAAAGCCAAAATATTAAGACAAGTATAATTTCTTAAAATAGCACAGGTACAAACACAGTTGAAGAGCACAACATTAAAAAGCTGAAGCTTCAAGAACAATTGTATAGTAGGCAACCAAAATTCAACAGACAGGCACATTATTTCACAGACATGTTTCCTAAAAGTAGCTTCTTAGATGCATTCCCAGGAAGGGGTTCATCTATTAAGCACTGTAAATAGTGAATAATTTGTTGGACTGCCTCATATATGAACCTTCAACAGATCAAATCAGAAAACCTGTGACTCAGATCATGATCAGGACTGTGAGAGTATTTATCTGGAAATCCATCAAAAGTGTAACTGTACAAGTGTGCAACTAAGGATCTGAGAGACAAAGTTTGCTGGAAGCAGTGTAGTAACTCAGTTCAGGTAGCTGGAGCAAAACAAAATTTAAGAGCTCTTGGTCACAAAATCCTTCACATCTGGCATAGACATCATAGGCAGGTATCATGTGATGTAAAGCTCATGTGCTGAAGTTCGCCCTTTTTTTTCCTCTTTTCCATTCTATTACAGTCTAATGAAAAATGTAACTTAAACATTGACCCTCTTCAGTTAATCTTAATTCTAAACCTAAACGTAACACTTGTAGTCATAGAAAATAACATCCCTTTTGAGGTGAACATCTTAGATCTACTGGAATAAGCTGCAAAGTATTATTTTCCCTTTTCACAGTCACCACAATTATGAAGTTAAAGCTACTTCATAAAACTTAACTTTAAATTTGTGCAGTTTACAATACAGTATTTCAGTTGTAAAGGACCTGACCACTTCTGGACTGACCAAAAGTTAGAGCCTCTTGTCAAGGGCATTGTCCAAATGCCTCTTAAACACTGACACGCAGGGTACACTGACCACCTCTAGGAAGCTTCTTCAAGCTTCTGCTGCTCAATCTCTTCTCTGCACCTAGATTGCTCTCCCACTCTCCAAGATGACCTTTTTTTAATAATCTAGATTTTACAACATAGAGTAAGACACCTGCTATTAACTGGTGGGGTATACCTGTCCTTAAAAATTAAAAAGTCAGTTAAGGCTTTTCTAGAAGTTCATGCCATTTTACAAGCTGCAAGATACAAATTTATGAGTGAAGCACAACATCCATATAGGGGGTAGATATTCTACCCCTCAAAAAGTCATCTCGTCCTAGAGTTAAAAGAGGAAAGAGCCATGAAAGCTACATTTCAAAAGGAAGTGGAGAAAGCTGATAAAAAATTTCCTTACCAGGCTATCTGACAAGGGTTAATATCAACAAATGTTAATTAATAAGCTTGTGAAATGCACTGTAAAGAGATCTCAGGGCCCCTTCTCTGCTGAAAAAACCCACAGTCAAGAACAGACTCATCATGCTGAAACACACAGTGTGATTGGGGTGAGTGTCAGAGTTGACAGTCACTAAGTAACAGCCATTTCCTACCTTTCTGTCTGGATGACCTTTGGGTACTGATATGGTTTGACTTCTTGGTGATCTTTTATCTGAGCAATGTCAGGACTCCTTGCGAAGTTCCTGTGCACTGATCACTTCAGAAAAGCAGTCCAATGACAAACAGTGAAAAAAGTTTTATTTGCTCTGTATCTTGCAACAAGTCAAGTGTAATTAATCCACAGTATTTTCCCAAGTATAGTTTGTCATAAAGTATGAATAAAAGCATCTTTTTTCTGCATACACTGTCTTCTAAGTGCTAAGAAAAATGATTATAACAGACTAAGAACAAACCTACAGCATTCTTTTACTTTAGCTGGTTCCGATACAGTGGCATACTTTTTTATTTGAGAATCAACTCCCAGAGACTTAGCTAATTGCACAGCATTTGTATCATCACTGATTAGCGTCCCAAGAGCCACAAGCAGTCTAAAAATGGCTTCAAGATCTTGAACAACTTCCATAACTGTGCTGATCACTGATAAACATTGAGCTTTGCCCTCAACGTTGTTGACTTTATGTAAACATACAGCGTAGTTCAATGTCAGCGTGGCCAGTGCAATGTGGATGTTCTTATTATTGCCTGATTTTGTTTCTATTGCTTGTGTCATTATTTCATCCCTCTGTTCCATCATGAGCTTCTGGCCTGCATGGCTGACAAAACAATTGCAAAGAGCTCTAAGTGCCAACAGCTGGTTTGCTTGCTTTCCTTTAGGATTCAGAAATTTAAGGAGAAGGATGATAAATTGTACGTGCTCCTTTTCACTGCAGAAGTTTTCATTCACAGTGGGATGCCTGACAGACAATCTAAGAATGTCTAGAGCTGGAAAGACAATATCTAAGAGACAAAACAAAACAAAATTTTAGTATTAATACTGCATTATGTGTAAATTTGTCAGTGAGTTTCTTTCAGACACAGACCTTCTTAGCCCTGCAGCTTTGGGAACTGACAGTAATAGTTTCATGCAGAAATAAAGCATTAATTGTTTGAAATTCATAAAGACAAATATTGACAAATCCATTCTAGTAATACTTCAATTATCATAAAAAACCCCATAATCCTTAATTTAGGATTAACATAGTGCTTTGCAGAAAATCTTAAAATCTTTTCTAAAATCTCTAACTGATAACAGTGAAGGCAAGCACAAGATATGACAACTAATCCAGAAATGTCTTTGAAAGCTGAAAGTTCAGTGACTGAACACCCCTACACAGACAGCATCTCCCTTTGTCCTCATTCCATAACTTACAGTACACTATAGCTACAAAACTGCTTACAGGAAAATAAAACAAAAACGTATGTCCTCAACTGATGAGTTGGAAATCATTGTAATGAAACTGAACTGAAAGCTTGTAGGGTCCCTCCTTTCCCAAATTCTGCATATATTTGGCTCCTTGGATCTACTACTGGTATCCAATGCTTACAACCGAATCAAAGCTGAACCTGCCCAACTGCTTACTGAGGTTTTTCCTGCAGATACGCAGAATCTCTAGAATTAATGCTTTGTACAATACAAAGAGTCTGGAAGGTATGACACTGGCCATCACCAGCTCCTCTTTATGCAAAACACAATTTGATTAAGTGATATTATATAATGAGCATGAATTTTTAATACTAAAATGTTCTTCCTGTTAGTAAATCTTTAACTACGATTTTAAGAAAGCAAATCTTTAACTACGATTATAAGAAAGCAGTTCATTTTAACCATGCTTAGATATTTGTATATGCAAACAAGCGTTCATTTCCAGAATGTGCTGTAACAACCAAAATACATTATTGTGGATAATACATTATTAAATGCAATTATATCACCTACACTTGCATTCTTCCAGAATGTCATTTCACTAATGCAGTTTTCATCATATAGCCTAGCATGAGTAACTTCTTCTCTACCATATTAAATAGGAGCTACTTTTGATTTTTTTCCCCTAATTTATCTCCATAATTTCATCTCTCATTTGGTAATATCTTAGGATCCCAAGTTCACACTTCCTTACTGTATTTCCTAACAAGTCTCACACCTTTTTGAGGATGGCCCTGCTAATGAAATAATCATAACTGATTTTTATATCAAGCTTCTCCTTTATGTTTATTATTGTGCCAACAAAATCTGACAACCAATCACCAAATTTGCTCCTGCAGCTGATTACTGCTGTTAGCACCTTTTAGTCATCTTCTGTTTTCTACTTGGGCTATCAAATCTTTGGGACAGACTCAGTGTAACATAGAGCATGACAAGACTTTTCTTTCATGGTGAAGTACTGATGACATGACACATAAAATAACTGCAAGTATTTACCTTCTGGCCAGTTAACTGCTCTCCATAAAGTCTGAAGTTGCTGTGCTGTAGGTGTTTCAGCAGAGGTGTTGCATGTTGCAGACAGTAACTTTTCTAGGATTATCAAGTCATCTTCGGTAAGCTTATGTTCTTCAGCTGCACTGCCATTAAGTTCCTTTAATTTGCCTGTAATACCAATAGAAGAGGTGCTCCTTTCTGAAAACACAACTTCACAAATCGAGATCTCAAATAAAATGCTACAAAAGCACTTTACAAACAAGTAACAACTATTGCAATTGAGGGTTTTTTGGGGGTCAGATTTTTTTAAACCCTTTTTCCAACTTGACAATTTTCTAATTTTAAGTTTTTAATTATCACAATGATTGCTACTATTAATTCCCCTTTAACAGTGCAACACAAATATTCAGAATTTGTAGAAAAACTTCAGAAAATGCCTACATAGAGACAAAAATGCAGAAAAGAGTCATAAGAACATTAAAGCTTCCATAACTGAAATACAATTCTTATGCTCTTTCTATTATTAGGTAGTAGAAACAATAAAGAAACTGTATGTTCTTAGTGTGATCACAATTTTTGTATTTTTACTTAAGTAATGTGATCATGTTTTGCTTATGACAAGTGCTATATTCAAACTTCAGTGTGATTTAAAAATCCAAGTATTGGATTAATGTAATGGATCTAGCATTAAGGGTAGTTTTTTTTAAAAGCTCAGTTAGTCAAATTACTTCAAAAAAATTTAAAAAAATTCCTTGATATTAAAACACTGACCCAGTATCTGTGTAGGATTGGCCTGGTCAAAGGTGACAGCATCTTTCTTCGGAAAATAAATATTTTCAACTGTAGCTGCAGCTGACTGGTAGGCACCCATTCCTACAGAAAGGCAATACAGAGCATTCAACGGTGTACCAAGGTGTCTGACATAGAATGATGTCCTAGAAGTAACTCTCTATACTGCTGGATATTACTCAGAAAAATATCTTTTGAAAAAAACTGAATGTCTATGCAAATAGTTGTCATTACTTACATTATTCTTACATTCAAGGGTTAAAACTGAAAGCAATACCTTCACAAACTGTTCTCTCCCCATGTAAAAATTTACAAGTTGAAATTATTAACAGCTATTTCTTATTTATGTGAACTAAATACACAGACACTTCTAGCAATGACTACTGTAGTTAAGATATGAAAATAGCAAAGGTCTTTTTAAAAAAAGATCCCTTCTGCCTCTCAAATCTTATATTTTTATTTTTTTCATAATGAAAGTGTTTACGTTATTAGAAGATTTGCAGATATGACCAAGTTATGGCACATGCATTAGTAGCCTGAAATCTCTTTTTTTACAGAGCAATAAAAAGCTTTTATCATTACCTATAATGATTTCTTAAACTCACAGGTGATTTAGTGGCTGATATTGTGTAATGCCCATTAACTATATATATCAGTTTCTCTGATCAATAACATAACTACTAGGAGATCAATAATCCTCTCAAACAGATATATTATCATACATTTTAAAACTTGTGTGCATGATTCCTGCATGTAAAGGAAGGAATCCTTCCTTTTATCCCTATTTATATAAACAATTTCAGAGTATAAGCAGCTTCAATGTGCCCATTATTTTTAAAAAAGTATGAATTTGCATCAATGCAGCATTCATGTCAAAGAAAAAAAAAGAAGCAAGACATCAGTAATGTTTTTCATTGGCAGGCGTTGTCTCTTACCTGTAAATGGATCAACCCCACCCACTGGAGTTACTGCATTTGAAGCTGAACCAGGAACATAGCGACCAGCACCTAACAAAGATGTTAGGTTTAGAAACACCACAACCAGTAAAGAGGTAATGTATACCTGTATTTAGTTACTAGTTTTCAAACAAGACTGTTAAGAGGGATTATTCTGCACTAAAGGAATTACAAAGAAGCGGTCAACACTTCTTTAGGGATTAAATCTATGCCTGTGCAAGGGTATTGGTGATGATGGCATACACAACCTAAGTGAGCCACAGCTGGGAGACACTGTGTCATAGTCTCTGGCACCCACAGGTGCAAAGGGCCTCAGCACAGCAGATGCCTTATCCATGACAAGCTCCAGCAGGAGGGCACACTGCCCACGCCTTGACTCTCTCTGTGCCTGGGCTACGAGTGGTCTCTCCTGTGGGAGGTGCACTCTCTTGCACTGAGGCCTCAGTGAGGCCTTCATCTCCAGAGACCACAGAGCCACAAAAGCCAGGGAAGAGAGACAGGTGGACACAGAAAGACTGTCAATATGGGGAAGACTGAAGGCTGTGAATTCTGGTAACCGCACAAATGCTTCTGCTCTACCTGTAGATCTGCAACTGCAGAACAGGCAGTGAGTGCCCTGGCACTAGTGAGGACAAACACCCAGCAGTGATGCCTAAGAGCCAGCTGAAACTGCACCTCCTGTCCGCAAAAAGGTGAAAACACAAGCACCAGTGATGGGAAGCAGAGTAACTTCCTGCAGGGTAGGGAGGCACCTGCCTATGGATATGGCCTGGTGGCTTAGCAGGTGTGTCTGCTGTGGGCTTGGATTCAGGATGCCACAGAGCCATCGCCCAAGCCTTGCCTGGCCTTCAGACTCTGCTACTCTTCCACATGGCCATCAATGGTTTTGCCAAGGATGCCCTGGAGGATATCAACAGTGATTAGGGAGCTCTGGAATCAAGGATGAAGGGTGCAGGTGGTGTGTCTTTGATACTCTGAGCAAAGCAAAAAATGCTTGAATAGAAATGGACACATCACGCAGGTCAGCAACTCACAGCATGGCTGGTTTTGCAGACAAGCGAGTGACTACAGGACCCTCTCTGAGGAGCAAGAGCTACTAATCAGGGATGGGTAAGTCTGCCAATGCAGAGCTGGAAATGGGAATGTCTTTGCAAACAAGGTTGCTAAACTAGTGAGGACTGTTCAATAGCTATACCACTGAGGATCAGAATCTAAAATATAGGGTGGATGGTACCAATAAAGATCATGTAAAAAAATAAGTAAAAAATGAAAGTATAAAACTACCTCTATGAATATACTTAATCTTGTGTTGTTCATGAATATGAAGTCTGGCAAAACAAAAGGTTTAGGTCCTTACCTTGCTGCTGTAGAGGGCAGAGTGACATGAGGCAGACCCGACAGCAGATGGCTCCCCTCTACTGAACAGATCTGAGTATGCTTTGCCAGTGGCAGAGCCCACCGTACCAGGCTGCTCCACACTACTGCCCCAAACAGAGCACTGCAAGAAACAGCTGTCTGGGGCTAAACACGGAATGCAACAGAACATGACTCAAATGCATATCTTAAGTACTAGCCAGACAGATTACAAAGTTTATGTTACCTGTAAATGGGTCTGCCCCAGGTATTGTACTCAATCCAGATGAAGAGCCCGGAACGTAACGTCCAGCACCTAGTCAAACAGCGAGAAAAGCAATGACTATTAAACACACCTTGATGTTATTAAAATCCAGAGGGGGGTAACAAAGCTGGTGAAAGGTCTGGAGTGCCTATCCTATAAGGAGCAGCTGAGGGTGCTGGGGTTGTTTAGCCTGAAGAGGAGGCTCAGGGGAGACCTTACCACACTCTACAACTCCCTGACAGGAGGGTGTAGCCAGCTGGGGATTGGCCTCTTCTCCCAGGCAACCANATTAAAATCCAGAGGGGGGTAACAAAGCTGGTGAAAGGTCTGGAGTGCCTATCCTATAAGGAGCAGCTGAGGGTGCTGGGGTTGTTTAGCCTGAAGAGGAGGCTCAGGGGAGACCTTACCACACTCTACAACTCCCTGACAGGAGGGTGTAGCCAGCTGGGGATTGGCCTCTTCTCCCAGGCAACCAGTGACAGGAGGAGAGGACACAGTTGCACCAAGGGAGGTTTTGGATGGACACGAGGAGGAATTTCTTCACAGAAAGAGTGATTAGATACTGGAATGGGCTGACCAGGGAGGTGGTGGACACACCACCACTGGAGGTGTTTAGGGGAAGACTGGATGTGTGGCACTTAGTACCATGGTCTAGCTGACATGGTGGTGTTAGTTTAGACTTGACCTCAGAGGTGTTTTCCAACCTAATTAATTCTGTGATAACTGCAGCTCTCAGAGTTACATACGCCTGTATTCTCATTTCCAGGCCCTTGCAAGAAAAAGACTTAGCTCAATTATTTTATTGCTATTTTCTTCCCAAGTTCATCTTTGTGAAACTATTGGTTTGGTTTGTAAATGCGATAACCAGGATGTACCATGATTAACATGGTTTAGCTTATCAGTAATCAACTTGTTCTAGTTCCACTTCCTGCCTGAAAAAGGTCATTTACAGATTTCAATCAGTTTTAATTAATTCTCTGGCTAAATTCCTGTATTTTATTAACTGCTTTAACAGCATCTGGCACTTCTTGTACTAGTATGAAAACTGGACCTTTCTTCCACTGGGGAAAAACAACTAGACTGAAAAGTACAACTGGCTTGACTAGAATTTTGCTGAAGATTTGTCTTCTTCCTTTTTTTTTTTATTTTTCAGAACTACCTGTGCCTTCCCCCTCAAACATTTAAGGATATTAAAGTATCTGTTGTCTTGGGGTGATTTTTATGATAATACAGGTATTTCCCTATCATCTGCTTTAAGCCCAGAAATGGGTCCTGCAGCCTTAAGCTGGGACTGAGGAAAGGCAGGGGGGGAGGAAGCCGGGCGAATTCTTCACCAGTTTGCGTTCAAGGACACACACCTCGTTGCTCGGCTCTGCTTGCAGCAGGAGAGAGTGGATTCCTGCTGCTGGCGAGCTTGTGAGCTGAGGCAAAAAGTTTTCCCAGAATTGCATACCGGCATACCGAAATCCTCCAGTAACTTCTTCTTCTTCCTCCGGAATTCTTCGGCCTAGCTGTGATCTGAGAACCAGATCATCAGACCCTGTGGACCAGCAGGGAGGCTGAAGGGACGCCGCATCCCGGCCTTAGACCTCGGGAGGGGCTGAGCCAGCTACAGAGGGAATCTAAATCCACCAGCTTTCTCTGCATTGAGGAGGTTTAATATTTTAACAGTTATTTATTTTTCCTGCACGCTGCTGGCACTTTTTTATTAAATAAATAGGGTTTTTTTCACTTTCCTTCCAGAAATTCCTTTCGTATCAGTGGGGGAGGGAGTGCTGAAAACCTGTCTTTGTGGGAGACGTTCCTTCCAGAGCGTTTTCCTCCTAAATTTGTCTCAAACCAAGACATCTGTACAAGATGTTCAAGAGCTGCAACACTGAAGTCTGCCTGGGCAGACAATTCTATGAGGTTCAACAAGGCCAAGTGCTGAGTCCTGCCCTTGGGTCACAACAACCCCATGCACAGCTACAGGCTGGGGGCAGAGTGGCTGGAAAGCTGCCTGGCAGAAAACGACCTGGCAGTGCTGATCAACACTTGCCTGACCATGAGTCAGGAAATGTGCCCAGGTGGCCAAGAAGGACAATGGTATCTTGGCTTTTACCCCAACAGGACCAGGGGAGGTCCCTCTGTACTCAGCCATGGTGAGGCCACACCTCAAATCCTGTGATCAGTCCTGGGCCCCTCACGACAAAGAACACATTGAAGTGCTGGAGCAAGTCCAGAGAAGAGCAACACAACTGGCGAAGGGTCTGGAGCACAGATCTTATGACAAGCAGCTGAAGGAACTGGGGGTGTTTAAGTTCCTGAAAGAAGCTGCAGATGGACCTTACTGCTCTCTACAACTATCTGAAAGGTATCGAGGTGGGGGTCAGTCTCTTCTCCCAGTAGCAAGTGATAGGATGAGAAGAAATAGTCTCAAGCTGCACCAGGGGAGGCTTAGATTAGATATTATAAAAAAATTCTATACTGGAAAGGTGGTCAGGCATTGGAATAGGCTGCCCAGGGAAGTGGCTGAATCATCATCCCTGGAAGTATCCAAAAAACTGTGTGGGGGATATGACTTAGGGGTGAACATGAAAGTGGTTGGTTAATGGCTGAACTCAATATTCTTAGAGCTCTTTTCCAATTTTAATGATTCTGTGATAGTGAGGTGGATCGAAAACTGACTGAACAACCATGACCAGAGGATGGTGATCAGTGGAACAACATCTGTTGGAAGCCAGCCACTGGTGGTGTACCCCAGGGGTCAGTACTGCATCCAGTCCTGGTCCACATCTTTGCTAATGATGGTGTGGAACATCAAAGTGCATCCTCAGCAAGTGTGCTGAAGACACAAAATTGGGAGGAGTATCTAATGCCATCATTTAAGTCTAAAATACTTACCTGTAAATGGATCTGAAAATTGATTACTTGTACTCAACAGTGTTTGCCCCTTAGTGTTGTCCATAATAAACTTGGCCACCTGATCCAGAAACATAGGATTTAGATCATTCTTTTGCAGGAAGTTGTATGCAGTCAGCCAAGGATCATCAGTGATGTTATATGGCAGTTTGTAGGAAGGCCCATTTTCATTTACATCAATGGTGAAAACATAGTCATATTCCTTTAAGCACAATAAAAATAAAGACAAATTAGAAGTCTTCCAGCACTTTTTACATAAAGATGTTTTAAATGCAGTCTAACAGTGGCTCAGACCTAAGCCTAAAAACTTAAAAACATTGCTACTTATAGAACATAACATTAATACTCTCCTGAGAGACTGTAAGTAAACATTTGCTGATTTAGGGTAAACACTAAACATTACTTAGCAACAGCCAAAACATCAGTGTGTTATAACACTGTTGTTATACTATATCCAAAACACACAGCACTGTACCAGCTGCTAAGAAAAATACAAACTCTGTCCCAGCCAAAACCATGACCTGTATTTTGCAGAATTCTCTGCTCAAGAAGAGCAGAGTAAAACAACATATCATGATCACATGTGTACAGATATATTACAAAATAAAGATGTATCAGGTCCCTCTCATGGACACCTCTGGCTCCCTAAAAAGCCATAGAGCAGTCAGATGTCTCAAGAAATTTCAGTCTTAAAAGCACACTTCTAATGCTAGCAACCGATGATTTCCTAATGTTTCTTTAAAATCTGTGACAGTGAAAATCAGCATCTCAGAGGCATTTCTTTCTCAGAGGCATGCGCAGAGGAATGGACCCTGACAGGGTTTTCCGTGTATATTTCAATAAAGGAAACATTTTTCTGCTCATCTGTCTTTAGGTCAGCTTACCTGTCTTTAGGTTCAATAGTTACTATAGAGAAGGGGTACACAATGCCTGGTACCTAATATTTCAGGTAAGCCTTGCATCATAAATTATAAAGTTCATTTCCTTTGGGAAGGATATTAGAACTAACTTCTTAAGGTATTAACAATAAATACAACAGAACTTGACAATTCCTCTACTAATAGTTTACATTTCTCCAAAATAATTTGTGTCCATTGGCTTGCTCATTTTACAAAATGTGTTTTGTAAGTAAGAAAGTAAATTGTACTTACTTATACTTCTATCTCTGAGATCAAAGGTAACAAAAAAGTACAAACAAATACCTATTTCTAAATTATACTTTATCTGAACAAAGACTAGTTACTTAGGAAAGAATGAAGCAAATTAAAGTTTGCATATACCTTTCCTTCAAATAAAACTTTTCCAGATGTTTGTTGTGTGGCTCCAGAAGAACCAACAACATCGCCAATCTTTATCCATCTTCCTTCACTAACACTCCATTGATATGCTTCTACTTTCCCATTATCTTTAATAAGCCGTGTCTGTCCATCTCTTGTTCCTGCAGACAGGAGTTCGAACAATATCAAGGATGTAATTTACTTTAGGAGAGAAGAATATTCAAATGGTGTTCAGCATTAAAAATGAAAAAAATAGTTCAACAACACTTGAAGTCACAGCACAGGAATTAAGTAGATACGTGTCATGGCTTAACCCAAGATGGCAACTAAGCACCACTCAGACACACTCAGTGCCCCTGTGGTTGGGATGCAGGAAAGAATCAGATGAATAGAAATGAAAAGTTTGGGGATTGAGATACAGTTAAAAAGATAAATCAAAAACCACATGCACAAGCAAAGCAAAACAAGGAATTCATACACCACTTCCCACAGCCAGGTAGGTGTTCAGCTGTCTCCAAAGGAGCAGGGTTCCATCAAGCTCAACAGCTCCTTGGAAAGACAAACGCCAACAATCCAAACATACCCCCCCTTCCTTTTTCTTCCCCCTAGTCTATATGCTGAGCATAATGCCATATGGTATGGGATATCCCTTGGGTCAGTTGTGGTCAGCTGTCCCAGCTGCCTCCCCTCCCAGACCCTTGTGTACCCCCAGCCTCCTCGCTGGTGGGGTGGGTGAGCAGCAGCAAAGGCCTCGGCTCTGTGTAAGCCCTGCTCAGCAATAACAAAAACATTCCGGTGTTATCAACCCTGTTTCCAGCACAAATCCAAAACCCAGCCTCATAATAGCTACTGTGGAGAAAATAAACTCTATTCCAGCAAAAAACAGACACAATACTACATCTCACAACAAGAATAACAGTGATCTTAATGAGCATTTTACAATTACAGTAACGGTATCTGACAGCAGACTAAGTGGGCAAACCAATAATTAGGTAAAGTACTTCAGAAGTTGATCACCTTCCCAGTGAGATGACAACTAAGAAAGGTGATATTCTCCCATAGTCTAACAAGATGCAAAGTTTCATATGGATATAAGATCTATGCCACTTCCTGATCATAGCCAGGGGCTGAAGTCACTGGTTACTTCACCTTGGGAAAAAGTATTTGTCTGTTTAAGAATAATGTTTACTACTGCTTCTGCTGCATTTTCAAGAACCTCTCAAGTACCTAGAAAGCGTGAATTGAGCCCATCAAGACTATCTTTCAAGCCAAAAGCTAAAGCAGAAAATTTGCATCTACCACTTTCATTAGGAAAAAAAATTGCACATTCAGTACTCCTTTTGCAAATTACCTGTTTCACATACTCTCGGTACACCTGACAGAACAGATCAAAAACATCTCAAACACACTGTAGCATCAATTCCACTTTTTTCTAAATTATCTCATAAGAGAATAAAAAAACCCTAAAAACCAAAAAACCTAGACTCTTGCTTCCAAAAGAATCACTGAAAGGATAGTAGAGCAAAATTTAGCTGTTTCCTTCACTAACCCTATTGAAAGGAATTAAAGCCTTAAGTCTGGAAACTATCAAAAGTTTCAATACCTCAAACTAAGATTTGGAGGCACCTCTAACATGACAGAAGTACAATAATTTACCAGGATCCTTAAGGTGTTCTCTCCCCGGAAGGTCATCAGCATTGATATCTCCTAAATCACCAGTTTTAGGATCAATGGATGCTTGGGCAAGCTCATTTTCAAAAGCTTGAATCTCCTCAGCACTTGCTGTACGTTCCAAGGACTCTGTAAAAACCCTTATAATTCCATCACTGAATGGAGAGAAAACGTTGAAACAGAAATACTATTTTAAATATCACAATGACTGCATAAATTCTAATGGTGACTTCTACGTCGCAAGAAACCATCACTATTTCTAACTACCCCTCCCAATTATTGTTATGAAAGTAATTCAACTCTCATACTAAAACCAAACAGAAGGAATCAAGGAGGTAACCCTGTCTTCAGTATAATTTTAAAATCAAGATACAATATGCCTATCAAAAGGGTTCTTTATCCTGTGCTTGCTAAATTTATTCTCAAGTCTATTCATGGTTAACCACATTTACAAAGAATGTGCTCTACCTCTGTGAATGACATAAAAAACCTACTTTTTGGATGAAGTGTAGCACATGTTTAAATTTAACACACCCACACTTTGATAGCTGTATTTTTATGTATAAATGAAACTGACATCTAAAGTGATGCTGGCAATTTTTTCAAGGATTGTCAGATTTGGATCTACAAATATATTGAAAGTAAAACTTGGATACCTTGCACCAACCACGATGTCACCATTATCTAACACACAGCAGCACCATACAGACTGAGCTGGGAGTCTGATTGTTTGAGCACATTCCCCTTGTTTCCAGATTCTAAGAGATCTATCCTCTCCAGTAGTTACAAAATCTGAAAATAAAAAGATAGAAAAAACTTTTGAAGTATATTATTTAGCACACGGTGATACTAGATGCCATTCTGCACCTGGGTATCTAAAATCATAACAGTAAAAGAACCTTTCTGCAATTTAGTACTGCTCTCAATTACAAGTAGAGAGCAAAAATAAAGCCACTGTTCATTTGTCTTCTCAAAAAAACCAAAGTGCATAAATTGCAGACTAAGCAGCCAGACAGTGAATGAAACTGTGCCCAAGACGAAGAAAGATCCCTTCCTTCTTTCAAGGCCTTAAATAATTTTGTAATCATCACTGTTTCATCTTGCACTATACTTGCACACTTTCACATTTGTTTTAAACTGAGTTTCGGAAGATAGGCCTGCTTTTTCAGAAAACATGCATAAAGCACTTTCAAAAGTCTACAAACTCCTCAGTGAGGAGTTTTAAGGCATAGGAAGTCTACAATATATGCATCAACTCATATACATGCACTTTACCTGTTGAACAAATGCACAAGTACATACACCACACAAAGGTCACTGACTTGGAATTTCTTCTGCAACTGGCTCAACAGTTAGTTCTCGACCTCTAAACTCTAACTCCGAAAACAAATGTAATTAAGCCTCATATATAAAATTCTTAACCTAAACTACATATAATGCACGTTGTGGAAGTATCTAAATTTACATTATTTCAAACTACCATGCCACACATTACTATTTTACTACTCTGCAACAGCGCTGAAATACAGGTGCTTACTGCTTCATCTAAGTTTTACTTAAGCCTTCAATTAGCCCTAACCCAGGACCTTTTATCTCACATACTGCCAGAGCAATTCTGACTGTGGTGCAATCTGGAGTCAACCACAGTATCTTTTTTTATCTACTTACACTAGGTGTAAGAAACAAATTAAATGCTACCTGAGTTCTTTAGATGTGGCAGTGCCACAGAACATCAGAATACAGACCCTGCCATTTCATTTTGAAAAATGTTGTGTAACAATCAAAAAGGAATCCTACCTTTACATCGAGGGAAGACAGAGATGCTGTATATATAATTTGTATGTCCATAATACACCTGCAGGCACTCGCCAGAGATCTGCCATCTTCGAACACTAGCATCATTAGCACAGGAAAGGAACTCCATCTCACTGAGAATGGCTAAACCTCTCACACAATCTTCATGTCCTTTACAAAAGGAAGAAAAAATTTTAATGCGGTTCTTGTCTCCTTTAGCAGCAGTATACCACTTCTATATAGCTCACATCTAAATCCAGGCAACAAATCTTTGTGGAAGCAGTTAGAAAAAAAAATTAATTGCTCACAATTCTCTGAAAAAAATGTTATTTTTTTAAAAGTCATGTGGCTTCTGGGCATACAACTACTTTAGGACTTTAAAAGTCCTGCCTAAATATTGTTCAGTTTATCCGTGCTTTTGTAAGATTTTAATATTTTTTCTCTTTTGACAAGAACAGATCACACTGGTGAAATTATCAACTGCAGCAACATTTACCAGTGAATGTTCTTTCACATCTGCCTGCCTTCCACAGTTTTATAGTTTTGTCAGCTGAACCAGTCAACATTAATCCTTGTTCAGGAAGAATCTTCACTGCCCATATTGCAGCTGTGTGACCCTGCAAAAAATCCGACATTGTTAAGACTTGTCAGAACCAAATTCAGGGTACTTATTTCATATCCATGTAGAGGAACTTCCTACCTGTAATGTCATCATACATCTGTCATTCAACCAGACTTTTGCTGTTGTATCCCATGATCCACTTAATAATGTGCCAAATTTCCCAGATGAAAGGCTGCAAACTGGAATGAACATTCAAGTCAGAACTGACAAGTACTCTGGACTGCCACAAATCTTATGCCAGCAATTTCAAGAGATTAATTTAAGGGGATTTATTTGGTACTAGTAGCATATTTAGTGTTGAGGGGTCTAGAGAAAAATTAAGTGAACTGTAGTTGCACTGCAACCTAGAAAAAAGCTGCTTAAAATTCTCTTAATTTTAAGTTAAAAACTTTGGAATGTTTTTGCCATTCATATTTTTAAATTTCTCTTAGTCACAGATCTCTTCTCTCAGTCTAGAATATGATGACAAACAGGTGAGACAACTAGTGAAGACACACAATTAATTCAAAGGTGTACTTTTTAAGAGAAGAAAATGTTTATCAATAGGTATTAATTTATGTCTTCAAGAAATTATTTCATACAAAAAATACTTAGCTCACCTTCTTGGAAGGCAAAATACTACCACCAAAAAACTGTGGTGACATTCAAAGATTTAGTAAAAAGACAATCTGCAAATGCTCCAGTAACATAGTGTAAAGCTATGTATTTAAAGCACCAATTAATATTAAATACCCATCTAAGTAACGAAATGGGCAGAGGAATTTTATTTAGGAAGCTGACTTTTTCTACTTGTATCATCTTTGACAAAAAAATTAAGCTTAATATATGAAGAACTGAACTGCTTGATAAAAATGCAACTCTTGACAAAAGGGTATCATTCTGTGAATTGCCAGGAATTCAGAGAGACAGCAAAAGTTCAAACATTCATCAGAATACAAGTTCTTGCAACGAATGGCCACTGCATGAATTAAGATTATAAAATCCTATTTGCAGAGACCATAGTTAAACAGTTTGCTACATTACATACTAAATAAATCAAAATTGAGTTTTATAAATTCAACTTAATTTCCTCTCTAATAAATCACGTTTTACGTAAAAAAATCCAACATACAATTACTACATACCTGTGTTTTTATGACCCTTAAGGACGTAAAGAGGAGCTGGGTTGTCAACTGTGAAAATGCAAATATTATGATCATTGCCACCAGTTGCAATCAGCCCACGAGGATAGAGGTCACTTGGAGGTATGATGCACACACAAGATACAAAATTTGAGTGGCCACTCATACAGTGCATCTCAGTAAAACCCCTGTTAAGACTTAAACATATGTGATAATCAGTTCAGAATCATGACACAAACAGTACTTTATTTGAGTAAATTACAATTCTTGAATTAATAACTATGCTTGCCTTGTGCTAAATAAATACTACGGATGACCTAGAAAGAATGAAAAATTTAAGACAAAAATTACATCCCAGAATTCCTCCCCAGTACACAAAACTTAAAGCTTTCCACTTAATTTTCAATGCAATGATAGGCCTGGAAGAACTTTGTTTTTCCTTGTTCATTGGCAAACACTATGCCAAATTTGATCAGAAATAGCTACAGTTTGTCTTTATGGCATCTTTTTCTGTCTGAAAACTCAATTGTATATCCAAGTATACGCTGAAGTAAGAGCACAAAAATGAAGTTTACTGCCTGCCAAATGTATTCGGCTCTTCCTTAGGAGCATTGTAGCGGAACAACAGTTAAACAGATTATAAATTACTTGAGCAGCACCCTCATTTCTTCACCCTGAGTCAACCTCAATAGTTACTGCACTAACTGGAAAAAGCTACTTATTCCCATAGAATAAACATGCAGGCTGTGGTTCTGTGTGCTTGTTTTCATGTGTTTGTTCCCTCACCCTCAAAAACCACAACCTGTTATATGATATCATACTGTTATCCTTCATACCCTCATGCTTGCCAAGCTTGAAATATGTAAGCTATACTCTTCTAAATACTAAAACATCTTCTCCCCTTAAAGTACACAGAACAAATGAAGGCAACATCTCTTCTTGGAAAAGCTAAACCAAAGCAGCATACTGCAGTGCGCTCACCCACTGAACCCTGACTACTGTAGTCCTTGGGCCTTCAAAGCAGAGAAGGATAATCAATATCAACATTATGACTCCAAATAAGTTACTCATGTCTTCCTGCTCACAGAGTTCTCAAAAATATGGGTTAGAATTAGAACTCCTTTCCTGCTGCAAATTTCTGTGCAATTTAACAAGTGTTTTCCCTTGTGACGAAAGATTTAATAAGACCCACTTCATGAAATTATTTTTTCTTCATCTCAATTACAGAGTTACAGAGATCAATACAAAGACACATGTAAGCACTCAGCAAATTTGCCAATTACTTCTATTTCATGTGAAGGCAATGGAAAGAGTATTCATGCCTAGCAACTTCAGAATACAGTTCACAATACAAAACTATAGTCAGGGGAGGAGATACATCCTGTGGCTTCCAGCAATACCCTGCATCTCCACCATTGCTTAGCACTACTGCTTTTGGTCAGGATAATATGCTGAAAAATTCACTTTGTGAATTTAACTAGACAAATTCAGTAGGAGACAACCCTGTGCAACATAAATATCAGAAAAATTAATGTTAGGGTATTTTTTCCTTTTTCAATGTCTTTGTGTATTTAGTTTTCTGTACAGTTTTTTGTTCACTTCCCATTTTATGTTTAAAGAAGCTTGCTTAACAAGGGCAAGAAAAGATGGGGTTTTTTAAAACACTCAAAGCACACTGCCTCACTGTCAAAATCGCAGCAGTGTTATTTAGCAGGATTACTGTGGCACTGAATAACATGAGATGGAAACAACACTATTAATATGAGCTAGAAAAGAGAATGCCTAGAACTACTGGCATTGTTAGCATCTCCAAAGCGCTCTACAACATCGATGTACGGCTAACTGCTTAAAAACATACAACTTTCTCCAAAAGCAGGCATGCAGGAGTTGGGCCCGCACAGCATGGAAAAGAGAAAGTTGCATGGAGACCTCATAGCAATCTTCCAGTATCTAAAGAGGCCTAGAGGGAAGCTGGAGAGAGACTGTTTCTCATGGACTGTAGTGACAGGACAAGAAGTAATGGGCACAAATTGAAAGAGGGAAAACTTAGGTTAGACTTTAGGAAGAAATTTTTCACTGTGAGGCTGATGAGGCACAATAACAAGTTCCACAGAGAAGTTGTGGATACCCCATGCTAGGAAGTGCTCAAGGCCGGGATGGATAGGGCTCTGAGCAAATTATTCTGGTGAAAGTTGTCCCTATCCATGGCTGAGGGACTAGGACTAGATGATCCTGAAGGTCCCTTCCAAACCCTTAACATGATTCCATGCAAGTGACAATGCCAATCACGAACGCCTCCTGAGAACTGGCTCCCACCGCCCGCCACCTCGCCCGGCCCCGCCGATTCTGCCGTCAGCCCCTGAGGAGGACTCGGCTGCGGACACGAACTCGGCGAGGCACGGGCGGAGTCCCTGCAGCGACACCTCCGCGCTCTCCCTCCTGCGAAGCGCCGGCCGGAGCGCCTGGCCCGGCCCGGCCCGCCCAGAGCCGCGGCCCAGCACTCACCCGTCAGGAGCCCAGAGCCGCGCGGTTCTGTCTCGCGAGACGGACACGAAGCTGCCCTCTGGAAACAGGCCGCGGGTGAGGCCCCGCACGTCCTGCCCGTGCCCCAGCAGGGAGCAGCGCAGCCGGAACGTGCTGCCCTCACCCGCCATGGCGGCAGCGCCGACCTGACACAGCACCGGCCGCGCCGCCACGGGAAGCCGCGCCGGAAGTGCCGTCATGGGACGCACCGCCCAGCCAACGAGAGACTTCTTATCCCGGCAGGCACCGTGCTTCACGCAGGTCGTCGTGCCGCCGTTCTTCTCTCGCGAAGCCCTCTGGGAGTCGTAGTCTGCAGTAGGCGGGGCAGTCTGGAGCGAGATTTGTGGCCATCGCGATATCCATGCGAGTGGTTGCCGCGATACGGCGGTGCTGCCCGGGGGTTACGGCTGCCGAGGGGCGCGGTGAGGGGACGGGGTGCGCCGGGCGGTCGGGGCGCTGGCTCTGCGCTGCTCTGCGGATGGGACGGGCTCCTTGGGGGGTGGCGAGAGCCGCTGGAGTTTGTCAGGGATAGCGCAGTTTGGGATCGCTGTAGTGATGGGTGATGGCTTACGGACCGTTTGTAGATAACCCGAATGAGTGTTTGCAGCAGTTGCTCGCTTCCAGTTTGTTTCATTAAAGATTTGCATTCAGATACTGAAACAATAAATGCCACAAGAATAAGCTGAGGGCTCACTAAGCACTGAAAAGAGACTGCTGCCCCAGCTTACTCATGGGCGTTACGTGGTCCTTCTGAGCCCTGCCGCTGTCTTGTACCATCCTGTAAGGAAGGGCTTTGCAGATAATAAGAAACCAAAAATAACTCCTCTCAACCTGTTTTAATGAGAGTTATACTTTAAACAGTCGGTTTCTCATAGTTGAAGGATCTTCTGTAAATCAAAGGATGATTTCTCTTCTTGCCAGAGAGAAGTTAAAAAGCAAACGAATATGGCCAGCAGTAACAGACCTCCCATAGCTCGTTCTTCAAGAGCAGGAATAGGGCTGACCTCTTCATCAAGGCCTGCCTCTTCATCAAGGACTCCGTCAGCAGGCAGAATAGGAACAGCGGTATGTTAGAAATATTGTCATTAATTTTGATATGTTTCTATTTTTGTCCTCTTTTTTGCTAATTTTTTTTTTTTTTAGTACCATGACTGGAGTGAGGAGAAGTTCTTTTTTAGGAAGAATTTAAGATTTCAGTTTTGTATAAAGTTTTGCTAACATTGACTGGAGGGGTTCAGGGAAGTCCATCATCCAGAGTTCACGTGGGAGACCTGAATAGCATTTATGTTGCAGATAGATGGAACAATGAACAGCTGCTCAAAGATAATCCCTTACCTTCTACAGCAGATGTTCAACTGAAGCTTTCCTTTCCTGAAGAGATGTAAATGCTAAAAGATTCTTACAGAAAGAGCATAGAGACTAACTGAAGTTTTTAATTGCTTTGGCACTTGGTTAAGGATAATAAAGTAATAATTCAGATTCGGTAGATTTTTCTTTTTTCTTTTTTTTTTTAAATAGATGCCTCCTAGTACAGCAAGACCCGGTTCTCGTAGTGGTTCTTTGACTCCTGGAGGAGTCTTATCATCTCATATTAAAGTTGCAGACCGTCCAGTGACTCAACAGGGATTAAGTGGAATAAAAACTGCAATGAAAGGTATTTTATACTGAAAATAGCCATCAAGTTGACTGCAAACATTTTGAGAGAATATTTAGGTTTTTTAAGGAAAGCTTTTCATCACTGTATAAATTGCAGATTGAAGAGCTGTGATTAAAAAGAGCAGCAAAAAGAAAGACAAAATTAAAATGTTCCTTTTATTGTCATTGCTCTTGGCAGCCAAAGAAGATAAACATTTTTCTGTAACTGAGCTGTCTTTAAAAATAATTCAAAAGAATAGAACAAGATTATTGTGTCTTCTTCCATCACTGCAGAATAATTAAAACACTCTATTATGTAGGAACTATTCATATATTTGTGTTAGTAATGTTTATCTTCACAGCAGTCTGAAAATGTCTTCTTTTTTTATGAGATAATATCTATTTAAGAACACTAGATTATATTAGTTGTAATTTTTTTTGACTGTAAATTTTGCAGATTGTTTTCCTAATTTACAGTTCATCTAAATTAGAGGTTTCTTTAACAAAATATCATATTGCTCTCTTTTATCAGGTCCTCAGAGACAGATAATGGATAAAACATACTACCTTGGTGTGCTGAGGTACGTCTTAACAGCACATTTAATGGTCTGTTCCCTTTCAGACACAGAGTTGAAGCTTGACTATAGCGTGCAGTAGGTGGTGTTCACTTATAATGAACTGTTATAAGAGTGCTGGTGTAAGAGTGAAGATTATTTTGTATATAGATATTCTGGAGGAAGAAAGGAAGTAGATTCCCTTGAGGTTTTGTTGTTAGGCTTGCTAAGTTAAATGCTCTCTTACACCATTAATGAGGGGAGGGTCAGTGATTCTGAGCTTTCACCTCTAATGTTTGTTGGGTCTGATAGCTGCATTTGTAAGAAGTAGCATTGGAAAGTAAACAGTTTTTATTGTACATTTCAGGTGCCTTATTTGGATTATACATTCAGCTAGCAAGGACAAATGCAGGACCTTGTGCAAACTATTGCATGCAGGATTTTATCAGTTGATCATGTTACAGTTTTGAATAATTAGTCCTAAAAGATGTCATTTTAAATATGGATGATACCCACATTCTGTGATATTATACTGTGGTTTTTTTCTGTCCACATCTGTTTTAGCAGGAGAGACAAAAAGCTAATTAAAACATTTTATTTCGTACCAAGGTTTTCCAGCAGCTACTTAGGACTTTATCTGATACAAGCGTTTTGCTTTTTTCCACACTTACATCTTCTTAGAAATGCTGAGTTAAAACAAAGTGCAGTGTGAGAGATACTAATTTCAAATCACCTATCGTAAAATATATTTTCTGTTCTAGGTGTGCTTTAATTGTACATCCAAATGTTAATGATTTCTTTTTTGTTAATTTTTTTCAGAAGTAAAACGAATGAACTTACAACAGAAATTAACAAACTGCAGGAAGAAGTAGAAGTGTACAAGCAAGAGAAATCTGTCTATTTGTCCTATGAAAAACGGTGAGATGTATTGCAGCTAATGCAGTGCTAACTTTCTAAGTCACAAGACTGTTTTCAAGTATGGGGCAGGCTTCAAGGAATCAATGAATAATTGTTTTTTTCATGATTTTATTTTTGCATATACAAATCTTACCATTTTAAGTTTGACTTTTTGTTTCGTGTTTAGGGCAGAGGCTTTAGCTGGTGAAATCAAAGATTTTCAAGGTCAACTAGCAGACTACAACATGGTATGCTGCTGTTAAATTTTGATACTGAATGCACTCCCATTTATTCTCTTACTTACTTTGTACTGCTTTTGCTTTATTGGGAATCTTTTTTTTTTTACATTTCTATGTAAAAATGTACTGGTTAATACTGCCTTTATTCAGTTATTGGAGAGGAAAGAGATGGAAACAGGAAAACAAAAAGTGTACTATACATTAGGAGAAGCATCTGCATATGGATTTAAGAAATTGGTGCTGTGTAATATTTCAGTGCTTAGAACAGCTACATATAATGATGATTATTTCTGAAAATGACGTGTAATCTATTCAGATTCCTAAATCATGTTTTTTCCATTTGCAGTAACTGGAATTTGCTATGTTTTCGTGAACCCCTTGTCTGATTTTTTTTTTTTTTTAAAAAAGGAGAACAGTAACAGGTTGGAATTCTGTCTTGTTTCAGGTTGTGGATATACTTAACACCAGTACAGATATGGCAGAAGTGATCCGTGATTACAATATGGTAAGAATTAGGATATTTGCTATGCTTTAACAGTAAAATAGTGTGTTACTTTCTTGGTGCTTTGAATGTCTGACGTATCTAAAAAGCATAGCACTGACTTAAAACTTAGCCATTTTTTTCCAGTTAAATTATTCATAATGTTGGCAACATGTTAGCAGTAAGACAATTGCCTGAAGTGTTGTGTTAACAGCCCCATGATAGCTTTCTGTGATTTAAATTTGAGAGGGGTGTTACCCCAACCCAAATTAGGAGTGTTAAAATATCTTTTATATTTTTTGGGAGCACAGAACACTAGTCTTAGGAGAGGCAGGTTTAAGTAGACTGCACTGCCTTGTAAAGCTGCTTGGTCTTCTATACATTAAGTTCTCTTTTGTCTTCAGCCTTTTAAGTGTCTCCTGTGTAAAAAACAGTAAATAGGTTTCTGACATAGCCACCACAAAATCAAAGAGTTTTGTTCTTCCTTTGCTTTGCTTCTTTATTTTCTAATGCATACTCTTGAGTGTTAAGGTGTGAATGGCATTATGCATATTTTATTTCTTATGGTCAATTTGTCCATAAACAAAAAAAAAAAAAACAATTTCAGTAAAGGTTGTTTTGGTAACTTGAAAAATTACCTGAATATTTCTTGGTCCAAACAACTTTTTTTTCTATACATTTGATTGAATCATAAGATACAATGTCTGTGTCATAAAGAGAAGAATGCCTTTCATCCTGTCTGTGTAGTTTTAAACAGTATTTTACTAAGTGTTTCAGGAGTAGATCCCAGAGTAATAGTAAGTGAATCAGTTTCTCTGGAAGTATTTAAAAGATGTGTATGTGTTGTATTTAGGGATGTGGTTTAATGGTGGACTTGTCAGTGCTGAGTTAAGTGTTGGACTTGATGATCTTAGAGGTGTTTTCCAACCTATATGAGTCCATGATTTCTTACAAACTTGATTGTGTTCCAATTTTTTTTTTTTTTTAAGTTAAAGGTTCAGAATGACCGAGATGCTCAGAGTATGGATAAAATTTTCACAGAAAGACAAGCGTAAGTACATTAAGTGTATGTTTTTCATCTTTGAATAACTGAATTTCTCATAACTCAGCTTGGGAAAGTTGAGATGTTACCTGTTACCCTAACAGTGCAATGCATATCACAAGTGATACCTGAACAATTTTGAGATAATACGTTAGTGCCAAATTGCAGCTGGAGTTCCCAGCATTAAACTCTAGTTATGCCTCTGAAGATAATTACCATGTCATTCAGGAAGAGTTAGATTGCAATGGAGAGTCCTGCCTTCTGGCAATCTGCTGTCGAGTTTTGGGAGTTTTATTGCGGTGAAGCAGATTGAAGAAAGCAAGCAGAAGTGGGAACTAGACCTTTGCCTGTCTAGTAAGGTAGGGTTGTGTAGAGGGAAGGATGAGGACAGTGAGGTGCTTGCAGTAGGAATTTGTAAGCCATGAGAATGGCTTGTGTAGTGATAGGCTGAGAGGGTGAATTTTTGAGAAAGTTAATTTAGGCACAAGAGGGGTGCAGGAGATAGCTATATGGTCCTGCTTGTTGCTAGTGAAAGCAGTCTCTGCAACGAGATTTTATGTATCAGTAAGCATTCTGAGGCAACCAATCTAGCTGTTAATAATGGCACATTGCATTAATACTGCAGTTTTCAACAGCTCACAAATGTGTCTGTTGCACCCTGAATGCATTTTTAAGTGTTAAGAAAATATGAAGAGAACATATTTGGTTCAGTAGCAATGCAGTAATGGTAATTTATTGTTGCACTGTACATACACATTTTTAGGAATACAGCAGTTGGTCTTTCTTGCTCTGCTAAATTGGGTAAAAAAATACCCAAATGCTCCGTTCTCTGTGTTCATTTTGCCTAATAGACTGCAGAGCTGCTCCAGCATTGATTTGGAGCCAGCCCCTAGTCTGGCTGTGGTCTGCTTCAACATTTCAGAGAAATTATTTTTCTCTTCTAGACCTCTTCGCAATGAAAGTGTTAACGTTTATGCCGACTTCACCTGCTACTGTGTTCATGTCAAACAGTATACATTAAGCCCCCCAATATAAATAGCCAAATAGATTTTATAAAAAAAGTGGATTATGAGTATTTTTTGCATGGTTTGAAGTACTTGTTGTGGCAATAATGCATGCATATGACCCCATTTTATAACTTCATGATTGATGCAGCGAAATCTTGTTACGGATTTGGCGAGAGGAAAGGAGATAAACTGCATAACTTCATTCTGTATTGTACATGGGCAGCATAAAATAGAAGTACAAGTGTACTATGTTTTTGAAATGTCGGTTCAGCTTCCACTGTTTAAGGCATTAACTCTCTTCATTTATATAAATATCTATATATTTATCCTCAATAAATCCATCTTCTTCATCTCCGCATGCATGAACTTTCTCAAATATTACAATGGGTTCTTCACTGCTTGTACCCGATACTGAAGGAGAAGGACTCATGTCAGCTGAGAACTCCTGTTCAAACATCTCTGAATCGTTTTCTTCCAGACGACGGTGATGGTAGCTGATCAAGTAGTGATACCATGCCGGGCATTTTACAGCAGTAAAAATCAGGAGTGTAGTGCCTAGGACAAACCCTAGGACACCCGCTAGGAAGGTCCAGCTTTTGCCAACAAGTGGTAACTCTTTAAAACAAACAGGGAAAATAGAAGAGTGATCTTCATGAGGAATACTAGCAAGAACTCTAGTTTGATTTTTTTTGTAGTTAAATTGAGAACTCGCGTAGTAAACATTGATAGGGGAATTACTGACTGTCTCCAGAGTTTTAGTAGAATGCAGTTGCTGTGTTGTTAGGGAGTCAGTAACATCACAGAGCCCAATAGTATATGTGCATCTCATATTTCCTAGCAACATAAATCTACCTTGCACATTTACAAAAAATAATTGTTTCAAAGTCTATTTCAAAGGTAAAGTTCTGGAGACTTATAAAAGATAAAAATAATAAATAAATATAAAAGATTTTTTTTTTTTCCCAGAAGTTAAATTCCAGGATTAGGCTTTGGAAAAAAGTAATCAATAATTGGCTTGAAATTCTGTTTCCCAGGCTTTACTTTTTCTATGGTGATAATGTCTGAACCCTAAAATATCATGTCTTTTGTTTGGCTTATCCTTTCAGTTGTGTTTCTTTTATAATAAAAATGTCAGTAAACTGTGGTTGCTAATAGTCCTTATTTAGAAGCTGTTTTTGTGTGCTGGCCACTACCCTAAAATAAATTAAGGTAAAGGTGGTGCAGCTAAAGAAACGTGTCACAGTGGTAGCTTATAATTTGTGTATATATCTGTAGATATTTTTCCTGCTTTAGCCAGAAGAAAGAAGTAAAGCATTTCAGGATGGAAGAGTTAACTTGCACGTAAGATTAACATTAAAAGGTGAGGAGACTATGACTGAAATTTCCAAAGAATATGAAATGAGCACATTCATGTCCTTTATACTGAACACATTTAGGATGGGAGTAAAATCTGTAAGTTCACACTATCACATTTTAGAAAGACAACTGCATCTAGACAGAAGTTAGTTTGGAAAAAGCAAATTTTTTTAAAGTTACTTCTGTGGCTGTAACTTTTCATTCTGTTCTGTTAGGCAGAGACCTAAACAACTATCTGAATTTTAGGGCTTTGGAATTTCATCATCATTTTTTAGTATCGTTTAAGAATTGTGGGGTTCATCTGTTTTGAACACTTACTCAATAGACCTTAACATTCATCATAATGTGTGTGACTGTCTATAAGAACCTGGAAATATGCTTGTTCTGTAGCCCTGGCTTTTATGGAAGAATTAAGAGTGTACTAGGAATGCAAAACAGTATAAAGTCATGGAACAGCATATCAAGCAGCTCATAAACAGTAAAGTGAAATATCCATGTATTACCTGCACGAGTTCCATTGTTTCCGGTGATATTGTTTGGAGTCAGAGCTGTTATTAAGGCACTACTTCTGAGATTAACAGGAGGAGTGGCAGTTACAGTGTTTTCTAAAGGAGTCTTTTCAGTTTTGCAGTCAGCTGGTTGGATAGCTGCCATCTTGATGGAGATTTTTTCCATGTTTGGGAGTGTACATGTAGTGTTGCTTTCATTTTCTGTGAATGTGAGCAGTGAAAAGGCTATGAGATATTGGTAATTTTTTGGTAATCTAATCTAAAAAAACCTTGTGGGTAGCTATTGTATTATTGCATAATATGGGTAAGTTGGTGGTGGATTTTATCCACCTCAGAAAAAAAATGCACAGTAAAGCTATTTGATGTAAAAAAATATGAAATGCTGCCCTTAGCAAAACTTACCTAATGTCACATTGGAGGCAGTTAGCCATATCTGTAAGTCAAGGAGGTCACAGGAGCAAAACCATGGGTTTCCAGCTAAAACAATTTTAATTAGTTTAAAAGATGATTTTATATGAAAATATTTCAGAAAATTATACTGTAGATTTAAAACTCTCAGGCTTTCTAGAGAAGTAAATGTATCTGAATCCAGCTGAGCAATCATGTTATAGGATAGATTCAACACTGAGAGTTGATTTAATCCTGCAAATGCTGCTTTATGAACAGTGCTAATAGAGTTGTTGCTGATATCCAGAGTTATGAGTTTTTTCAGACTGTAGAAGCTGTTATTGCACAGTACAGTAATGTTGTTTTCATTCAGATGAAGTTCAGTGAGGTTAATAAAACGTCCAAGCATCTCTTTGTCATGATCTTCTAAAGTTATTTTATTGTTTTTGAGGCTTAATTTAGTAACGTTTTGAAAAAGGTTGAGGGGGATATTAAAGAGGTTCTTTCCAGACTCCTCACAAGCAACCTGTTGAAAAAAAGAGAATGACAACAATTAAATGCTGTAGAAAAGTCTACTAATGAAGGTATCTCAGTGAGGACTGTTAAAGGCAAGAGAAAACTATCTTCTATTTTTTAATGCTGTCACTTTAAAAGAAAAGTTACGTTGCTCTTCATGAAGTATTATTTATATCTTTCTTAATTAACTCATGGTCTGGTGATAGAGCGGAATGAATCCTCCTGGTGTCTAGAGACCTGATGTTCCAGAGCACGTAATGCTGAGCTCTGTGCTTAGATGCAAGGGTCTTTATGTCATTCCAAAATGTAACCAGTTTGGCATACTATTTTGGAATTAATATTTTGAATTAATTTTTTTTTGGGTAAAAAAAGAATTCCTTTCCTACATAATCTGGAAAGAAGGTGTCATAGAGGAAGTTTATTCAAGACTGCAAATTAATTCAAATATGCCTTCTAACATGTATTTTTTTAAAAAACATCTGTGTTAACTCTTAATTTAAAATAATATCTTTAGAGCAGACCTTCAACAAAATATTTATTGTATGTATATTTGTTATAGCACTTAACTTCATTTTGGTTTTCTGTGTTGAAGTTTAGCATAGCTGCAGTCTTTTCAGATTGGAGTGTTTGCTCTCAATACCTTGAAATATTTTTGTTTTCTGAAAAGAGTACATTTATATATATATGTAAAGAGGCATTCCTGTTGAATGGAAGAATTTGAGATACAAAATAATCTCGAATATGTTTCAGTGTTACTCACCCACTTACAATGACTGCCATCAGCTAATTGTCCATTGCACAGAAAACCACTTCTTACTTGCATTTTTGTTTTTCTTTCTTCAAGACTTTTATGTTTATGAAACAGCTTTTAAATGCCTTCTGCTTCGAGTGTATCTTTCAAAAATAAGGGTAATTCAGATCAATGTAAAACTTACAGTTTGGGAAGTAATGTTGCAGTCAGCAGTGACTGGATTTAAAAACAGTGTTCCAGCCCAGATCACAAGCCACCAGAGTTTCATGTTTGGAGCCTAGTAAAAAACAACACTTTTGCATATCAAGACCAGTATACCGGTGTCTTCAGTAGTGGTAGTTTAACAAATTAATAGATGCAGTTATTTCAATGATAGTTTAATAAATTTTGTTCTACATAAATACTTGGTCATGTAAAATGAAGTGGAAAAACAGGGGTTATCAGAATTAATGAATTCAGCTTTCACTTAATTGAGCCAAACCTAAAATCCAGTGTGCAGACTGTATCAGCAGATAGAAAAGGGATTGGTTAGGCAAGTTAATAGAGAAAAGTATCATAAATGTATAAAACAAATAGGCAGGGCTGTACTCATTAATGTCCCTGTTAAAGCAGTTATGGATACTGGAAGACTATGATTGGAGTAAACTGCAGGAAGTATTGACGCTTGCATGCTCTCCCTATACAATTTCTCTTGTTGCCTCTGACAGAGGCAGAGTTGGTTTGTCCAGTCAGATTTCTTTTATGTTCTTATGCAAGTTACTAAGCATTTTTTGTGAACTTTTGATTAGAAGATCAATCTTTTAATCTCTTTATTGTCCATAATATAACCTATAATATGACATAAACCTGGACTTCTCTATTAGGAAGGTATAGTTATTGCTCCGATCTTTGGAACTAAGTAAACAAGGCTCTGTCTCTAGTGATGGAGTTTTTGTACAGATTTGAGCCTTATTTTTTTAAAGTTAGGAATGATCCTACACATGGTACTTACTGTGACATTAACATCTCTCAAAGAAAGGATCTCTCCGTCATTGCCTTTCAATCAGGCACTATTTGCAGTATTTATTCATTTTGAGCAGAAGTGTTGCACCATGTCTGTGAGATGTTAAGTTAGTCTCTGTTTATGCCACACTTGAATGAAAATGTTGTGTAAAAGTCAATGAATCTTTAATTTTTCCATTTTTTCTTAAGCATCTGAAAAGATAGGGGGTTAAGCTAATCTTAGTATCTCCTTGCCAGATTTCTATGTTCCAGAGTAAAAGAAACCCAAAAGGTAAAGTGTAAGGTACTTGTTTAAAGTGAGCTGTACACAACATTCACTGAATTTAACAGAAAAGAGTGGGGGAAATTACATAAAGAAGTTTAATTGCAAAAACAGTGCTAAATATAGGCAGTCCATCAGATTTGCAAAACCTCCACCAGTCGTTAAAATGGGTGCTGGGAGGCCTTTGCTGATCATAGTGAAATAAATGAGGTCATAGAAATAAACTGGTCAAATCTATTTGATAACTTCTATGTATTTGCATGTCAGAGGATTGACTTCATTCACCTAACTGAATCAGCCTGGAAATTTCATAACTTCTTGGAAAGAAGAGGAAGATAAATGCCACTTATTCTGCTCTGATCCATTGTGTATTTCTACTTCTGTCAGAATCTTACATTGAATACAAAAGAGTTCATAAACCTTTTGCCATTTAGCCATTATCTATGGCAGGGACAAGGGGTGCTAGCACCAGCAACACCTGGGGAATTGTGTTCTGTATTAGGTTTTGCACTTGTCAGTGGTGGTACTGGTGGTCTGCATATTTTTTTAGCCATTTTGTGTATTGTTAGTGGAAAACACGATGCACTTTGAGAATTCCCAAAATGACTGTTTTAACATCTGGATCTTGCAGCAATTTGGACTTTAAAGATACAGCTTCCTAGGTGTTCAGAAACAGAGCAGGTCTTAACCTGGCAATTTATAAATACAGATTAATAGTATTACTGTAGTTTTCAGATTACAAGACAAGAACTGTCTTAAATAGAATGGGAAAATATATTAAGTATTGTTCTTAATATTCATCTCTAAGTTAACAACAACCAAGTTGAAAATTTAAGTTGTACATACGTCTAAGTCAAAAACATAATTCCTAGCTCTTACTTTAGTTTTTGCTGAAAACATAGGAGATTTCTTACAAATGTGACTGCCTGCATTTTGTGTATGTGAAACTGTATAATCAGTAGAAGAACAGGAGAGCATCTGTAATTTTAGTTGCAGTTCAGCATTTTACTAGAATCAGATTTTACAAACTGCTATTTAAACTAACTGCTTTGGAAAGAAACTCAGCCTGGTAATACATTGGCAATACATTGGTAGTACTTTGATACTTCCTTGTAATTAGAAGTGCTTCCTTAAAAATTTACATCTGAGAACTTTGAAAATTATATAATTTTAAAATAGTGTAATGATTTTTGTTTTTCTGGGGAGGTAATAGAGCTTATATAATCAGTCTGGTTTTCACAGTCTGTTCCCCAGCTTTCTAATGAAATAGAATTTACTTAACAGCTCAGCCTATCCAAGGTTCATAGTAATTCCTGAAGTTTTAATATACCTTGAGATGTGTTTGCTTCCAGTCTAGCAACAAAATTATACTAATAAATCTTGCCTGCATTTTGAATTAGACATGCCAAGTGTCTTACCTTTCTGTTGCTTCTTAGAGGTATCATATGTACACGTGTAGATTTTTCAGTGCACTGACAAGAAATAACATGGTGAAACAGCACTTTTTCTTCAACCTTTGTACCTGATGAATAACCAGGCAGTGTAAAAAAATAATAAACCTAGAAAATCCTTAGCAAAAGATTGACTAAGTTGAGCAACTTCTTATAATCATCTTGGATTTAATTGGATCAGCAGCCAGTAGGAAAGTCTAATTGTAATATGCTGAAGTGTCAAGTTCCAGATCGTAGAGGAAGCAGTGAGTTTAAAAGCCACAGGTAATTTACAAGCAAGTTGAGTTATAATCAGTTAAAGAAATTCTGGAGACAGAAAAAGACTTTCATTTTTCATTTGATCATTCATCAAATGAAGAAAATGTAAGGATATTTGCATACCGAAGTAAAGCTCCCTAGTAGCTAATTAACTTTGTTAATGCTTGTGTTTTGGAAACATCATCATCAGAGGAGCTGCAGGGTGATATATAAGGATGTCTGTAATAAGGGCTGTGTTTCAGGAAGAAGTTCAAAAAACAAATCATACTTGTTGTGGAGTGAATGTCTGTGTACAGGCTGATAAAAAGGGGTTATATTGATATACAAGCTCTGTGTCCTATAAATTTTTACTTGCATTAGTGCTCGTTCTGTCCAATGCACACTACCAAACCACAGAACAGTTCATCTCCTTTCCATCTCCATTCCTCTCCAATATGTGGCTGTAGAAATTGTTTTACTTCACTATGTCTTTGTTGTTATTGGCACTTTGTTTTTGCATAATATCTCAAAACATTCTACAGTTTTTCCGAACCTCATCCCTTATTCAGCTTCATCCATAGTGTTCAAATTACTTGTGGTAATGAATTGTGTTTCTGTGATAGTCATTGCTGATTTTTTTTATTGCCTCTTGAAAAATCACTAAGTTGCAGCCTCCCCTCAGAAGGTTTCTACCAGGGAAGATGCATCACAGTAAGTCAGACATTTCTAGTCTCACGGACATGCTGGATCATCTTGAAGTATTTAGCCAGGAGTCCATGTCATGTAAGAAAAGGAGAATTGCCTCTTGTTAAGAGGCTACTCTTTAATTTGTCCACACATACTTTGAATAGAGGCGGCTGGAAAAGTAGGTTTCTTTCCTTGTCCTGCCTTGCACACGTTAAATCTCAGGCACAGATGAGAGAAATCCCATAGAGCTTGGAGACACCACTGCCCTCAAGAGTGGTATTGCTATACATGGAACAAACTGTATTCTCTCTCTTTCTGAAGGTTCCAGTGATCTCCAGGAAAGGTACCATGTTTGTGTTTAAATACAAGGTCCCTCTAAGCCATACTGCAGTGTCTGCAGGAGAATTACATCTAGTGTGGAGATTTCTTCTGAAAATCCACACCCTTAGCTTTTTGTTGAATTTTTTACACACTTTCTCTATTTTCTTTCTTCCATGTCCGAAGTTGGGCTTGATTTGAGAGTAACTGTCACTGCTGAGACCTCGCAAAAGCTTTCATAGGCCCACATTGAGGCATGAGGAGCATTCAATAAAGAAGTAACATGAAAGCTCCCTGACAACTCCTAGTTCCATGCCTTCTAAAAGGTCTTGCATCAAACTACTCTTCTAGCTTAAAAAAATAGCTGCTTTTCACTACCATATGTAACATAATTCACCATTTATGAACTGGTGCACTTGCAGTGAGGGCCTCGTTCTTTGGACTGAGTCTGAATAAATTCGTTTTAGTCTCAAGAGGGTATTAAATTTAATGTGGTGTTACAACCATCCAGTATTTCTTATTCAGTCCCAGTGCACACCAAATTTGCCGTACTAAGTGGGAGATTATCACTTTGATTTGTTTCATCGTCATCAGGTCCAAAGCATTTTTGCAGCATGGCCTGCTAACCTGACAGAATTTCTACATAATATCCTCAGTTTCCTGGAGATTATAGATCTTTCTTGGAAGCTAGTTGGAAGTGGTTACATTTTTGAAGCTCTTTTGAGAATTCCTTGTAAGTGGTGAAAGCTGTGGGGAAAGGCTAAGGGAACTGGCATTGTTTAATCTCTAGAAGAGAGAGCTTAGTGGGTATTTTATCAAAGTAAATACCTGATGGGCAGGGGTTAAGAAAATGGAGCTGCTCTAAGGGATGCTTAAGGGCAGGACAAATGACAATAGCCACATATTGGAGAAGAGGAAGCTACATTTAAACACCAGAAAAAAACTCCTCTGTTTGTAAGAGTGAGCAACCATCAAAGCATTGCCTAAACAGGTTATGGGGTATCCATCCTTCAAGATACTAAAAACCTGAAAAAGACACTTTACAACCTGCTCAAGGTGACCGTGCTTTGAGTAGTGCACAGGTTGGACCAGAGAACCTTCAGAAGTCCGTTCCAATGTCACCTCTACTCTGCTTCTACAATATTTTCACTATTTCTTTACCCTGAAATTATCATGGTACAGTTCCAATGTTTTGCATCATCTCTTAAACCTGAGGGCAGTTCTTGTCTGCAGTCTTTGATCCAATAGTGTCAGTTACACAATTTACCACTTGTCATCTTTCAACTCAGGAAGAGTTAATGAAAAAGAGAAGACAAAGAATCCTGAAGGAAGGTATTCGGCTGATTTTGTCATTCTTAACAGCAGAAATTACTTTGGACAATGAAGGGATTTAAGGTGTATTCTTCGGGGTCTCAGGAGTGTTGTTTTTTTTTTTTTTAAATTTCCTTTAACTGTGTTCTTAGATTGACTCTCTAGCTTTCAGGAATTTCATAGAAATTACTAGACTTATCATAAAACAGTGAGAACAGTTCTTTATGCGTTCTTTAAATCTGCAAAGACAGTCGCTTGTAGCTCACTATAGCTGGAATGGTAAAGTTTTTGTATTTGCAGACTATTGATTTCCTAGCAAGATTAAAGTCCTGAATCAAGAATGTAAAAAATGCCTAATTTCTTAGTTATTCCATAGCTTAAAAACTACACTGCTTAGACTTCTGAAACCACTCTCCATTGTAAAGTAATCAGTAATTCTTTGCAAAGAGTAATCTTTTCACCATCATCATCTGGTACCATCAAGTCCTGTATAATATATTTTCTTAATGTGCATTCACAAATCGCATACCAGCTTCTTTTTTTCAAACCGCCTGTCTGTTGTTACTCCAGAAATTCTGGTTAAGAACAACTGAGAGGGAGTACTATATTTTTGCCACTGTTGAGACCAATGCAGATAGACAGTGCAGGAGAGTTGGAAAACACTGTGCGTATTGTAAAGGCAGAGAATTCTTCATCTTCTGTATTTCATTTTGTGAATGTTTGTATACCTAATCCAGATCCAAGAAGATTAGGTACAAGCTGGTAACTGCTTTTTATAGAGTCTGGGTTTTTGATGTTACACTGACCATTTCAGTGAGGCAGAAGGAATACTGGAGTTTGAAATGAGTGCTTACAATATATATTAACTGGTAAAAGTTACAAAACCATTATATTTTTACAGCACAGAAAAGTTAATTGAAGCTGTAGAAGAAGATATCGAGCGTGAGAAGGTTGTGGCAGATGACATAATGAAAGACATGTCGCAGGAAAATCAAGCTAAATATATGGAGATGAAAGCTGCTAGTGAAAAACTCTCCCAGGTTGGCTTGTTTCATTATACTTACCTAAAATATTTCTTAAACTGGCTTCATGGGGTTTAGATAAAAGTTAAGTACTAAAGAGCTTGACAACAGCGTAATACAATAAAAAAGCTTGCTGGTATCTTAATCAATTGTAGAAGTACCTGAAAATAGAGCAATTGACTAAGACCAAATACTTTGTTTTTTTGTATTTCATACTTTAAGAGGAAATAATATTCACAGTTTTGTGTTTAAATTTAGGGATTGACATGCAGATTTTAAAAGCCACTGCAGTACTTAGATGTTTCATCATATGTAAAAAGAAAGCAAAAGGGAAAAATAACCCCGGCAATTTTTGTAGTTCGCTTAAGTAGAAAGTTTTCTTCTTGTGTACAAAACTGAATTCGACTAGCTTTTTCTATTATTATTATTATTGTATGTCTGAATGTATGAATGAATCAGAAAAAATTAACTGGGCTTTATAAAGTGTTTGTTACTTCACTACTCCTAATGTTAACAACAGGAGTAACATTTCTAGGCTCTCTGGGATGATCTAGTTCAAGCCATACACTCTTAAAAGTTTCTCTGTATAGTCTGTACAGAGATGACTGCAGTGTTTCCCATCTGTCTTACAATGAATTGAATCGGTACTCAGAGCTCACCTGTCTCTTTCTGGACTATGATGAAACTGTCATGGCTGGTTCAGATTTTAAAATTTGACTCTAAACTTCTGAAGGACAGATAATAAATTCCACCTGTAGTACTGATTTTAAGAAAAAAATAGTAGAAAATGGGCAAACAATTGTTCGGTAGTAGCCCAACTACAAGTAACAATGATAAGAGTAATGGAGAAGCTGGATGCTGAAAGCAAGTGTTTATTACATCTGTGTTATGTGAAGGAGCTGGATAAAGTCTTGTCTTTCAAATTTTTAAGAGCAGCAATGGCATGGGTTACAGCATTTTATATGTACTAAGGTTTAAAGCAAAAAAGTAATTAATCAAGTAGCAATTTTTATCTGAATTTTGCATTTTGCATCCTCTTTAGGAACTGGTTGTTCAGCAGCAGGAATTGGATGCACTAAATAAAAAGGAAGAGAGTCTAAGAGCTGTATGTATGATAACAAGTGCTCTCTGTGCTAACCTTCCCTGCATGTTAGTGTAAAGAAGAAAAAAACCCTATAATTTCTTTTCCTTAAATTTTCAGATACTGCAGTATCATGTTTCTAGTATGGGAAGGCAAATCTGCCTCTCGGGTTTCCACTAATAATTTCTAATCAGTTTTGGGTAAAAATGTCTTATTGAGGAGAATTTTTTCATATTGGCTCTTCCATGGATAAAATGATCTATGAGCTGAAACATACAGTCAGAAA
Organism: Aleadryas rufinucha; assembly: GCA_013397815.1. Taxonomy (NCBI): domain Eukaryota; kingdom Metazoa; phylum Chordata; class Aves; order Passeriformes; genus Aleadryas; species Aleadryas rufinucha. The sequence goes on along the minus strand of VZTH01015276.1, from coordinate 73,905 downwards.
GTATAAATACTACTAGATATTTTTCAGTCCTTTTGAATATTGTATATAGTTTGAAATCCCCTAGAAACCGTGAAGTAGTAAATCTACTAAGAAAATTGGCCCAAGGAAGAACATTTAAATCAAGAAGTAACTGATTGGGACATTCTATTCCAGAAAATGTAATATTGACAATATGAATTATAAATTTTACATTTTATAATGTACTTTATAAAGTACTTTTTATTGTCTCTGTGCTTTTTATAAGAAATAAGCTTCACTTGCAATGTGTAGGTAAGTGTTGCTTAACTAAAGCATAATTGCCACAATGCTCTCTTGCCATCTGAAAATAGCTAGTAGGTGTTTGCTTTTCCCAACAGGAAGTAGCACGCTTTGGGGTGAAACAGGAAGCTGTGCAGTTGTATGAAAAGCTCCATGAGCTCAAGGAACATCGAGATCAAATGATTGCTGAGGATAAGAACATGGAGTCTCCACAGGAGGAAAGAGAGAGATTACTAAAGCAGGCAAGAACAGAAAATGTTGTTATGTAGAAGGTTCTCCAAGTCAGTGTTTTTAGGGGTGATAATATTTGAAAATACTTATGTTTGAACCTTGCCTGTATTTATGCTCTAGGCAGCACAAATAATCTGAAATTAAGAATAGTTAATGAATTGGAAGGTTGGGATATTTCAGGTTCAGCCAAAACCTGGAGACCTGTTGGAGCCGGTTCAGAGGAGGGCTGTGAAAATAATCCCAGGGCTGGAGCACCTCTTCTATGACAACAGGTCAAGAGAGTTGGAGCTGTTCATCGTGGAAAAGAGAAAGCTCTGGAGAGACCTTACAGCAACGTCCAGTACCTAAAGAGATATATTTACCTTTTCAAAAAAAGAGGGCATGTGGCTTTTTTACACAGGCAGAAAATGAAAGGACGGGGGGAAACTGTTTTAAACTAAAAGACAAGAAATTTAGATTAGATGTTAGGAAGAATATCTTTACCGTGGGGATGGTGAGGCACTGGAACATGTGGATGCTCCATCCCTGGAAATGTTCAAGGCCAGGTTGGATGGGGGCCCTGACCAACCTGATCTAGTGGGTGGCATCCCTGCCCATGGCAGGGCTGCGGAGTAGGGGGAAGGGTGAGCTGGAAACAGATGATCTTTAATGTCCCTTCTAACCCAAACAGTTCTATTGGCACAGTGACCTTTTCAGCTGGTTTTGTTCCAATTCATGAGACATGTTGGTTGGGAAAACTGATGTAGTTGAACAGCTCTTGTAACTAACTCCAGAGTGTCCTTGTGGGGTACTGAACAGGAGTAATTGGATCAGTTTACAATGGCCTACACTGTAACTATCCATTTATACTTTATGGACTATTGGTCTGAAGGACCAATGGTAAGTGTATGTCATTTTTAAAAGTATAATTTTTAAACATTTGGAAGACATAGCACTTAAATCATATCACTTCTTGCTCAACAATGTCACAAATTTGTGATTTCAAATGCTAAGTTTCTATTCCCTGTATTCTGAATTCAGATTTTTTTTAATTTTCCTTTTTTCATTTGTAGATTTAATTTCATATGTTAAAGTTGTTGAACTTTTTTATAGGTTAAAGATGATAGTCAAAAAATTGCAAGCATGGAAAGACAGTGAGTAACCCCATTATACTGGTGCTATAAATTACATGTACACCCTAAAGACACATAGTTGTGTTCCATCATGTATTTCTGTAGACTTTTAGTTGCTTAACAGAATTTTTAATGGCTAAAAATAACAAAGAATTATATTTGAGATTTTACGTAGAAATGCATTAAAAGTAATTTCATTTCACACTTTGATTATGTAGTAGAGTGTTTTGTTTGGAAATTTCTTAGTGGATTTTAGTGAATACAGCTTAAGGAATCCAATTATTTGTTGCAATGTAAGTTATGTTGTACCTCTGCAAAGCTGAATAGCAACCAGCAGGGGGACTAGTTGAATAAGTTAAGAATTAATGATGACTCAACAAAAACTGTTTTTTAATAAAAAGGAGCTACAGTACTTTCGTTTAATAGACAGAGTACTAAAGTGACAGATGATTTACACATACCTTTTATAATAAAAGGTATCATCCTGATATTCTTTTGGTTTTGATAAATTTAGATTTTCTGGTTTTATTCTTGACTTCTCTCTGCAGTTTTATCTAAAATTAATTATTTTACGACACAGTTTTAACCTTGACTTCCATTATCTATTTGTCAGGTTGGCAGAAGTAAAAGAAAAAATAGACCATTTTAAAAAGGTCATTCAACGACTTGATGTGGATCTGGAGAACCATCGAGGTAATATGATTAGAGCTGTAGCAGACTAGGCAGAGCTGCATCTGTTTGTTCTATAACAGTTATACCTATTAGTTGCTTAAAACTTTTAGGCTTATGCTAACATTCAGTACTCATCAGCATGAGAAGTTCTGTGTCTACAGGTACAGCCTTTTGTTTTCAAACATAAGAAATGGGGAGTACCAACCTTTAGTGAAACATTCAACAAGTTCATATTGAAAATTACCATATAAAATAATAGGACAGCTGTCTGGTTTTCCATCCAATTTTATTTTTAATATTCCTTGAAGAACAGGAGTTTATCTTACTGGAAGCACTGCAGAACAAGCTCATACTTAGAAATGCTTTCATGAATTTTACCTTTTACATGATCTGTTACACTGTCAGCAAATGTGGAATTGAGAATATTTAATAGCAATGTGTAAAGCAGACAGAATTCAGTATTGTTTTTATCTGTCTTTGAAACTTCTTGGGTTGATCTTTGCAAGAGTTGTAAGCTGCCCAGTAACAGCCTTAGCTTATACTGATCTCCAGCAAACACGTGCTGCTAGTGCTTCGGCTAGGTTAGTTTGGAATTGGTCCTAGCACTGGAAGTTACAGTTCTGGAGAAAGTAACTTTAGTTTGAGCATAGGCCCTTAATAGCTGTAAAAGGTTCTCCATAAAATGAAGATTCATGCAATGAAAAACCTTGTTTTGATTGTAAGAAATCTTGTTCAGATAAGAGTTACATAAATATATGCCTGCATTGTGAAAGTCTCTATAACAAGTTATTTAACTTCTGTAGAATTAATGAATTGATGTCCTTCTTACTTTATGCCTCTTCTTGGGCAATCAGTGTAAAATCTAGCTGTAAGGGTCTTCCAGGTCAATAAATGTCTAAAAATCTGCCTCTAAACAAATGTTTCAGACATCTGTTTATCATCTTTTGGATGGCAAAATATTTAATATTTCTACAGATAGTTCATTATTTTTGTGCAAATAATTTATTAAGACTGCTTTATTAGCTTTTGTGTTTCCAGATAATATCATTGCAAACTTTATTGTTCTTTAATTTTTCCTTTTTGTTTGGCTTGCAACCATTTTTTATTTTAACTTTGGAGAAATGCAGAAGGTAAGAAGCAAGTTGCTTTTCACATTTTATGGTTCAGTTTACACACACAGTCATTCCTTGCGGGACTGTGTCTTTCAATGTGTTGGAAAAAGATGTCTGTTGAAGAAGAGGGTTTGAAGCATATGTAGCAGAAAGCACATGCCCTCTGTCAGCATATCAGAACCAGTCAGAATATTGAGAATCAAGTTACCTTGTGGTATAATGTAGAGGGAATTACACCTACTGGTGTAACACAGAGGAAATCAAGATATTCATAAAGAGTCGCTTTAAGATACAAAAATGTGAACTCCCAATGCCGCCTTCTCTGGCGAATGGAGGGCCAGTCATACTTCTTCTCTAAATCAGCATCTTGGTGTGTCCTTGAAATTCCTGTGCTCTCTCCCTCCTCAGTCACTTTACTTCTGGATCAGTATTTAAACACTATTACATAGCATTCCCAAAATTCAGCTCTGAAGTTTTTAATGTAAATATCAGGTGAAATAGCCAGAAAAAAAAAAAAAAAGAAGAAATTTTAACTAAGGATTTTTTAATGTTTCAGGATAAATATTTCAGTGTTAGAAATATTTTTGAGCAGGAAAAAGACAAACAGATGATGTTGAAATAACTATTTTTAGGTTTTGCCTGAAAAAAATCTAAATAAGTAAATAATTCACCCACTTATTACATGGTCTATATACTAGCAGTTAACTTTAATGATTAATCAAAGTCAACATTAACTCATAATGCAACAGACTTAACCCTTCATAAATTGCAGGAGAGGTTAAGATATTTGTGTATTAATGGCATATTTTAAAGAAAACTTACTGTAAAGACATCTCAAAGCTGTGGTCTTCAAATATTTTTTTCTTTAAACACCTGACAGATGTTTACCATTACTAGAATTTTTATGAGTAGAACAGGCTAAGTTATTAACTATTTGAGCCGAGCCTCGCAAAATGAAAGAGAGAGTCCAGCAAGGAACAAAGCCACAGCTGCAAGGAAACTGAAGCAGAATCAGGGTCCCTTAGGGCCCCTCAGGTGTTATTATTGTTTGTATATACTAGATAAAAAGGAAAGCATGGGGGTGTACAAATTAAAAGTCGTAGAGAAATTTGCTTGCTCCATTTTATCTGTACCTATTTGATTATTTTACTTTCTATTCTTTAAAATTAAAAGATTATGTTAAATGTAAAACAGACTCAATTAAAAATTTAGATGTTTGAAACTTAAAATTGTTTCTAGGAAATGAATTGTCTCATCTTCTTGTGACAAATATATCAGGTGTCCCACTTTACTAATACATATAAATTATGAGTTACTTATAATCAGTAGTCAAATTTAAAGATAGAGTGCATATGTATGTTATTCTTTATTTCTAATACCACTGTATTGAAGGTGTATGAAATGTTCTTTCAAACTTAATTGTAGAAAGCTTTCTGTGTATTTTATTTTCCTAGACCATTGCTTGTAGAGTTCTCCCGTTTATTTCCCTGAGATTATCAGTTTCTTGCAAGCTGTGTATCCTTATGAAAGTCCATTCTTATAGATGAAAGTACAGTTGAAATGGCTTATATATTAAACAGGGCTGCAGAAAGTTTTAACTAATCCTGATGCCCAAATACACAGAAGCATTTGCTCTCTATTGTTGAAATTCACTTGACTTCAGAAAAACTCTGTGAACTTCCTTTGTCCAAACCAAGTATTTATCCCACTCCTATCTATCAGAAATTGTAACCCCTAAAAGGTTCTAAAAATTGTATTGAGGCTGATTTATTAAGCTATCTTCTTTTTTAATATAAAGATGTATATGACATGGTTGACCTGACTACACTGAATGTAATAGGATGCATGCTGCAGTTCCTAGGCATGTAGAGATTTTATTTTTGAAACAGACATTTTGCCTTCCTGAAGGAATCCTGGCTTGAGACAATATAAAGTTAAATCAATGTTACATCTCTTGTAGGAGAAGAAAATTGGAAGTACAAGGAGTTGAAGAAGAGGGAGGAAAGCATGGACAGTAAGTTGTCTAATATTATTTAGCTTAATATTACATATATATATGAAAATATTATTTGGCCTAATTTCACTAAAATACAGGTTTTGTTTTGTTGTTAAAACAGTTAATTTATAGCTGCAGAGAACTGATGTGCTGATCTTCACATAGAGTTATGTGGTCTTGTTCTATGGACAAGATAATTGAAATCCTGCAGGACAGTCATAAATATTTGGAGCGTCTTTCATGGCTTTTCATCAAGCATTAATGGTCTTAGAAACACAACTTTATATTATGAAAGCAAGGCTGTAGTTAATTGATTAAGTGATTAAAAGCAGAACTTCAAAATGGACGACTGTAGATATCATGTAATTCTTTAAAATTAAGGTTTCTCATATCTATTTACTGAAGATGAATGCTGCTAAATCTTTGTTACATATTAAAAAGTTCTAATATTGTAGAGACCTTAGTAGAAACTAACAGAAAATGAAAACAGCTGGGTTTAAGTATACCTTATTCCTAGTATACTATAGGAGACAGCTTACAAAAAAAGTTGGTCAGCAAAAGGGAGAATGGACAGTAAACATGCCATGGAGGTTCAAGGGATATAATATCTTTTTTTAAGTGTTCTCTAAAAATGTTCTATATATGGCTAGCATGATACTGAAAGAAAGGTCTCAGCTGACAATGAGAGAAGATGAATAAGACAAACTCAGGGAGTTTCTGTGTTTTCAGATTCCAGGTTTCCTGAGAAGCAAAAAGACAAAAGCTCACTTGATCTGGGTTTTCAGTATTAATACAGATGGTGTCAGCAGGCTTTTTGGGTTTTGGTTCTGCTTCTACCCTTCATCAAAGGTTATTGATACAGTTCCGGACCAGTTAGTGATTTGGGGAGACCTGAGAGATTTGGGGGAACATGCAGGTGTCTTAAGGATGAGAAAAGAGCAAATCTGGTGCCTGTGTAGAAGAAGAAGGGACAGGGAAATACAGATCAGTCAGATTAATATCAGTTTCCAGAAATAATTTGGAACAACTAAGCAAGCAAACAATATGTAAATGTTACAGGAACGGGAGTATGAATGACACTAGTATTGATGTGTCAAGTACAAACATCTCTTTTCCTTTTTTTGACAGAAAAATACTGCAGAATAAGGAAGGTGTAGCAGATTATCTGTACACTAACTTCTGTACATCTTCTGCTGTCCTGTGGTGTTTTCAGAAGCAAGCTAGGCAAATATTGTCCATTATTAACATATATTGGACATTCAGGTTAAAAAGTATTAATTGTGAAAGATTCAGTGCCAAGGTGAAAGGATGTATTGCATAGAGTTTTGCAGTGTGTTGGATGTTCAGGCTAGTCAGTATTTTTCTTAAACAGTTGGATGATGGGAGAGAGCATCTTAAAGAACAGTTTCACAGAAAATGCTCCATCAGAAAAGCTGAAATCATGTTGGAGGACGTGGTTAGAATTTAGTATAATTTTGTTATGTTAGAAATTAATTACAAAAAAGTTTGAAAAGGACTAAATGTAAATTTCTACATTCAGGTAGAGTAATCAACAGCAAAAATGCAGAGTAGGGAGCAGTTCATTAGGTACAGCTCTGTGGTGTGGCTCAGAGAGTGAAAGACAAAGTAAACGTGGCTGAGCAGTATCAGATTAATATTGAAAATGCCACAACAGTAGGTATGCATTGGAGTGTAATTTGTTAGACATCTGAAGTAATGTTTTTTCCTGTGCATCAAATGCTTAGATGATTGTATTGTCTCTAGTTGTGCGCATAAAGAAAGGGGCTGTCAGTCCTGAAGAAAACTGAAGGGGATATGCAGAAAGCATGACCTGCAAGGAAATATGAAAGAATGAGTCTTTCATTTTAGAAAATTTATGACAGTTATCAAATGTGTAAAAAGACTATTTCAAATAATAACTGCATAATTTATTTCAGTATATATGTAGAGGATAGAAAAGGAGTAATATACCACTAGCTGCAGAAAGATCTCAGATGGGATATTAGTAAAAACTTCCTAACAATAAAATTTACCAAGTGTTGAAATAAACTGTCCAGAATTGTGGAGTATCTATCAGGAGGTGTGTGTGTGAAGAATGTAGACAACCATCTGAATTACTGACATAACTGGTTTTGTCCTGGAGCAAGTGAATTAATTAGATGAGTTCTTGCAGTCTCTTGCAGTCAAGAGTTTTTATGAGTTTGTGAAATAGCATTCAAATGAAAGAAGATCAGTCAGACCAGTGTGATGGAAAAGAAAGTTGCTTGCCAGAATGCAGTGCGATGAGATGTAAATGTGGACCTTGCTTAATGTTTCTAAATAAATTCAAAGGTTTGAAACAAAAAACACATAAAAAGTCCAGAATGCCAAAGGAGAAAAACACTAGTCAAATCATATAACTACTGTTCTGAGGTCCTAATTTCACTGTTGCAGGCTCAGTTTTATAGAATTACGTACATGTCTGTGGATGTTATGTATATTAGTTTTATTGTTTCATATTTATGAATGTGTGAAAATGCTTTTCTATCATTGTCAAATCCTTCTTGCCCAAACAAGGACTTCTCCAGTTTTTATCCAGGTAAAAAGTGTGCAAACTCTTATGGTTCCTGAGTGCTCCTGTGTGTATAAGCCACATTTCAGGAGGAGACCCAGCAGGAAAGAAATTATTGTACCTTAGAGCTCTGAGCGGCATCTTGCTGGGCTTCTAACTTCTGTGTGATGTGTGCAGCACGTTTTATTTTAGAATATCTCTGTCACCAGAAATACAATGTGGTATTCCTAGAACACAGATACAGAGTGCCTACCACCATTACAACTGTTTTGTCAGATTCAGTTGGACAATTACTGAAATGAACATAAATTAGACTTGTAGCTAAGGGACATCACACGGAAGGGAAGTGGTGATACCAGGTCTCAGGTCTTTAGCAGTGTTTGGCATTTAGTCCAGGCCACTGGAGATAGTAAAGTTACCTGTTTCCTTTATTTAGTAGCCCGTGTTGATAGCTTTCAGAAAAATAAAGACCAGCAGCTGCTGGGACAAGCATTTAGAAAAGCATCAGAAATAGTGGGGATGAAATTTCTTTCCTATTGGGTGGCAACTCTCACCTAAACACAAGAAAGGGGTGGCCTTGTGTCCAGTGTGTCACTGGAATAATTCTTGTTTTCATTCCAGCCCATAAGTTGACAAGTTTCAAGGTCTCTACCACTGGATTTTAAATAAACAGTTAAAGTAACCTATCTGAAACTGTACTGCTTAGCAATTCAATACAAAGTTTTGACTTGAAACAACATTTCAACCATGCAAGTAAGAGCCTTCTTTTTTGTGTTTGTTAATCTCTAGATTTTCTTGAGACTTTTGAAGATGTGAAGAATCAGGAATTTGAACGAAAGGCCCAAATAGAAGCCAACATTGTTGCACTCCTGGAGCACTCAAGCAGGGTAAGTACTTCATCCTCCTTTAGCAAGCCAGGAGTTTAGACACACAGAACAGGAGAGTGGCTGGATAACGAAGGATGATGAGTTTCATATATTTATATTTATCTACATAATAGTCACTTAAAATAATTAAACATTAAACCATGTACAGCTGTAGTTAAAAAAAGGATTTGTTTAATTTCTCTTTTTTTTCTGGGGGAAGAATTTTGAATAGTATGTAATATTGTGACAAGAGCTAAGAAATATTTGCATAATTTCTATAACTCTTTGTCTCTGCTATAACTAACATTAATAATGATAAACATTTCCAAATACTGCAAATAAAACGGCTGCAATATTTTGTTTATTCAAAGTTTGCAAATCTCAGCTCATGGTTATTCTGTCACTAGTATTAGGTAACTAAAAATATTCCAGTTGTCTCTCTCATCTACTAAAAGTATATCTGAAATACCCTGCTGTACAATATTTAATGTAAATATTATAAATGAATAATGTAACAGTTCAGAAACTGTTCCTATTTGCAGTCTGCCATTTTTTTCACTTTCAGGACTTCTTTTCTTTTAATGTTTTTGGCTCCCATTGATTTTTTTATGTCATAGAAAACTTTCACATGAGTAACATTTTGATTCTATAATTATTTTGTCTTCTTCCTATTTCGATACAGTACACCATAAGGTATATTTTAGGCATTGTCATTTACTTTACAACAGACCTATATGGCAGCACAGTTTATAATTGCTGCATTTTTATTTCATCTGTGCTGGTCTGTCAATACATCTTTTATCAGAAGCTGGCAGAATGAAAGTCATTCACATTTAAATCACTTCAGATTATTTCCAGTGTTCTAAGTCTTTGTAGTAGAAAAGGCAAATAACAATGTCATAGGACAGGAGAGTTTCTTACTTGTCCAGTTACCACTTGTTGTTTCAAAAATACAGCATGTTCTTCTTACTGTTGTTGGTAACACACAGAATCTGAATCATATGAAACAAATTTCATCTGTTACCAATCAAGAGCTGAAGATTATGCAGGAAGACCTCACTTTCAAATCAAATGAAATGCAGAAATCACAGAGCACTGCAAAGAATCTGATTACAGGTGAGATCAGCAACAGATTTTCTAATTAATTCCTTAAAATAGTAAAGACTACCTGCATTGTTACACTTGATAACATGTAGATGATTTCCAAATACTAGATATCAAGTGATCTCCAAATATTAAAATACAGTGGCAAGTTCACAAATTGAAATGTTTGTGGGTAATAAGTTATTTATTTTCTTCAGTTTATTTATATTTATTTATTTATATCTATTATCTGTTAGATATTGTATATTATACATTTATAATAAGTATGTATACTTATTTATATTTAACTTACTATTATCACTAAATGATCATCTTCCTTGCACAGATATATGTTAAACAAGTGTATTTTAATACAGGGGTTGAATTCAGCTAGAATTTGATTTTATTAATACTTACCTCAAAATAAGATGTTCCGTGATTTTGAAAGAGTGTTTAATAAACTGGAGCAGAGTCTTCCATAGTTATCTAACCATGTATTATTTGTAAATGTAATTCTTAGTATCACTTACTTATGGTTTATGCTTTTCCAAAGGGATACGTACCATAGGCAATTAACTGACAAAAACAGTGAATAGCTCTCAAATCCCAAGGCTTTGGTTCTGCAAAGTGAATACTCATTTTGACTTCATTTTCAAAATACTTATTATATATTATATATTATATATTACATATGTTTTTTTATATTATAATAAATATTTATTAGCATCTTCAGGATATTCTTTGTCATTTCAAAAAGCAGACAGTAGTTTTCTTTCATTTGCATAACAAGTATCTCTTTAGTTCTTTATTTGCACTGTTTATGGTAGAATTGTCTTCACAATTCTGTCTCTTTGCCAATATCATTATTGGTTCAGCAAACCTTTCCTTGTTTGTTTGGCTGAAAGGAAGGGGCAGGAATTAAGAATTGTAAATAATTTTGTTAGAAGGCTGTTATGTCCTGTACTTCATAGTAATTTTCAAAATAGGAGCCAGTATTATGACTTCAAAGTAGTTATGAGCAAATAAGAAGTTGCTTGGCACAAAATATTGGAGAAATTGATTTTCTGTTGTGTGTTTGAACACTTAGTGTTTGCTTGTCTGCAAAGACTCATTTTGAAGTTGTAGTGTAGTTTAAATTTCTGGGCCATATATTAAAAGTTTTAAGAAAAGACTTTTTGTCATGAAAAATATGACATTTTGTTCTTTCATATAGGCATAATTTCTGACTGTTTTACAATATAAGGTTGTTTTGGAAGCACATAGTGCTGAAGAGGCATTATTGAAAGACATTTCTTTCTCTGCAAGGGAAGAGAAGGAAGTTACACTACATAATTTTCAGCAGACAATTTGAATTATTCCTAAGTGAATGTCTGACAGCTAGAATTCACAGTATAATAAACAGCTTAAGATTCTTTCAGAAATACAGTGAATGCTCAGTTTGCACCATTGAAGTTCCTTCTAACCTTTGAATTATAGCACAGTCGTCTTCAGGATTCTTTTGTTATTATTAAAATTTGGATTTCCATATTTTCTTGCTGTAACAAAGATATAAAAAGTCCACCAGCAGAACCTTTAAAAAAAAAATAAAAAAGAAAAGGAAACCATGAAGGGTAAACAAAAATGCTGATGGCATAGTTTCCCAAAAACGTTTCCCTGGGTCACTGTAGTTTGTTCTGAGAATTGGCCACTGTGTACACACTGCATGCTAGACGCTGCAACTTCATGGCCTATCAGAAGGAACTGGGCTGCATCCTCTTCCTGTCTCTTCCCCTAGAGGAATTCTGAGTTTTTTTCAGTTTTGAGTTTTTTTCACTGAGCCTGCTGCTGGATAAGGATAAAATTTGTTGCTTCCAGTTTCTTTCCTTTTTTCCAGAAAGTGTGAATGGATAGGAATACCCATTGCAGTTTCATCATAGTTGTATTAGACAGAACAGTCCAAAAATTTTTTTTTCCTTTTTGGCATTTAGGTTGGTACTACTCTTTATATGTAAAATAAATTCCAACTGGTCAACTATGTATGACTTTAAAATAACAAAATACTGATATTAGAACAACTATATAAAAAGTGAAAATGCTGTGATAAGACCTAAGTAAACCCTCATGAACATCTATAGATGTTTTCTGCTATTTCTCTCCAAACTGAATTTATTTTATAATTCTATTTTTTAGTATTTCTGGTCTAAAACTCTCATTTATTGATGTCCTTAAGCATTTGTCTTCAAACCACAGTGCAGTAGGAACAAGAGAAGTAAAGCTGTAATCTGTTCAGTTGTGATTTACAATGTCATTGACCAATACCAGAAACTTCAGTGTGAAACTCTGAGCAGTTATGAAATATTGTAGACACAGAGAAAGTGTTTTCTTAAGTCCTTTGCAGTGGAAGGCAGACTGTGAATTACTTACATGCAAAGTATTTTAAATTAAAGTCCTTCTTTTATTTTGCATGGGAATTTTTCATATTTATATAAATGCTCTTTGCACATAGAGGACACTTTAAATCTTACCTTATGGATCAGCATTCCTCAGGACAATTGCAAATGGCACACAAAAATCTTGGTTTGTCTTTTTTTTAATTTTGAGGTTCCTAAAGAAATCATGAAAGTGCTCTGTAATAAACCAGAAATGTTGATAAAAGCAAATGTTTCACTCTAAAAAATAGGTATATGGCATAAATACACACAAGCAGAGAGATGAGTACCAAAATCTTGCTCTGAGAGTGTTTTGATCAGGTGAGATTTTCCCATATAAGCCACTGACAAAACTATACCCACAGTTTTTTGGAAAGGTGAACTGTCCTTCTATCACATAGACACATCTCTTTTCTTCTGCCTTAAAGATTTATACTGCCTTAATTAAGTTGGGGGGGAGATTTTCTGTCTTTTTTCAGTAGATGAGCACAAATCTCAAAATGCAAACCTATGCCAAGAAAAGTTTCTTTGTGCAGTCTCATCCCTCCCAGTAGCCCACGTTGCCTGATACTTTGGAATGTAGGAAAAAGCTGCATTACCTGTATGATTCTTCTGAGTTAGACCCAGATCTGAAACATAAGATGATGTAGCCATGTGTTTAATATTCAGGAATGTGAATGAAATACAATGACAGGTCAGGTCACAAAACCATTCAAACGAAGTCTAGCCAACATCTAGTTCTTCCCCACTCCAGGTAGGTAACTTACCCCCAAGACTGAGTCAAAGTACTTTTACTACTTTGTGTATCTTTATTGTTTCTTCTCTCTCATGTATTATCTCTGGACAGTTTCAGTCTCTACAGTTATCTTTATGTCAGAATCCACCCACAGTTCTAATTCCTTTAATTATCTGTAACTCTGTTACTTTTTTAATGGAGTCTCAGAAGTAAATGCTGTATATTGTAGCCCATGTTGATGTTGTAAGCTGTGAAACTTCTTTTCTGTGGATATATGAAAGTGTTTTCCTATACAAAGCAAATGTTTAAAGCAAGTTTGGCTATTTATTCTCCTAAAACTAAGCCATATCCATGTTCAAGCAGCACAAATAAAAATAACGTGATGCTAAAAAACTCATAAAAATATTTCTTCAATTTGTCTGCGTCATTGCAATAAACTTTTTGTAAGTTATCACCACTGCTTTAAGATTGTGGTGCTATAATTAATTGTGTGGTGCTATAAACATTAAAAATAGAAACACTGTGATACAGAATATAATCACATTTTTGTTACTCTTCACTTATGGATTATAATACAGTAATTGTAGTGTATGAGTCTGACTCGTGGGGTGGTTGTGAAGATCAAATTTTTTATTTCCTTCACATTAACAGTCCCATAAATATTAAAATCAGAAGTATACTTAGGAGCTGTTTATAGTGCTTAAATATAGCATAAATCTTTATGTAATGGGCTATGTATTATGAAACAAATAGTACTGTTAATTAGAGATTGTGTGTCTGATGATCTAGAGAGTCAAAAACTCCAGATGGACCTCCAGAAGATGGAACTTTTGGAGGGCAAGATGGTTGGTGAACTGGCTTCTCTTAAAGACAAAATTGAACAGACAAAAGCAGAGTTGGATATCTACAATAATTTGGCAGCTCTGAAGGCATCGGGAGAAGAAAAGAAAAAGGTAATGAAAGGGATGAAACAGAGTGTGTGCTTTTGAGCAGCTAGTGGAGGGGAATCTAGTTTTGTGCCTGAGAGTCCTTCCTGACAGCTGAAAAATAAGACTGCATATCAGTGCAAATGAATCCAAATACTATTTTGCTTATATGTGTGACTTATTAACCGGGTACATGTAGCAGGTATTCAGCTGGGTATCTTTTGATAACCTCCATCCACAAAATCTCCCCATTTTATTTTAGCATTTCAGTTAAACTCTTCTGATGTAATTTATGACTACCCATAGCTTTGAATTTAGCAATCTGATACAGAACACAAGCAAAAGAGAATTTCCTATGAATTCTTAATATCAGCATTCCCACTGGTGCTGATACAGTATTGTCTAAGCATACAACTTGGTCATAACCATTGAGTATTATTTTTGGGATAGAGTATGTAGTGCTAGAGAAAAGCCTGTGAGTTCTTTATGCATATGCATGTGGTCTTGTTCTAAAAGGAAAAAAAGTAGCATCTTGAAAGGAAAATTGAAGTAATGTACCTGAAGCCTGCAGCAAACTAATTCATCCATTAATCAGTTTGTGTTGGGTTTTTTTCTGACTAGAAACTCCACAATGACAAAGAAAAATTAACAAAACGCAGCTGTGCTTTTAAGAAAATAATGGAGCATTTGAATACAGAGTATGACACACTAAAGAAGGAGCTGCAAGAAAATGAGACCCATTCTCAGGTATGGGTCAAGTTACATATTATCCCTTCAGTTGTTTCTTTCTCAGTTTTCGTTTTCTCATACACATGAAACATTGTACAGACAGCATCTGTTTATTCCTTCTCAATGAGTTTTCTAAGTCATGTGTTGTAAGTGTGTAGCTGTATTTGCTGTTTTCAAACAAAAGTTAATATTATGCCAACAAATGGCTTGTGAATTTTGGATTACTAGCAGGGATCTTTCTGAGCTAAAAATTATGTGAATCCTTTTTTCAAGTGTTTGTGTTAATCTTGCTCAGAACTCTCTACCTTCTGCCCTTCCTTTGCTTAAGTAGTTCGAGGACGAACTTAGAAAGAAACTGCAGGGGGAAAAAAGTCACTACTAATTGGCTAAATCCCTTTTGCTTTTAAAGTCATGGTGATCAATTTTTTTCTTTAAATCTGTGCTATTGAATCCATTTTCCTTTTTCCAATTCTTCTGCTCCTTTCAGGCCACTGAAGTTTTAGAGTCTGTTCACACCTCTTCAAACAGCTTTGGTATATATGTACATTTACATTTCAAAAGTGAATCAGGAAAGAAGAGATTTATAACCTCTTGAGCAGCTTTTATTCTTTCATTATAAACACACATAAATTGCTGTCATTTTGGCAGCAGAACTTTACTGTCATATAGTTTTGAATGCGCAGAAGGAAAATGGATAACCTTAAAATAAGGTGGAAAGGGAAATTGATTTTTTTTAATGCATTTCACTGGTTTTTATTGCTTGAGGTTGTTGAGATATTTGCCCTTTAGAAATGTTACTTTTTTCTAATACAGTTAAAAGCTGAAGGTCATATTGTACATGTTTAAGTTGACTTTCTTCTGGAATTAATGTTTTGGAGCAGATGAGAAGACATAGCTCTGACTGAGGCATATGTGTCCATTTGTAGCATAGGATTATTATGATCATTCTAGGGTGATTATATAGATCCTCAAAGCTACATGCCAAAGTGTGCAAGACTTCAGGTACTGTGTATCTTTTTTGCCAAGATCACATTCTAGAGTTTAGGTAAATCAGAAATGCATACCCAGACAGTGTTAAGATACTTGCATAATCAGGCTTAACATTTTATATAAAATAGTAGTTGTACACTATTTATTCAGTTCATTAAGCTGTGGCAGTTCCATTTTAATGTGTTTGAAAAGGATTTGTTTCTTTAATTTTTATGTCCTGAATGTAAATATCATGAGGGTGAATTAAGGTATGTCTTATAATAACTGATTATTTGACATTAATCAAGCATTTTGAAGTACAAATAGTGTTCATAAATGTGGAGGACTTGGGGAGTTTTGCAAGAGGTCAACTGGTCTTCAAGCAGTTACTATGACAATACACTGGATCTTTCCTTTTCTGTGTGCAAGAAAGTAAATATTTCAGTTCCAGGCTCCTTTACTGGCTGTGTTGTGTGCAGCAACATCTACAAAGAGGACAATAAAAATTCTAATTGGTCAGAAATACCTAGTCTTGGAAACAAACAATTCCCTTGTTTGCTGCGAACTAGTACAGTAGATAACTCATTCCTTACTGTTAAGGTTTGAGTTATATGGCAACTATTTTCATCTCTTCCAGCTTAAGAATAAGCTTTTAAGTAAAATACTGCAGTATCTTCCATATTTATTACGTTAGTTTCCACTGTAAGTTTAGTCTCAGAATGATTTTCAGTTTCACATTTAAAAATAACATCTTCGTATCTTGACATGCAGAACCTTGAATAGTAGCATCAGAAAAACAAATATAAAATTGTATTGTAAGGAAGCAGCCATCAATATAATGTCCACATTAGTTTCCTGTTGATGCTGAAAGTATTGAAGAAGTGCCAGCACTGAACCCACACTCCTACAATCTTCTCACTGCAGCTCTGTTCTTATCACAACTTCTGGCATCAGACAGGAAACTTAACTATGGAAGTAAGGAAGTTTCTTCTGTGTAGTGCAATGTCCAAGACAGTGTCAGGAAATATTGTATCTTTGGTGATTTTAGATCTTACTGATTCTAAGAAGAGATCATCTAAATGATATGAAGCATAATGAGAATTAGTATCTCCCTGAATTGTTCACCGTTTTATTTCTGACTTGCCTGTTAGCTTCCTTATATGACAAGTCTTGAATTCTCATCTGATTTTTTCATCTGTCACTGCAGTTGCATGCAGTGCTTTTATACAGATGGATTATGAAGTGTTTAATTATATATATGCAGGTTAATCAGCAGCAGCTTTAAAAAAATTTTGCCATTGCTTATCATTTCTGTGTTTTTTATGTGAAATAACTTTGATCTTATCAGATGATAGAGTATAAGGTACTGATACAAAATTATTTGTGTAAAATATGTGTGTAATAATTACCGTTTTCATTTTTGGCTCTTTTTGTGTTTTTGTGTTTTCAGCTTACAAATTTGGAGAGGAAGTTGCAGCACCATGAGCAAAATAACTTTATGATGAAGGAGTGTATCCTTTTCTTTTAAGAAGTAAGAGTCAAATTCACACACTGTCTTAATTGAGGAAGAAGTCTGTTTCCTCCAGCAGAACAAGACAGGACAGAATGGGCTGCAGAACACAGGGGAGGAAGGGAAAGGCAATCTTTTGCAAATATCTGGTTAGCTGATAGATACTATACATAGCAAAACTTGCATGTGTTGTCTGAAACAATTTTACAGGGTCCTAAAGCATAAGCTTTGCCTTGCAGTCTGGAATTTTTCCTTCTTTCTCAGGTTTACCACTAGGTTTCATACAAAGTTCATCTTCACATCTCTCCAGTCTTACCTGAAATTAACCTGCCAGTGTAGCATTGTTTGAGAACATGCTGGGGTGGGGGAACTGTTTTGTAGCTCTCGCTTTATGTCATTCAAATTAACGAGTTGTATTCCTGTAGTCATACCAGCAAAATCATTGCTTGCTGATTTGCAAATGGCTTTCATAAGATAGTATTTGAAATTAGGAAAAGCACTGTAGTTTATTTTAATTAGAATTGATGGTCCTTCTCATCTGGTACTGTTTTTCTATTTTTCTCCTTAGTTATGGTAGAGATCTGAATAGGACCAAGCTGCACTTTTATTTTATATTCTAGGGACAGTGAATTCAGTGTAATAAAATTACTTCTTTAAAATTATTTAAGAAATAAATTTTTATTTAAAAAGTCTGAAATCTCTAAGACACACAAAATCACTGTTACGTGATTACAGTACAAATGCACTTGGTAAAGGTAACATCAAAACTAGACCCCACCATCTAGTGTAGTGTGTTGGACAGTGAACATTCCTTCATGTCTCAGAAAATGGCACAAGGATATAATTCAGGCAATTCTGTGATAGCCTAGCCATCACAGAAATAATACTGATGATGATGATAATGTATTTAATAATTAATACATATGTGTATAATAGTGTCATTTTCTTCATATACCAAATATCCCATTTCTCAAATCTGGTAGGTGCTCTAATTCTTAGAAAAACATCTGAAAAAAGTCTTGGAGAGTGTAATATAGTTGGAGCCACCTCCTCTTTGAAGGAGGCTCTACAGAAATATTTTATTAAGGCAATACTCTTAAAACACAATTTTTCTTAACAGAAAAGACTTTAAGACAAACCAAGAGAAAAAGAAGATCAGGATATTAAACTATCTCCTAACTTGGTATGAAGTATTGCCTGTCCAAGTGCAGACCCTTATATAGAGTACTTATGTGTGCTTGGGCTACTGCTTTCTTGGACTGGGACTTTTGTAGCCAGACTGTATGGCTGTACATAGCTGAGGGCCTTGAAATGGTTTGGTTTGCAATGTAACAATAGGCAGAGTCCTTCAAGAGGGACTTACTGCCTGTAAAAATATATAAAAATATATATGAAAACAAAAGTGACTCAAGCATGTAATCACTTTCTTTTTCTAGAGTGCTTGTCACGAGATGGCAGCTAGTAAATTAGTGTAAATCTTTTAGCTCCAGTCTGAGTTTTTTCCACTATTTTCACCCCTTGACAGTTTTCACAGAAGGAAGTGTATGGTATTGTGGTTCCCTTGTAGTCTGTGATTGTGCTCATATTTGTACTGGCAGTTTGTTTCCTTAATTCTTTTAATCAGTCATAGCAACAAAAAGTCAAGAGAGTGACTACCAGCCAATAATGAAGAATGTAAAAAAGCTGGTCAAAGAATACAACAAAGCTCTCATAGATGCTTTACAGAACACCAAGAACTGAACCCAGTTATTTCCTTCCTGCCCAAATGGACCAACAATAAGAGATGTGCAAAGGCCGTATGGATAGCTGAACTGCTGAGATCATTCACTCACCACTAGGGTGACAGATATTCTTAAAATTATTTCACCAGGTTTTTAGAAGTTACAGGTTATAATACTATCCCTCCTTTTGCACTGTTTAAAATTTTTAAAAATAAACATCTGAATTTTAAAACCAAAAAGGAAATAACTGCCCAATGAGTTACTGAGGCCTGTTGCTGAAGTGCATCTCAAATGTGAAATTTTAGTCTGCTTTACACACTGAATTTCTAATTGCCTTTTAGTCCTACCCCTTCCATACAGTTCAGGAGGACTGATTGACAGGTTGTCATACGCATTATCTTAAATTAAGTGTATAATAAGATAAATGGTAATATCAGCATACCATACCTATATAGATAGCAATTTATACCAAGTAAGGAAAGCATCTTAAGGATGACAAGAATCTCTTAAAGTCAAAATTGCCTCATAGTGTAAAATCTTACAATAAAAGCAAATGCCAGCAAATTTTCATTTCCTAATGGAGAGTTAACTTCCTTATTTTTTAAGATGCAATTATAAAGAGTGAACTGTGATAAAAAGTAGTGAAACATATCTAACACTGATTTTGTGTGGAGCATTTTACTGCTGTAGTATTCACCAGTAAAGGAAATAGCAGAGAAAATTATTTGTATTTTCTGCAATTTTTTTTCCCTCCAGCTTCAACTGGCAGTGTCATATGGAACCTCTGACAAAAATACACAAGGAAGTGTTTCAACATAGAACAAAACCAGGACTTATATAGAAAATAGCAATGTGCTTTATGATACAGAAATTTCAGAAAATGTTTAGATTAAAAAAATCTCCATTTGTATGTTTCTCTCACATTCTACATGTAATGTATTTATAAACTGCTTATTGATAATTTCTTTCACCTGGTATATTGTAAGCTAGTCCTGATCAAATAGAAAAAGCACAGTTGACTATAGATAGAAATCTTAGCTAAACAGTAAACTAGCCTTGTGGAAAGAAACTACTAAAAAGCAGTAGGATCTGGATTTATAGTTCTGCTCTCTTACAGAAGTTTTCCGGAAAAGAGGTAGACTATGCCCTTCACTTCGTAAAACTGGAATAGAGAAATAATTAGGAAATGTTCTGCGTCCATTAAAATAGTTCTGTATTTTTGTCACTAAATTTCCTCAAATCTGTGATTGTAATTTTGAGTATAAAGAAATCTGTAAGCTAAAAATATTGAAGATTTGTGCAGAGAGCACTGTGTTTGCAAATTCAGCACACTAAATGGTGTTGCTCTATATATTTATAATACTTAGAGATAATGGAACAGGATTTCTATAAACTAAGGACTGTTATCTAGGGGAAATTCCCACTAAAGTCTCTTCCTTCCTGTCAGAGTTTCAGCTATCCCAGAGAAAACCCATTATTTGCAGAGATAGTTGAAGTCTAATATTCTCATGAGTCAAACCTTCAGCCAGAGAGATCGCCTCCTGAATTTCACTTGAGCTGGAATAACATATTGTAGTGAACAATGGAAAAAAGCTGCTGACTGAATAAACAGACTGCTTTGACTTTGCTTTCTCTCAGGGCAGGGGAGGGTTTTATTTTTTGTTGTGTTCCCAGGAGGTGCCTGTCAAGAAACCCCTCTCTCCAGCATGCTGTTCTGTTTGTTGTTCTACTGAAGGATCTTTAGATAGCCTGTTTCTGTGTGAGAATCTCATCACTCGTTCTTTCTCTCAACGATTCATCGTTATGAATGAATGATAAGTAGTATCATTGGTAGTAGTCATAGTACCCATGGCTGAAAAGAACTGTATGGGTTCTAAGTGATGAGATATGCAGCAAGTGTTTCATCTCCTTCTGGAAGATTAATAACTCACTCCCAGTAGTGAGCTGGGTAAATTGTACCCTTATCTAGTTCCTCAAGTATCAGTGAAAATCACCTTTCTTTAACTCTTTATCTTTTTTTTTCTTAATACGGTTTAAGTACCAGACACGATGTTTTTTCACTGAAGCTCCTGTGTGTACATCAGGATGCTAATTCAGGAACACAGGTCTCTCTCTACCCAGGCAATTTTTCATGCATTTTATGCTATGCCTTCAGACTGAGAGGACATGAATTAACTGGCAGCATCTGCGGGGTGGAGATACTAAAAACCTCTTCTGCTCACCTCTCTCGCCAGGGCTGACTAAGGATCACCTCCCTCAGCCTGCCTGGTAATGCTCTTCCTAATACGCCCCAGAATACTGCTGACCGGTTTTGCTGTGCATTGTTGGCTCTTGGTCAGCTTGGTGTACACCAGGAAGGGCCCCAAGGTCTTTCTCAGTAAAGCAGGTTTCCAGCCACTCCAGTGCATGGGTGCCTGGATTGTTCCTCCACAGGGGCAGGACTGTGCATTGTATCTGTGTGGAACTTCATTACATTCTTGGCTGCCCATTTCACCTGTTTAGGTCCCTGTGGACAGCACTGCACCCATATAGTGTATCAGTCATTCCTCCCAGCTTTGTATCATCTGCACGCTTCCTGAGGGTGAACTCTGACCCATCATCCAGGTCATTGGTGAAAAGGTTAAACAGTATTGCCCCCATATCGATGGCTGTGGTATTCCACTAGTGTCTGGCCTCCAGCTGGACTTCAGGCCACTGACAACACAGTGAGCCCCAAGCCTGCTTATCTAACCGTACTTTGTCAGCGTGTCTGTGAGGATTTAATGGAAAACTCTGGCAAACACCTTGCTTATGTGGAGGTAAACAACATCCACACTTCTCTCCTTGCTCAGTAAGTTGGGTGCCTCATTGTGGATGGCTATCAGGTTGGTTAAGCATGATTTCGTCTTCATAAATCTGTGCTCTCTACTCATGATCACCTTCCCATCCTTCATGTGTCTGGAAATCATATCCAGCCATAGTTGCTCCACAACTATCTCAGAGATTGAGGTAAGGCTGACCAGTCTGTCATTCCCTGGATCACTCTTCTTGCTCTCGTGAAGGTAGGAGTGACATATTCTATCTTTCAGTATTCAGAAGCCTCTCCCTTACCACCATAAAAAAAGGTACTCAGGAATGACCTTGCAATGCTGTAAGTCAGCTACCTCTGTACGTGTGTGGGTGCATCTCAACAAGCTCCATGGAGTTATGTGTATCCAGTTTGTACAAAGTTCCCTAACGTAGCTCCTCTTCAGTAAGATGCCACTGAGGCATTAGGATACCAGGTTTGACAATTGCTGTCACTCCACATCCCACTTCAATGGCACACTGTATGAAAAGAAGCATTTCAATTTCAAAGCCTTCAATCAAAGGGTCTCTTGCTGCCATGATGTTTGTGCTTTGCTTGAGGACAAGCACAGGAATGACTGCTCTTGTTCGCAGTTCATGATGGCATGACAGTGCACCAGCCTTATTCCCATATACTCAGGGATAGCATCATCTCCAGGCAAACTGTATTTTTGCTGCAAGCAAAGGTTAATCCTCGTGTTGGTCTTCCTGCTTCATCTTGCCTTCACTACTTTTTTTTAATCACCATGTTTTCATGGTGATTAAAAAAGTTTGGGTTTTTTTCAAAAGAAGTTTATTTTTTAATTTCTCTTAGTGAGCTTAGAAGACAGCAATGCAGTATTCCTGTGAGCAACTCCAGACAGGCAGAACATTGAGAGTTCTTTACTCCTGACAACTTTAGTTGATGGCTCTTAGTGTTAGTATGTGCTGTTTCACAATTGTAGGGACATGTTTCCAAGGTGAAGTGGTAATAAGTTGTTTCAGTACACTTCTATTTTCCTGCTGCCAGTATAAAACAAAAACACAAGGCATAATGGACTGGTGCTAGGCATTAGAATGTTTTAGTTGGAGGAGAAAGAGATTAAAAGATTACTTTGTAACTGTTCCTAAAGTACCTGCATTGCGTGAACACATTGGAAACATGTCTCGTGGTGATAAATCATCTGGGTGTGGTGGATGTAGCAATCAGACTGAAACCCCTTCAGATTCTGAAAGTGGTTTTAAAATTGGAGCTTGCTTAAACACCTACACAGTGTGAATATCAGATTAACACCAAATGATACGTGTCTTGTATATGCAGAGCAAGGCTCTGAACTGCAGGTCAATCACTCAGAAGGGAACTGGACTGCTCCCAAACAAAATAGCTGTCATCTTTTTTTTTTGAGTAAAGAGGAAGGAAGCCTTTAAGCATTCACAGCTACAGAGATGATCTGAATTAAAATCCCAGTTTTGATCAATCATTTGACGGGATTGACAGAATCTTGGAGCAGAGGAAGAAATATTTTTACCCTGACTTGAGCCCAACACTTACAAGTTCTCCTTTCAGGAAGGAGGACTAACTGAACAATATGCCAAATGTGTGAAATGAGAGGAAATGTTCCACATTAAAAAAAAAAAGAAAAAAAAAAAAGAGCCAGAAATGAAAAATTATCCACTCTTGTTTCCTCTTGTAGAGCTAATTCCTTGAAAGCTACATTCATTTAAAATGACTGAGCTTGATTCACTGAGCACTGGTATCTTTGTATCAGCCCCAAGATTTCTACTGTGCAGCAAAGTCTGAGTAAGGTGCAAGACCTCTGTCTCTAGCATACAACTCAAGTTTGCCCACAAATACTTGTGATGTAAGGGGGACTCAGCACCTCTTAAAATTAGGAAGAAAATAAAATAGTGACTATAGTAGAAATTATCAGTTGCATCTTTGGAAGAAGAGGCAGGTGGACAGCAAATTTTTCACTAAGTTGTGCTTGTTTAAAATCACCATTAAAAAATACCATTAAGTCATACTAACAGTTTGATAATAAGTCAGTGGAAGATAGTAGGTCCTGCAAACAGGATATTAAGAATGAATTTTTGTAACCCTAATGGCTGAGAACACTACCCCTGAGATCTAGTTGGCATGACCCATTTCCTGGTCCTTGAAAACAATAGTCAGAACTTCAAAGATAATATGCATTAAGAGGCTAATGAAATTAATCTTTATTTCTCCAGATGGCAGAAATATGAAATTTGCCTTGTTCATGCCCTTTTACTTTAAGCAGTCATACCATTATTGCTGTACATCATTTGGGGAGATTTAATATCAATATCTTAAAGATATTTGGATATACAATTGTTGCCATTAAACATAAAAACGCAGACTCATTTTTCCTTCAAAATTTATTGTAAAAAATTACAACGAAAGTAGTAGAGCAGAGAAGCAATTTTTTGTCCTTCTGCTGACAGCAGGCAGGCTATTCTAAAATATACATGAAGCATTTTTCAGAAGAATACAAGTGACTCTCAAAGTAGAAGTTTTCAGAGCATAGATGTTAGACAACGGGCCTAATGTCCTTCACAATGACCTTACTGATACAGAAGCTCTAAAGTTCTCCTGTGTTGTTTCATCAGCTGAGCTTTCCCTTTGAAAGAAACCTGAGATTCCCACCAGGTCCCATGTTTAATTCCATTTAGTAAATTCCCTTTCATTTCAGTATCAAGGAAGACAGGAAAGCAACAGCTCCCTTTGGCTAAGTCTGTTCTGTAGACTGCTCAGTACACAGCCGTTTTCCAGGCTATGTTCTCCAAGAGAAACTCTTTTTTGTAAAGAAGACAAAAATGCTGAGCAAAAAAGTGGATCATAGCTATATTTGCAACCCTGAATTGCCTTCCGAGTATGCATATGCAGGAGAAGCAGTAGAAAAAGCATAAAGAAACTGCACCTCCTCAGAATGAGGTGCAGCAAAAAACACTCTGTTACCTTTTCTACCTCACCTTAAAGTTTCTCAGAACTACTCATTTCAATAGCACCATTCTTCCATACTGTCCTATCCATGTTTGCATGATGTGTACCCCAGAAACCTTTACCTCCCTCCATTTACCACTGCCACTGAAGTGGTAGGGGCAGTGCTCATCCTGAGTTCTTAGATCAGCAGCTGCACATGTCCTCTCCCTGGCCACCTGTCTGCTACCTCTCACTTCCAGGTGGTCCCAGATAGATGGCTTAGGGGCTACAGCTGGCCACAGCGGCATAGGCCATGTTGCAGAGGAGAACAGGATCTGTTTGAGAAAACAAACATTTGTGAGCCATTGTTTCACATTAGCTGACGGTGGTGAGTAATAATTCCTAAAGTTCCTTTACTGCCTCCTACTGTGACATATTAACATCATGTCAAGGCCAAAGTAATGGCTTGGTTCCAAAAACTATAGTACAACCAGACACTGCAAAAGGATATGTGATTTCTGCTAACGCATCTACCTGACTAAAGAAGTGCAGTGGCATTGTTTCTTTTTCCTCCTCACATACTTCCATCTGGTACAGCATGTATGAATAGGTTGTCCTTGAGACAAGTGTGCTGCTTATCTAAAGAGGAAAGCATGGTGTCAGGAGTTTAGGGCACTTGACATATCATAAAATTAGCCTTCAGCGAAGAGAGTTATGAAAAGCCATGTTTAATGCTAGAGTTATATTTGCATATTGAAAGACAATTTGTTTTCCTCCTGCAACGAATTTAAACTCATGCATGCCATTGTGTTGGGGGTTAAGATGTGAATATGTTTGAATCAGCAGTTAACCACCAACAAAAGTGATGTTTCTGAGGGGAACTCTTTTGAAACTGTCTTTTGGAGTCTTTCCAAGCGCCTTTAGAAAAGACAAGAGTGTGGTCTATGGGGCCAAAATACAGCTACATACCTACCTGAAGATGTGGCACAGATACTTACTGGACAGCCTGGTAGTCAACAGCCCCACATGCAGTAGAAGTTAGAGTAACTCAGCACCATATTTTACTCCTTGTCCCATCCTTGCTTTTAGCCCAGATTCTTTTACTGGCCATCTGGTTTTGCCAAAGGCTATTTGGAATTCCTCAGGTCATTAATAGTGAATGCAGGCTGAGATTCAGCATCCCCTTTAGCTAAGGACTATCTGTTTGGTGGTGGGGACAGACAATTCTACTGCACTTCTGTGTCACTCTCTAATCAGGTGATCAGATCATACAGTTTTTAGTTCAAGGGACACAAAATTGATATGACCTATCATAAAAAATACTTACATTCTAGTCACATGAAATATAAGGATGAAAATATGAGAGGCAGACCTAGCAGACACTTAATGTTGAGTGAGAATATTGCAATCCTTTAAATTCTGCAGTAGAAAAAGCTTATCATGTGATTAATTTTGACTTCAGTGGGAGCAGTAATTAAACTGTGGCACTTAAAATCTTTCCAAATAGAAACAGACCTAAATTTAAACACATATTATATATAAAGGAGTACTTTAGTGTTTGCTGAATTATAGATGCTATTCTTTATTTCTTCAAAAATGAAATTTTGTAATGAAACAGAAATCAAATACACAATCCTGCTGATGCTGGTACCCTAAACAAGTTCTGACTTGGGTTGGTATGTATCTCCTCTCTCCTGGCTTCAGCAGGCCTTTGCAATCTTCTTGTATTTGTGGAATGCTGCATGTTCAGGCTGTCCACTCTGAGATAAATAATTACCTTGTCATCATGGCAGATGAAATGATCAGCAGGCACAAGTTGGTTCTTCAAAAAAGGATAAACGGCTCACCTGGCCCATTATTCACACTGCAAAATCAGTATCAGGCGCATTGCTTTGTATTTAGGTGTATTTCAAATGGAGACGATGCATTTCTCCTCAGGGACCTCTTTCTAGCAGGAAAGTGAGATTTAAGAGAAAACTTTAAAAACCCCTCTAAGCTTACAATAGCGATCTGGAGAACCACAGCCTTGACTGCAGTTGCTTAAGCCTGTCCCCTCTCCTTCCTTCCTGTTCCCCATCCCTCAGCAAATCAAAAGACATTAAAAAATAATCACGGATTGGCCAACTTAGGTTAAGTGAACAATGAAAGACAGTTATCCACTAAATAGAAAATATGATAATATTTAGTATCTGCTAATATAGTAAGTATTCTGATATTGCAGGGATCTCTACTTGCAGGCTTATAAAGGCTAAGGTGCAGTTGGAGAGGGGTAATCACTGCTGCTTCACATCTAAGAGTAGAAAAAAAGCAGATGTTCTCCAAAATCTAAAATGGACAAAATATATGTGTTTATTTTAGTCTGAAACCAAACCACATAAATATCTTATATTCTGCCTCCTTTAAGCATCAAAAAGGAATTTTAGTAGTATTTGTACCTCATACTGTGTTTTTGCACCCAAAGGGTATTTTCAGTATAAATTTCTACTTGGTTTGGCTTTCAGTTATATGGAGAGACTGGAGGGACACACATAAGGATCTCTGGGCTGCTGCCTTTCCATTTGCTGCGGTTGTAACCCTTCTCTCCACATGGCAATAGATCTTGTGTGTGAAGGACTTCTTCTGTGAAGTCTACACTACAATCAAAGGCTAAAGGGAAATTAAATCAAAGTAGGATAAACCCATACCCCATTTCCAAAATTATGCTGAACACTCCTTTTTCTGTATTTCCATAAAAGTAATTCTGGCTGTTGGTATCTTGGCAGAACTACAGAACTTCCAAATGCTATATTGCCATGGATCATGTTTTGTCAAGTGGTAAATAGGATTGCTCTTTAATTTCAATTCTGTTTATATATCTGAGTGCTGCCTTTCCATTTATTTCATTTATTTCTTTCTGCTTTTCTTTGTATTTCTTCTTTCTGTTTTGTTTTAGCTTCCGAGTTTCAAGACCTCCCTGAGTGATGCAGGCATTTTAATTCCAATGAAGTCATAATAACTCTGTGTGAGATTTATTCTTGCAACAAGTTTTCAGTCTGTTTCCAATTGTCAAATGTAAAGAAAAATTGTTTCCAGTAAAACACGAACTAAGGGAATAGTTTGCTGGATTGTGGATGGCTTTGGTCTATACTGGATTCAGCTGGCTGCTTTGTTACTGTTTACTTCTTTTTTTCATTATTGTGCGCAGAAGTGCATTGCAGACAGCAGTTTATGTGTGGATTAAATAAATAAGGGAAAATACGATAGCACCCTGAGAAGTTAGCAGACCTGGACTTTAAGAAGGAGATTGTAACACTTTCCACCTACTGTATGTAGGTGGAGGATGTTTTACTTGCACTCTCCCGCCTACTGGAGGATGCCATCATTGTTCTTATTCTGCTGACTGTGAACAAGCCGTCCCCTGCTTCTCCAGCAGCTCCAGATAATTGTTTTGATGTATTGCTGGATGGACGGGCTTTGCACTGCCCTGCAGCCCTGCTGATACAAAAATGCCTTTAAGATCCTGCCTTTCCCATCCTAATCTACAAAGGAAACAGGAAAAAGGAACTTAAACTCCCTGTACTCAGACAGCAATGAGACTGTTCCAGCCTGCGCCAGTGCTCTAATTTCTTGCCTGTGACTTCTAAACAGCGTACCATGCAGGACAAGAGTAACTGCTAAAGGTCTACCCCGAGGAAAGGATACTCCATGAGTGACTGTAAGAACTGGATGGATGTACTTTGGAAAGCATGGACCCTCTAGCACACCTAGTCCTCTATGGATTCAGCCTGTTGATTTCAGGTAAACTTTGGCTCTAATAGCTGTAATGGACCTGTCATGCCTTTCTTTGTTTTTCACACACGATGCACCTACCCTTTGACTGCCTACCCTTCACTCCAGTGCTTACCCTTACTGATTTAAGTACTTGTGTTTGTTTCAGTGAGTCCACTTCTCTGTGCAGAGCTCTTACAGCAAGTGAGGGCAGGACTGGGGCCAAGCAACTGGGGATGATTTAGCTACATGTAGGATCCACTGCTGCAGCTTTTAACTGTTGAAGTTGTTTGTTGACACATACATTGCAGCAGGATTTCTTTTCTGTCTAATGGTACTAATTTTTCATACAGCTGATAACTTTGAAACCATTGGTGTCTAAGAAATTTCCCTAAGAAATGTGCTCTAAATACAGATTAAATGTTGACTTCTTCTGTGATTGACTTTACGAACTAGCTGTGCACTTGATGTGTGTAGCTATTTCAGTGTCTGATTTTAGACAAGATTCCACGAGTGGAATTTAGATGAGAGTCAGTGGACAAAAGAGGGGAAAAAATACAAGATCAATTAAAAACACTTCAAATACAGTTATATAGTATTATCAGCAAATGTCATTAGTTCATCAAGTCAGAAGTTATCATAAGAGATATCTGTAGAAAGGTATACAGAAATATTATACTAATTCAAATTTAGTTTACAGTAATTTCAGCATTAATGTTAGACATACATTGCTGAACCTATCACATGCAGAGCCCTGAGGAAGACTGTCCTCCTGCCATCAAAGTTACTCCACGTTTGAGTAAACATGACTTTTACAATCCTCATTTTGATTTTCTAGTCAGTTTCCTTCGTAAAAATCTGTAAAAGAAAAATACAATTCACATGATAAACTTAGAATCTTAACTCACCCTTAACCATTGCATTGAGATATTTATATAGGTTGTTCCAGTCCGTCTCACAGTAAAAATGTAATGTGCTGTAGAACTGCAAATTGTCCTGCAATGAAAACCAGAAAGTAGCAAGAAAAGGCAGAAGTTCTTATTTCCATGCAACTTTCTTCACAATTGCTTTGCACAGATCTTCTTGGTTAGCAGCATGCCAACAGCTGTTAACAATAAAATTACGAGTTTGAGATGTTACTTTTGGCATCTATAAAAGGCCAGAGGTTAATGCAGAAAAAAAAAAAAGTTTTTAATCTGTTGAAATCATGTTTGGAAATATTCTTGTCTAGCAACTGCTGTAATAGACTGCATATTGTTATTACCAATTCCTCCTCTGTGGCTTCAGTTTAGTTTTTGTTTAGTTGCACATGCACATCAACCTATTTAGCCCTCGGATCACTTCCAGCTTTACACTTTTTGGAAATATCTGGTGCTGTAAGCATTATGGATGGAGAAGAAAAGAAAATCCAGTTACTCCAACTTTTTTCCTTGTCCCTCCTGTTTCTCTGCATGGTGTCATATACCTATTTGACACAGACAGCAACAACGCTCATTAAGTCACAAATACAGGAGAAACAAGTCAGTTGCAGAGATTAGCTATAAAAATGTGGACACCACAGACAGCCCAGCACCAATGAGCTGCCAGTCACTGCATTTTCCACAGGGGCTGACCAGCGAGGTGTGTGCTGTAGTCACACCCATCTCAATAGATCTGTCAGCTTTCCCGCTTTTGTTTGAGAATGATATCATGTTTCCTGGGGCGAGCAGTGGAAGACAATGCGAGCCTGCTTTCCTCTAGATACTGCAGGCGGAGTTCAGGAAAGCAGGAATGACATTCCCTGAGCAGGGGAGGGTCTACACTCAGCGGAGACACTGAACTGGCTTAACCTTGTCCCTGATGATTGTGGGCTTCTCTGGGTGTGTTGCTGGGTAGGCAAAAAATCCACTCCGCCCTTTTCCTAGGTGAAAAGCACTGACTTGGCTCCCATTAGGAGAAATGGCCTTTGATTTAATATCTTTTTATTTTTAATAGCAGTACTCCATTAGCAGCTAGAGCTAATGATCCAGTTTGGAAGGTGGCGTTCAAAGTATACAAAAATGCTCACTTTTGCACTCTCTACATTCCATAGTAAATGTTCTATTAAACTGCTAAGGAGTTGAATTTAATCCTGCTGGGATTCTTCAAACTACACTGAGTATCACCACATGTTTTTTCTTTTGGTTGTTTATGTTCCTGACATTTTGGAGTAGCAAAATTATGCTGACATCTATCCTGAAGCATGGATTCAAATGCCAAGCTTGTGCCTAGGTTCAGTCGGATAAGTTCTGACCAAAGAAGAGCTGCAGATTTACTTATTCCACTAAAGGCAAGGAATGAGTGTCACAACTTGCCTTTTTCCTCGGAAATGCCTCAGACATCCTCAGATATCCTCAGATGGTCTAGAAATCTGCTTGCAGTTTTTCACAGTGAGCTAACTCTCAGGAATGTTCAAGTGTGAGCCTTATTTTAGCAAGATGACCACCATCAGTAAAAGATTGGTGAAAACCAGCAAAAATTACAATTAGCTTCAAGAACATTTCTTTGACTATTTCTATCAGGAAACATATATATTGTCAAATGTCTCCATTCTCCAAGACAGAATTTTCTGTGCTACAGTTTTGCTCTGCCGATAATCTTGGATCCAGTGGCTTTCTAAAGATACTGGATTTTTTTTTCTGATTTAGCTGTTGGACACATATATGGTAAAAGACTCAAAAGATTATAACAGCCTTTTTAGAAAAGGGTGACAGTGGAGCAAACCAGTGCAATAGCACTCAACAGCTCTCTATCATCTATGTTGATGACTGCATTTTCTTTGGGATCAGTAGGTGTTATGAAAAAAAAAAATCTAAATTATCATTATTGTATGACTCATTTTCTTATTTACAAAGTTGAACAGCTTTTAACATACATTACCAGATACACAAGCACCTTTATAATGCTGGAGGCTTTTCAAAATGACGAGTCAAAATTTTTAGTTGGATTGGAAAGTTCTAACAATTCTGTTTCAAGACTTGTATTTCTCTTTTGAAGCTTAACTTAACCAAAAGAAAACCTGTATTAACCAGTGGCTAATCCATGCCTATGACAGTGAACAGGAGTGTCATTCTTCGCATAATTAAAGGGACTAGGCCTCTGTGAGCATCTTCAAATAGGCTGTTGTCAGATCAAAGCCGCACCTGAACTTCAGTGTGTCATATGGCTGAGTGATGGAGTTTTGAACCTCCCACAAAGAAATGGAGGAAAACCACTTCTGACCTTTTAATCTCAGGTATTTCATAACTATAACAGTGAGGTTTTAATATCAGGTATTTGTTACATGACCACACATTTCACTGATGCACAACCTTTCTGACACCTAAATTATCAAATGACTAATGTGAATTAGAGAAATTTTAAACCAAATTCACCTTTAATTCCTGAAGTGTATTTGATTTGTGAGACCCTGAAATTGCATCTGCCTGCCACACTGTGCCTGGTTCACACCTACTGAGATGCAGAGCAGCTCTCAGGAAGCCTGTGTTCCCAAAGATCATTTCAACAGCTGGGAATAGTCAGGAGTGAAAAAGCATTACATCAGGCCCAAAGGAATCAGATCCAAAAGGGTGAAATGAAACCACACTACATTTGTGTTGACATATGCTATTGTTTTAGATACAATTTTCATATATAGATACATGAACACACATGTATTATATGGTTTTCATACTTAGTCATAATCAAGGTGGATAGATTACATTTTTGCTGAATCTTCATTTAAGGGAAAATTGAAGTTGTAATATTTTGCACAAATTGTCTGATACCCACAAGATTTTTATCTGGAAGGCTTTAGTACAAGGGAGAGAATAGACGTCATAGACATTGACTGTCACTGAGCAGCTGGCTCTAGGGCAGGGGTCCTACATGTGCTCACAATGAGAATTATCTGGGCTGGAAACCTGCTCTGTATCAGTCATATACACTTGAGCATGCTTGGCCTAGACCCATCTCTTAAACAAACAAAAATCCCTTTTCAGCTCTCTTGGAAGACCAAGAAGTCATTGTGATATGAAGGGTGTTGGGTAGGCACAGGAGCAATGAACCAAAAGTGGATGCACCTACTACTTGTGTGAAACAGATTTAGTTCCACGGGCAGGTCCCTCTGTAATGTAAGATCTATCTGAGACTGGAGAGATGAAAATCTTAGAGAATCTGCAATGAAGAACTGCCCTCCAAAGACAGTCTCTGTCCTGTGCTGGTAGATCATATTTAGGATGCTGTTCTACTGTGGTTTCAGTGGAGGCACACTGCAAAGAACAACCCATGTCTAAAATAGAGACTTTCCTATAAGGAGTTTAAAATGTTGATTGTTTATATTACAAATTTGATAACTGTTCTCCAACTGTTAAACAAGGGTCATATCTTAAAGAAGTTAAAAAGCTATCAAAATACGTTTTGTAATTCATCACTTGGAACTATTAACCCCTTTAGGGTGTAAAGATATTAGGCATTTACTAAGTCCTGAAAGGATTTTTGAAAGATACATTAACAAATGACATTTCTCTATTCAAAAATGTAAACTTTTTACTTCAAGGCTGGTAGTTTTTCCTTGTCTGCCATTTATTTATTTTTTGCACTATCAGCCTGACTACTGAAGTAACTCAGTTAATTTCTCCTTTGGAGTATAACAAGCCTTCCTTGACAATGCAGTTCCAACTGCACTTCTGATTGTGCTGATGATTTTCCCTTGTGTTATTTCCTGGCTGTTCATCACAGACAAGCCACTGGTCAGGGGCCTTGGCCTCCTTAGTCACAAAGTGTGCTTAGCACCAGAAACACCTCCCAGCTACTTTAGTCAGAAAAATCAGTAAGTGGCAAAGTGAGGGTGCACTTCTGTACAGGCAAGAGTGTTAGAATGTGTTCTGCCAGCAGTCAGTGCTCACAGACAGCTAACCTTATGCTTATTGTATGCACTGACTAATTAATTAGCTGTGATATTTTACCTGTTTTGGCTTGGCACGTGCCCATGTACAACAAACAGTACACATTTGCAGTACAAATAGGAGCTTCATAATGCAACTGACAAGGGCAGCCTTGTTATGGACATATTTATTTTGGTATGCAAATACACTCTTAATGATATGCTACCCATATTTTGATGGCTGCAAATCCAACCACATGCACCTGAACCACAAGCCTGTCCTACTGGAGCTTTCCCACATGCCTCACGCTTTTTCAGCATTTTCAGCATTACCTGGCATGCTGTCATCTGGTTCGCATTTCATTTCATACCAAATCGCCATTGCCTCTGGTATGTTATTTTCCACTTCACTCACTTGTGGTCAACCAGGCCTAAGGCGAAATCATGACAAACCATGTTTTGGTTTCTTTCTCATGTTTTGGTTACTTACACACACACACACACACACACACACAGAAAGCCCAAACCAATCTGCATCAGTGTTTCTCTTCTAACTTTTTCATCTTAGGAGATTATTTTGATAGGTTGTGAAACAACTGACATGCAGAGAGAACAAGAAGGCAGTGGCATTTCCTTCAGCTGCACCAGAGGTACCCAAAGGCAAATGAGCAGATACTGAGATAGGCAGCCCTCATAGCTTTGACAAACTATTTCATTTTTCACACGTGTGCTCTGGTCTTCCCACTACTGATAAGTAGCATAGTGATACCCTGTCACTAATTTTTCATCTCTTATTAGTCTCACAATACCTTCCTTCCACAAATAGTGCCCTATTTCTAAGGGCAAGTGGTCTTGGTATTTGAACTGTGAAGCATCCCACAGCTGCACAGTAGCATCATGTAAGATACAACAAGAAGATTCTTTAAATGAACAACAAAAACTGTTTTATTGGGAAACCTGTCTGTTAGCTCATTTATCAGATGTTTTCCAGGAGCATTTCTGTCTTGTTTTTTCATCCCTGCTGTTCTCATTGTATGGCAGAGAATCTTAATTTCTTTGGACAATAATGACTTCAGCCTTGTTTTCCTGTGGAGAAATGAGCTGTCAGAGGAGAATCTGACTCACTGGGAGAAATTACCTGAGCTGCTGCTATCTTTGCATTCCAGATGAAATTTCCAGGACACTTAAAGATAAAATGAATAAATGGTTTCAAAGCCCCCCACATTATTTACTTTTTTAGAGAATGAACCAAAAATAATATAAGAGAAGTGTTGAGCGCACAGAAAAAAAACCAAAAATTGCTAGGTTCTGGTTTTCAAGTTGGGTTTGTTCTAAATCAAAACCTTATTATTTCAAGCAGAGGGAGTGCTCGTATTTTAAGAAACTTGCAGGAAGAAGGGTTGATGACGTAACAGTTTGGGACATATGTTTTCAGCAGTTTCTAAATGATTTTTAAATTCTGCAGTGAGTATTATATGCAACTGACTGTTTCACTTTCAGCATGACACCAAAACTAAGCACAGACTCTACTTTTGCCCTGCTGATATAGTATCTATATGTTTTACATTCCTACTCCCAGGCACTTAACAGCAGGAATAATTTGTGCTCCAAGCAATAACAGTAAAAGAAAAAAAGGACTACATAAGCATTACATATTACATCTATTCTCTGCTTCAGCTAGTGAATAATTGAGTGGAATTTACTGGAATTTTCTGCCCTTTCATCTTCTCTTAAATAATTAGTACTTTAAAAGTATTAATCTTTCTGCTTACCTCTTACAACAGATCTTCTCCTTCCTCTGTTACACTCCATATGCCAAGAGGAGGACTTCCTGCTTATAGTTACTTCAAGTAATCAATAATAAAGTTCTATAAATATAAGGAAATAAATACATCTTTAGGTGTGTGATGTCTAAACAATTTCTTTGCTTTCACTACCAATCAGTATTAACACCTAAATCTTTTCCTCAGAACTCTGAATTCTCAATACCTTTTGCAAATATGACCTGTGTCCATATTATAGGTGCTTTGAAGGACAGTGAGGTGTGGTTATCCTGTGATGGGGCTGACAACTCTGGCTGCCTGCTATGGAAGAGGAGCATAAGCCATTCCAGTGTTGAACGCTTTTTCCTAATAACAGGCAACTTTGCAAAGGCCCCACATTAGGTAGAAAATGCCTAGAATTTTCCCATGTTTTCCTGGAGAGAAGACAAGGGTTAACAATGGAAATCTGGAAGTATATGGGCAGGGACTGTCAGCGGAAAGGACAAATCAACATCTTTCTCCTAAGAGTTGCTGTGTGTACTCATTATAATCTCAGCTCAAGATTGCCACATTTACTCATGAACACTAATGTCTAGCCATTAGAGTTCATGACTAAATGTGGCAATCTTGAGCTGAGATTATAATAATACCAACCAATAATAATCCAGAGGAGTGATATTTTAATCTTTGTCAGAGACTTGCTTGCTCTTTGAGTGGAACTATGTCTGGGATGTGTTCCATGGAATTTCTGAGAACTGTTTCTTTCAGCTGATCCTAGTCGAATTTTGCTGGTGCAATGCAGCGCAGAAAACATGATGACTCTGTGCCTATATGAATGGCATTTTGGCAGGCAATGAGAACACACAGGGACTACAGACACAGCATGACAAATTTATTCTCTGTTTAGCACAATTTCACCAGGTGAACATCATCGAATTACACAATAATTTGAGTTGGAAGGGACCTTTTTAAGATTATGTAGTTCCAATCTCACTGCTATGGACAGGGACACCTTCGTCTAGACCAGGCTGCTCCATCCAGCCTGGCTTTGAATCCTTCCAGGGATGGGGCATCCACGACTTCTCTGGGTCACCTGTTCCAGTGGTTCACCACCTGCATTGTAAAAAATTCCTTCCTTATATCTAATCTAAATTGACCCTCCTGTAGTTTCAAGCCATTACCCCTTATCCTATCACCACATACCCTTGACAAAAGTCCCTCTCCGACTTTCTTGTAGCCTCTTTATGAACTGGAAGGTGCTATAAGGTCTCCTTGGACCAGCCTCTCTTTTCTCCAGGCTGAACAATCCCAACTTTCACAGCTTTTCCTCATAGGAGAGGTGCTCCAGAACTCCATCATCTACATAGCCTCTTCTGGACCCGTTTCTACAGGTCCATGTCCTTCCTGTGCTGGGGACACCAGAGCTGGATGCAGTGTTCCAGATGGGGTCTCACCAGAGCAGAGGGGCAGAATCCCCTCCCTTGCCCTGCTGGCCACGCTGCTTTGGATGCAGCACAGGATACAATTGGCACTCTGGGCTGCAGAAATCTGTACTAGAAAAGCTATGAAAGATACAGCTGAGTATCACCCAGCAAGAGAGAGGACAATTCTGTGTAATTTGGAGTGGACAAAGAGGAACTGCAAGTGTTTCCCTCAATTAATTTTCCTGTCTGGGCTATAGTCAGCGTGCTATTATTTAAACTTGTTAAGAGGATGCCATTTTCCCTGTGCTGGAAAGACTCAAAGCACTGCATCACTGTGAGTGATGTGTCATAAATACT
The DNA here is from genome assembly GCA_013397815.1 of Aleadryas rufinucha. Taxonomy (NCBI): domain Eukaryota; kingdom Metazoa; phylum Chordata; class Aves; order Passeriformes; genus Aleadryas; species Aleadryas rufinucha. The sequence goes on along the minus strand of VZTH01015276.1, from coordinate 37,106 downwards.
TGGCAATGGGTCTTCCTTGCATGGTATCTCCCTTTACAGCATTAGCCTTCTGCAAGCGCTTTCTCTTCCCAAAATCTATTTGCACACACAGCAAATTGCCTTCCTGATAAGGTCTGTTCTTCAAGGACCAGGGCAGGAGTGAAAGGATTTTTTCAAGGCAGCACAGAGGATTGTCCCTGCTGCAGACATAGGCTGCTTCTTGTCTCTATTTTCTGTGTTTTTTCAGAACTAAATTCTGTTGTCCTTATTTGTTTCTTACATACCCGAAGGTTTCATTAACATCTAGGATGTGAGGTGCCTAAATTTTGCCAGACTAGGTAAGTTCCTTTTTAGCAAAAACAGTTGGGTTATTTGAAACTGCATGACCATAAAGAGATGCTGTAGGAATCCCTACCCAGTGGAGTCAAAGAAAGCACAACTATCACCTCCAAGGCCTTAGATTGCTAAGATGCCTTTTTCTTTTTTTCCTTCAAATTATATCTAAAGCATAGCTTTTCTTAGTGCAAAACTTTCAGTATTTTAAATTCTGCTTGCAATATATTCCAGCTGTAAAACCTTTAGCTGCAAAGTCATGCTTGGCATATAATTCCATACTTACACATAGATCTAAATGCCTTTTAGAGACAGAAAATCCTCTTGTGCTTCTGTGGGAAGAAACTCTATCTGTGTTCCATCGGCCTCACTGAGGTGTCTGGGCTACTCTGCACTGTTTAATATGACAAAAAGCCACCTGTCTTTAGACAATGAATCAGAACACTATCCACTCACTGGTGGCTAGATTTTGATTCACCCAGAATATTCTCAAGTTTAAATACACAATATGTCTACATATTCTACACATTTATTGCATGGTTTTTATTACTACGAGGAACAAGATATGTGGCAAATGCCCCAAATCTGGTAGAATATTGCTTTGCATATGGATCAAAGGCAGCATGAAAGCTGGTCCTCAAAATTCAGACTTCTCCTGATGCTTTTTCTCAGAGTATTAAAAGGTTGAGGCGCAGGGGAGGAAAGAGGAGTTATTTTCGCCTTTCAATCTTTGTTGGAAGTCAGAGGAACAGAGAAATGCTAGGGAAAATGGAACTGGAGCCCTGGATGACCAGCCATCCTCTGAAGGACACCAGCCACTTGGGCCCACACCTTTGTATTGGAAAGGCAGTTGCAGCTCTGTGCCCTGTGGATGCCAGGCAGAAATATCAAAATATTTCACTTCTGCTCTCTTAACACCAGGCCTGACCTCAACATGGAAAGTCACATCAAGTCACAGAATTTGAATCCAGATTTGATTCTGAGTTTCACAAAAGTTTGCAGAAAGCAGGATCTTGCAGTTTGTGATTTTAAGAATATCTCTTCCTGGCATGTGATCCTTGCTGATATAAACTGAAGCTGCTTTCAGTGCTGTTGATTGTTGAATTATATCTGCCTTTGGCTGATGCATCAGATCCATAGTAAAAGCACAAATGTTCCTCATATAAAACTAAGAGGCTTGAGACAAATGCCCTATAAAATGAATGCATGAGTCTGGCCTCATTTCTATCACATACCTCTTCAACTTTGTTCAAAGGATTTATGTTTGTAATGTGCAGCAGGATGAACTGACTTTGCTGACCTGCACGTTTATGCAATATTTACTTTAATGGCCATTGCATCCTTTCCAGAGGGTTTCATTTCTCCATTATGTAACTGCAAGTTATCTGGGCTGGCACATGAAAAGGTGGTGGCTGTGGAAGACTGGTTGGGTGTGGTGAGTGTCAGTGTGCTGTCAAGATACTTCAGTCCCCAGAGTGCTTGCTTGCATTGAGAGCAGAGGAGGACCTCCTCCCTTGGCCCAGAGCACTGCAGAGACACACGCAAAGAGTGCAGTCAGCACTAAGACCTTTTGACCTCCCTTATCTAAGACTATACCCCTTCCTTCCCATCAGAGAACATTTGGACGCTGACCGGCACTAAATATTAGGTCTCTCTATGTAAATACAAAATATACTTGTATCCAAATCAGGAAAATAGATGCGATGAATAAAATAAATCAATTATTCTTCCTGTTTCAGCTGGAAAAAATGTTAGTGTTTCCTTTCTCCTTACCCTGAACTTAAAAAATAAAGGGAAACGCCTATTATTTGCCAATAGTTCATTATAGGAGAACTGGATTTCCCTCCAGCTATGCACATTTGAACAACTAAGAGTGTGGCACTCTGCTAGCGGATATTTTAATTAGGCTTGTGTCTCTCATTTTCAAAGACACTTTCATCTCTATGTGTTTCTGGCAGTCCTATTGATCAAAAGAAGCAATTTTGAGTGATTTAAACCTGACCTCACTTAACTAGTGGTGCTGACTTGCTCTTTGTTTTTGCATAAGTTACTTTGTGCCATGGGTCTTGCCAGTGTCTGTTAGGGCTTCAAATATTTAATGTGATTGACTATGAAATCATTAGTCCAAATTCATAAAACAGCTGCAAAAAAATATTCCAAGTGTTCAAAGTACTACCAGCTCCTGTAACTGAAAGTCATAACTGTTTTACATCAGTTCATACGTACTAAATCCATGTAAAGGATGTCAAGGAAACACTATTAAACTGACAACCTTATAATCTACTGATTCTGTTACCAGAAAAGCACCACACTTGAGGCATTTATGTGCATGTCTAAATATACACAGATGTCCTAGGTTACAATGTAAGATGTGACCAAAAGTATGTATTTTATTACCATCTTCATAAGCTGTTACAGCAGGTGAGGCAGTGCTTGTTATCTGCTACCATGACTCATCCTTGATAACTCCCTCCAAGAGCTATCTCTAATGGGCAATCAAGAACCCTGCCACATGACTCATAGATAACTCGCTCTGGACTATGTCCTGTTAATGGGCCCATCACTGCCTTGCCTCATCTCACCATCCCATTGTGAGATGCTCCACCCAGGAGGAGGAACTGAGAGTTCCCATCTGTATATAATCAGAGGTTTGGAACAGCACAGACAGCCCTTACCTACGGGACTCCTGGAGGACAAGAGCTACATCACTGGACCTTCAGGCAAAGACCAGACTCTTTTCTACAGGATCACTGCCTCAACAGGACCACTTCATCTGAACTGCTACCAACACCCTGACCGACAGGGTGCCAGGTTGTATTCTGACTCTGACAGTGGTTTGTTTTTGTATTATTGCATTTATTTTATTTTTCCTATTAAATTGGATTTCTGACTTGGAGTCTCTCACTGGTTTGCTTTCAAACCTTTACAACAGATCTATCTGCTTTGCCAGCCTATGGTTTTCCTTGGGCTTCTACAACAGCTCTTGAAAGAAATTTAACACGTTTGCGAGACTTACTGCCTTTTCTGAGAAGAACAAACTCCATCTGTTTGTCATAAAAAATAAATCCACAAGTCATTGTAGCAGAATACTTAATCTGTGTGCATCGAATTTTGCACAAAAGCTGTGAAAGACACCACCCAGAGAAACCCTGAGCACTGGGTGACACAGCTTACCTGGTGATTTGATTGGCCACCAGGCCAATAGTTGAATAGAATAGTTGAATTCTGCAGTAATTTTTTTTTTAATTTGATTTTTTTTTTTTTTTTAGGTAAAGTAGAAGCAGCACTAGACCTCATACTGATCAATTCCTTCCCGCTGGTGGGTAACTCTGAGACATCACTTACATGTATCACTTCCAAATGGCGTTCCCGTGAGTCTATCACGATAGGCCGGGACCAGGAGGATGTGGCAAACCAGCACCGAGAACTACTGAAAGTTAATGAAGATTCCAAGAGAGCAGCAGCCAAAACAGTGGTGTGGAAGAGGGAACAGGCCCGTGAAACTATCGGAGCATATTACTGTGAAGGGAAACTCAAGGATGAGGTGACAAGGATACATACCATGAAGATACCACTGGGAGGTACAGTATAGTGGTCAGATCTCAATTTGTCATGGCACTGCTTGCAGACTGGCAGCTATCGCTGATTGACACAAGTGGGCACAAACATGGCTCCAGACCAGGCAAGGCAGTCAATAAAAATAGACTTGGTTCAAGGCCCCTTTTTTTGTTTTTCCTACAGCACAGAGAAACTGGTGGGTACTAGCTGCTAGTCATTTCCTTGTGGAAGTTAGTCAGACATCTGTAAGTATTCTGCCTGCATCTGGCAACTGCCAGGCACACAAAGTCAGTCAGCAATTAAGGTGGCCTCACTGACCCCATATAATAACACACATGGCAACTCCTGCAATGGGTTTTCCATGTCCCAGACCCTTGATTTCAAACAGGCTTCCATTTTAAAATTTTGACAGGTCTGAGATGTAGATAGCTAAACATCACTATTGTATTTTTTTTAAGTAAATGGGCAACCTGAGCCTAGAAAATAATTGCCTTGCCTAAGGTTTAGTAAAACTACAGATCAGCAACACTGCATCTGCATAGTCTGTGTCAGTGAAAAACAACACAAAAAAGGGATCCCTCTCAGCACTGGAAAGGAAATCCAGAGAAGTTTTCCAAAATCTGAGGAGGTTATTCACAAAAATCCGCTACAGATTTCATTATTCATTTGATTTTGGTTTTAGGCTATGCACAGTAGTAAAAGCAAATGTGGCAGGGATATAGTGGGACAAGAAGGTGAGAATTCCAAGGTCCATTAAATTGCATTTCCATATGTTCAAAATTTCCCTTGTTTCTGGACCTCATTAGACTTCTGGGACAAGTTCCAAAGCAGAGATCACCATCAACTACAGAAGAGGCACATGAAATTTTGAGTAATTTTCTGCAGCAAATCACATTTTCAAAACTGAAGATGATTTTTTATAGATTTTACTGTACTGCTAATGTTTTGTGCCATGGCAACTGGTTTGTGAGGAGAATTGACAATGTTAATCTTTCTTTATAAGGTTTTAGTAAGAGCAATTTTTGTTGTTGGTATCTCCCAAAATTACATAATAAATTTATAAAAGGAGATATTTTCATTTGTAAGAGCTGCTGCCAGTGCCTATTATTTTTTCTTTGAACATGGGTAGGTTGGAAGCAAGCTGAGTAGGACAAGTGTATTTTTCTTTGGCTTACGTTTTCTCTGACCAAATGTGGTCTTTGGAGGGTTGGATTGGTCATGAAGAAAGCTCTGCAGATGCAGACTGACAACTCCATTGTTTCAAAGGAGGCTGCAGTGAGGAGGAGATAAAATAATAGTCCATGGAATGTCAGTGTGACCCTGCCTGTGGCAGTCTGCCAGCAGGCTGAGCACATTTCTGGCTTTTCTGTTGGAGAGCAACATCCATGGGTGAAAGAATGTCTTCTGAATCGATCAGTTCTTTTCACTTGGTATCTGTGGGCCTAGGAGCAGAGAATTTTAAGTAATCAAGCTTTACTTTTTAAGTAATCAAACTTTACTAAGAAGGCTTCTTATGTGACAGATGTTGTTCTAAACAGAAGTAGCATTCACATCAGCAGTTGGTAGGTTTCTTGAATTAATTTCTGGGTTTGAATCCATTTCTCAGGTTTTCTCTGCAAAAGTTTTCACTAACAAAATTCGAACTAGCAAGTCCTCAGTGAAAGTGTAAAATCTAATCAGATTAGATGGGTGAGAAAGAGGTGGATCAGAAATTCTCAAAGCTATTAAAGTGCACAGAAAGAGGAGAAAGAGGTTAAGGAAAGATTGTGAGGTTTGGCAAAGCATATGTATCTGGAAAACAGTCCACTTTGTCTTCATAATTTTTAAAGGCAGAATATAATTTTCAATAGCAAAAAATTGAGTTGAAATGTGCAGTTTCCCATTAGGGACACCAAAGTCATGGGAAGAAGCAGCTTTTCTGGAAACCCAGCCACTGTTTTGCATTCTCCTGGCAAGAAGCTGGTGAAACATTCACTAAGCATTAATCACTTGAGTACCCCCACTGACTTAGTGGGAACTGCCATCTGCCTAATTATGTACCTATTATCAAATATGAACATACAGTGAAGATTTTTGCTGTATAGTATGGAAAGATAACAGGTTCATTTTCCTGATTTATTTTACCATGTGCTATTCTGAAAATAACAAGTCCATTCTCCTGAATTCTTTATACTGAAACTTTATAGTTACACATGCAATATTCATACATGCAATGAGAGGGAACAGTTTATGCTTTATCTTCTTATGGGGAGTGATCCTTATACTGTATAAGTACACATCTCTAGAACAGAACACCACAGAGTGCTCTCCTTCTAGTCAAATACAATTTATTCAATTTCTGTACATAATAAATGTTTATTTTTATATATGTGATTGAGTTTTCCCCACAGAAACTCAACCTAGAGCTGGCAAAGGGACAATAATGGAAATGCTAGCAGCAGAGCATTATGGCACTTGTCCTGCAGCTCAGTTTGTTATGTCTCTATAAGGAATTGGCACACTCAAGATGTGAAATCATGTAATACAAGTCACAATCTAAAAATACATTGGAGCTGAGCCCAACAGGGAGTGTGCATTCCTTTCCATTGTAACAACACTCTTTAGAAAAGTCTTGTGGTTTAGCCTGACAACATACAAAGAAAAGTAAATGGGAATACAAAAGTTTAATGTCTTGTTAAAACAATTAGTATTGTCTCACTAAATTTGGTCCAAAAAACAGTGCAACTAACCCCCTTTGGATCATTTGTAGCTAATAATTTTTTGCAAAAGCTGTTGAATTATTTTTTTCTTAAATAGATTATGATTTTTCACAATGTGTTTTTTACTAATAAATAACTTCTAACTTGGGAGCTGACAGTAAGTTGGAATTGCTTTCAGTTTTTGTTTGCTTGTTTCGAATGAAATCTTATTTCATTATTCTATATTAGAATTCTCTGTTTCTCTAAGATGTTAAGTGTAGATACCAGTGTTTAGGTAAAATGGCAAATGCATGCATTTAATGTGAAGCAGGAAGACTCCTGCTGAAATCAATTGTATATAACTTACAAAGGAATGAAAACATGTGGCAGAGTCTCAGAGCATAAACACTAGAACTGCACAGGGGATGGAAATTCCATTCTGCAAAGAATTGTGCATTTTCAATAGTCTTGTTTCCAATCATAAATAAAACATTAAAATGTCATAATTTTCAAGGAAACAATATCCTAGGAGAGAAGTTGTCTTGTATTGATAAAAATGTCTTCGTTCTTGCCCAGATTTTCTTTCTTTAATTTTACATAATGTAATACAAACATTTTGATTTTTAACTTACACTTCTATTTTGAAATGAAAATATCAAAATGTTCTTTCTTGTATTGCAAGAATATTATCCCTTTTTAGCCCCTAAGATTTTGAAAAATAATGTTGTAGAGGTACTGACAGAATATCAGCCTCATACAAACTTTGATATAGCATCTGTCTGATCATTTTTTACAGCTCTGTTACATATAAAGTATGACAGAAAGTTACTTCATATTTTTTTCTCTGCTTTCTGATCCTATCTCTGTGTATTTTTTTCCCACCAAATTTTAGCCAGCCACAAGCTCCAAATTCTTTTCTCCAACTGTTGGTATAAACCAAAGGATATTTTATTGACAGTTTTGTAAAAATGAACCAGAAAAGGAGGCATGATTCTAGATAAAAGGCAATTTCTGACTAGTAAGTTGTCTAACAGTTTGTACTAACTTGTATATATGTTCCTTAAAAAAAAAATTGTTGTGAAATAAATGTAACTTTAATAGAAATGGAACCTGTGCAAATGCAGAGCTGACCAGGAGCATGAATGGCTCTTAAAGGATTCCTTTCAGCTGAAACTCAGGTGTGTCTTATGTCAGAAAGTCAGGTGGGTCCTATGTCCCACTCACCTTGCTGGGGAGGCACATGGCAGCAGAAAGAAAAACAAGGATGGATGGACTCACCTGGAGGAACTTGCACAGGAGGAAACTTTAAGGCTTAAAAACTTGAAATCTAGAAAGACCAGAGGGACTGGTTTAAATCAATGTGTCACTTGCCTGAGTGTTCTAAAAGGGAAAGTACAGAGGTATCAAATTCTCAGTCAGGTAAGGAGCTGAACAGTTAGGAAGTCAAATTTGGCTAATTTTAGAAGAGTTTTTTTTTCCCATATAACATATGAACAGCAGTATGGCATAAACCCGCAGAGCTAAAAATGGCCTGAGAACCTGTATTTGTCCTCAAAACACTTCACAACTTTCCCTTGGAATTTTCCAAGTAAATGAAAGGAAGCATCCTTAACTGCTAACTTGTTTCAAAGTAATGTCATAATTAAAATTACGATTTCACTCAGAATCACAGAATCACAGAATCACCAGGTTTGAAGAGACTTTCAAGATCACCGAGTCCAACCCATGCCCTAACACCACCTCAACTAAACCATGGCACTGAGTGCCACATCCAATCTTTTTTTAAACACATCCAATCTTTTTTTAAACACATCCCATCCAGGGATGGTGACTCCACCACCTCCCCAGGCAGATGATTCCAGTAACTTTATCACTTTTTCAGTAAAAAATTTTTTCCTAACATCCAACCTAAATTTCCCTTGGCACAGCTTAAGACTGTGTCCTCTTGTTCTGTCAGTTGTTGCCTGGAGAAAGAGACCAACCCCCACCTGACTACAACCACCTTTCAGGAAGCTGGAGAGAGTGATAAGGTCACCTCTGAGTCTCCTTTTCTCCAGGCTAAACAACCCCAGCTCCCTCAGTCGTTCCTCATAGGGCTTGTGTTCCAAGCCCTCCACCAGCCTTGTTGCCCGCCTTTGGATGCATTCAAGCGTCTCAACATCCTTCCTGAGCTGAAGGGCCCAGAAGTGGACACAGTACTCAAGGCGTGGCCTCACCAGTGCTGAGTACAAGGGAAGAATGACTTCCCTGGTCCTGCTGGCCACACTATTCCTGATACAGGCCAGGATGCCGTTGGCCTTCTTGGCCACCAGGGTCCACTGCTGGCTCATGTTGAGTCAGCTGTCGACCAGTATCCCCAGCTCCCTTTCTGCCTGG